>JASVEL010000317.1:0-141138 GCA_032618575.1 Nicotiana noctiflora | reverse complement strand
ACTGTCTGTCAGCATCCCTTTTCATTTGCTGGATTTGCGCTCTCAAAAAGTCATTTTCTTGTGCCAACTTCTTTTTATCTCCTTCGTTGGCGGCAGCTTGCACATCCCTTTCAAATTGGAGCTCTTGGATCCGTTGCTCTATCTTGCTAATCTTTGTTCTATAAGCTTCTTCTCTGGCCAACCAGTCCCATTGTTCTTGTGACGCTCCAGCAAACTCCCTGAGGTGGGGCCTTTTTGTGGGCCTTTGATGCTCCAGATCTCTGCTATACCATGCAGGGTATTCTGGCGATACTTCACCTCGGGCTCGATCTCGCACCCGAGTGTCTATCTTCAATGTTTGACATTCACTCCAAATCTTTCGGACCAACGCTTCAGGGAACTGTCCTCCCGGTCCAATTTCAACCACATGTGGGCTGAGGTCTTCTTCTTTTGGGATTATTTGGTATCGTCCCAACTGTCTCAGTACTCGACCTGGCGCGTAGGGCTGGATGCTGTTGAGGCCCATTAGTAATAAATATGATTCCGTGGCCGATGCATATATGACTTCTTCCACGGGTAGCCAGCCAAATGTCCATTCTATCTTGCTGGCCGGAATCAAACGCAAAAGTCGTATCCATCCGCTAATCCCCTCTGGCAAATCATGTCCCTCGACCCTCGTAGGGAATTCTTCTATACAGGTTTTCTCCGATAAGCTATACCTCATAAACTGCGGGCGACAACATAAGTGATCGATCATCCATATTTGGAGCAGTACATTGCAAGCTTCAAAGAAGGCCCCTCCTGCTTTGCAGATAGTGAGTGCACGAGAGATATCTGATATTATCATGGGAGCCAAAGTACTATTGTTTTGTTTCATCAAAGTGCTGACGACCCCTGCCACATGTATGTTGATATTCCCGTCCTTTCTGGGAAATATTAATGAACCTAGGAAAGCTATCATGAAGGCGATGCGTCTATGCTCTTCCCATTTTAACTGGTTTTCTCCACTGCGGATTTTGCTTTTGTGTTTGTTAAAACCCCCATAATGACCATATTTGTCATATAGAAATGCTAAAGTGCAGAACCCTTCTGATAAGTCTGGGTTGTGTACAGTTCTGCGGATTTTCACAGTATCCAAAAACCTATGTACTGTCACGACCCTTGGCGCAATGAGATATTATTCCCTCATAGGGACTTTTGGTCTTCCGATATATCCGGCCAATTCTTCCAATGTCGGTGTGAGTTCAAAGTTTGAAAAGTGGAACACATTGTGTGCTGGATCCCAGAATGAGATCAAGGCTCGTATGATGTCTCCTCTCGGGGAATATTTAGTAGCCCCACTAGATCTCCTAGGTACAGCTTAACTGCGTTCTTGTCCTTGCTCGCCCAAGTCGCTCCACCACCTATGCAAACTTAAGGGGACCTTGTTTATGATAGCTTGGGTTGTATTCTGACTCGTGCTCATTCTGCACATTTATTAAGGTAGTTTTTAGATGAAAGAAAAATCTTTATTTGACCCAAAGAAGACTATCTTTTTTATAAAAAAAAAACGAAGCGGGCCACAGGAATTGACTGGTCAAAATATTAAGACTGATGAAAAGGTGGTCGTTGAGGCAAAGTTAAATATCCTGGCATTCCGCCATTATTTCTTTTTAAAAACTTATTTTGAAATATAGGGAAGTTGGACCCGTTAAAGGCTGCCTATGTATCTCACACCCGGTGAGAATCAAACCCGCGTAGTTCGGTCCGTCAAAACAACTATTTTTTCTTTTATTGACCGACAAAGAAAACACATTTTGTCAAGAAAACCATTTTGTTGGCAAAGTCGACCTTCTGTCGTCTTTTATCAGCAAACTAAATTTATTGACTTGTTGGTAAAACACATTTTTGTATTCTCTGAAAAATATCTATTTCCCCATACTATTTTCTTTTGTTTTTCATTTTTCTTTAGTATTTAAAAGCGGGTCAGCATGCCAGTCTAAATAAATGCTTACAACAAACATGATATAGCAAGATGGTCTTTTCATTTCAGGTTGCCTGTCCTAGACGGACCCAACCCCTGTGTTGAGTCCCTAAGTCAATGCAACGTGATGCAAATAAACGTTTCCTACTAGGGATCCGGTATGCAGTTATGTTATTCTAAGCTCAAAACCTCGGTACATGGTCTAAACTGTGTACCCAAGCGGACAGCTCGGATTGAGGAGGGGGCTACGTACCGGGGACCCGCGGGATCGTCCGGCTTTGTAACTTATCCTGCCTCTTTTCTTATTTTGGGTATTGACACTAACAGAAAAAGGGAGTCTCAACCAGTAAGCACATCCCCCGGAGGTAAGAAGAGAAGGGTTTTCGGCACAGTTTTATATACAGTTCACGCAATATCAAAGCGGTAAACATATAGCAGTTTGTATATATAGTGCAACTAGTATCAAAGCGGTAGACATGTAGCACATTAATTAAACATATAATAAAATCAGATATAGACAAAAACAACAATTTAACTGAGCTCGAATTCTTAAACCTTGAACCGAAGTTCTCGAGATGTCCCCAGCAGAGTCGCCAGAGCTGTCACGCCTCCTTTTTTCACACACATAAACGTAGAAACGTAAATGTGCCACTGTTTAATACTACACCCCGAGAAGGGATATAATAATAATAATCAGTGAAGGAGTTTTTCCACTTAAAGGACAGTCGGAATGGGATCAATTTATTTAATTATTCAGATCCGCCACTTGGGAAAATAATGGTGTCCCAAGTCACCGGTTTAATCCCGAACCGAGGAAATTTATGACTCTGTAATATAGTCTGCGAAACTAGAAACCCGGATAAGGAATTCTGTTAACCCGGGAGAAGATATTAGGCACTCCCGGATTCCGTGGTTTCAGCACGGTCGCTCAACTGCAATTTTTGCTTTTATATATTTTAACTATGTGCTATTATGTTCCGCTTTTCAATTTTTAGAAGAATTGCAACGCCACGAAAAACACATTCCGAGTCACACCGCAACTAGTACGCCTGTGACTTTAATGCATTTCAGTTTCGCCGAGAGTAAGATTTGGGTCACATAAATGCGCACCCATAATTAGGAAAGTATTTTATTAGAGCCGTGCCTAAAGATTCTACGTCTTGTTGTTTAACTTTTGGAAAGACCGTGAAATTCACTAAACGGTCCTTCCGAATCTAAAATTATATAACACTTATTTGATGGCTCGTGTATTTGATTTTCTAATGAGGCTCATCTCACTTTTACTTAAGGCCAATCCTAACATAACTATGATTTTCTATTTAATTGATCCCTAATAATAAACCAAGGTCCTAATTTATTTTAAAGGGTTGTTTCAGTTGCATTTAAATGAGTACTAGAGCTTTGGGTCTCAAAAATGAGCCCAATACAAAATAGATTAACTAATTGGGCTAATAGTCCATACGACTGCCAGTTTTCTGTACAATGGTAACAAATGAAATACTTTTATTGGCTTAAACTTGTATGATTAGTTTCAAACCAGAATCTGTTAACACTAAATTGGAATCAACACTTTGTTTATATTTTGATGTTTCGTGCCTATGGTGATTTACAAACTCTGACGGGAATTAACTAGCTGATTCAAAAAAAACGTTCATAAACAAACTTTTTATCTTCATCTTCATTAACTATTAATACTAACCTTTTCACGTACGACTATGAAACATATACTAAAACTCAATTCACAATTATGTTAAACAACTTATATGATCCTGTTAAATTAACTAATTATCAGAATTTAAATGTATAATTCAAAAGTAAATATTACAACACCTAACATGAATTAGATTTAATGAATCTACCATTAAAACATCTCGCCAACAACAATAAAAATAACAGAAAGACAGCCTGAATAACAGTCTAATAACAGTTCAATAGAAAGATGCAAATTTAACAGAACAAATGGCTAAATATATCAGAGTCAGCTTCTTCATTTCTCTCTAAAATTGGAGATCTATATCATGTCGAATTTAGGATGTGTACCTGGAGCAAACGAAATAAGAAGTAGAGGAAGGAGTCAGTTGCAGCAGTGGTGCACAGCAAACAACAGTAGTGTATGATAACAGCAAACTCAGCAATAATTAGTAGCAAATGATGAATAGCAGAAGTGAACAGCCCAAACACAGGAGCAAAAACTAGCACAGATCTAAATAAGACCAATAAAACAGTAGCAAGGTCTAGTAGCACACCCAGGAGGAGACACTTGAAGCCCCAGCAAGATTCAACAACCAAACAACCTAATACTATGATCAACAATGTCGAAAGAGCTAAGAATGACACCAAACAGTCCAAATAGACCAGCTTTAACTTCCAAAATACCTAACAATTACTTCAGGAACTTCAAAAGGCCAATGTCGTATCAAGACATAGCTCAAAAGACTCAAAGACTGCCTGAGACAATGAGCCAAAAGAAACAGAATGTTTTCTTTCTCCTGTTCTCCAAAATGTATGTCTTTTACTCTATCTAATCTCTCGCTGTGTTTCCAACTTGATGCTCTCAATTTTTACTCTTAAAAATGTATTCCTATTCCCCCTCCTAAGATCTGTATGTTGTGTTTTTTCTTTCAAAATTTTTTTCAATGTTTCTGTTCTCCCAGAATACTTCTCCAATGTTCTCTATCACTGTATTTTTTTTCACCAGTGTTCCCCCCTCTTTTCTCTGTGTATCTCCCTACTTATAACCAAAAACAAACCCCTTAAGATGCTTCAAACCACTAGAAAGAACTAGCCCATCATCTTCTCTGCCCAACCCATTATCTCCTCTGTTTTCCCCACTTAATCTTGTCTAGGTATGGGGTTTTTATATTAAATTGATAGGTGCAGGCCTGGTGGAGTGCCCTGCTGTAACAGCAGGTTCCACTGCTTTGTTTGCAGGGCATTTTGAACCCTAAAGTATGCCAATTAACCCCTGACATTATCCCACTAATCCCTAATCTATACTCAAACAAAACACTAAGCCCCAGACTTATGAATGGCATACGGGCAGACCAGAGAATGAACAAACTAAACTAAACACAATAGGTTCAATTCATCACAGCTTTAACACACGAGGCTAAAAATGGCAAATATACTGGAAAACGACTATGAACTACTATCATGTTTCTTTCAAGCAAATCAATTGACGACACTTAATTAATTGATTATGTGAACTACAATAGGTAGCTAATAACCAATTAATCAAGGTATAACAATCAGCCTCGAGGATTTCAGTGCTTTTCAAGAGGGAATCTTAACATGAACTAGATTATTCTAACATATTGAAACAAAACTCACGATAACAATCAACTAATCAATCAAATAGAAACGAGCGACCAAATGAAAGGTCTCGAGAAGAGGAACAGAAATGACAGAAAATTATATAGTAAAAAGAAGAAAAACAACCTAAATCAACTAACATTCCAATAAATACAACACACCATATAAGCAAGAATAGAAGGAAAAATAAGTACTTATCTGTTAAGGCTCAACAACCAACGACATTTGGCTGAACTGGATTCATCCATTTTGGGGCCCAATGGACCTTAATCGGGGTGTTCTCAGTTGAGAACACCTAGATTAAGGTCTATTAGACCTCAATCTCCCATTGAACTAAACAGAGCCCTAATTTTGGATTTCTAGGGTTCTTGGAGCCGTTTTTGGGGCTCGAGGCTTTTGGGTTGGATTCGAACGAAACCAAGGTTGGTAGGGGTGTGAGGGAGGCTAGGGGGAGGCTTGGCATGAATTTGGGGTCAGTTGGGGTAGATGTCCAAGTTCCGGCGAGTTTCAAACGGATATTCGAGACGTTTGAGTAACATTTGAGACTAACGGCTAACGGATCCATGTAGAGGGGGCTTGGGAGATTTTACGGTGTTAATTTGGGGTGGTTTGGCCTACCGGAACCGCCGCGAGGCGATTTCCGGTAGGCGGAGGGCGGTGGGGGCACGGCGGCTTCTGATCGTCTCTGGGAGAGACGAAGAAGGGGTCTGGGAGAAATGAAAACGGGTATGGGGGTATTGGGGCTCTTTGGTGTGTTTAAAATTAACCGAATAATGTAAACCGTTGGATCATAAGAATCCAACGGCTCAGATCAAATTACTTAATCTAAACGGTGTCGTTTTAATGCGTAACGGGGCTGGGCTTGGATTAATGATCTTGGCCGTTGGATTGACTTAATCCAATGGTGCAGATCAGGCATTACATAAGGAGATGTATGGACCTTGTATTGGGTAATGACCTATTTTGGGCTAGGAATGTTTTGGGCTCCGGATTTGAAGCCCTATTCGGATTTCTTTCTTAATTTCCAAACAAATTCTTTCCCTTCTTTATAATTGAACAAAAATTCTTAATATATATATATATATATATATATATATATATATATATCAGATTAACACATATAATTAATTTTTTACTAACAATTTAACATAAGTAAATACCGAATCCTACAATTGTACATTAAAATGACGAGAAATGCGAAAAGAATACATTTTTATGATTTTTTTATTTTCGTAAAAATAAACTTAACTATTTCTAAGTACGTAACTAATCCTACAAATATAAATGCAACATATTTGGTATATATATTTTTTGTTTGTTAATTTAAACAAATAGACATGGGTACACAAATGCAAACAATAAGAAAAGAGCATGTAATCCACAAATATTGCAAACAAACGCAAAACTCTTTTATTTTTTGACATTTTGGGAGTAATTCTCGTATAGGGCAAAAATCACGTGCTCACACTATGCTTAAAAGTTTAATTATGAGTTCTTAATAGCAGAAAAAACCAAATTTAATGTGCCCATAAGCTATTAAATTCTTTAGGTTCAATTCAACCTTCACTATCTTCATTACATGCATTACTTGATTGTTATTATTATTTTTTCAATAAGTACTTTTAACTAGAAAAATTATTCTTTTGATAATTTTACAATTTAAATGTTCACCTGATTAAAAATACTAAGATAACATACATTTATATATGACAATTCTGTTATCTCCTTGAGAAATATTATTTTATTTATTAACTATTTCAGGTAAAGAAGATTTCATTGAAAAAGAACTAGTGATAAGTATGTAGATTTACATTCAAATGTTATTTTATCATTATCAATTGATATCATTTTGTACGAAATTCTCATTAAATTGCAATTTTAGTTGGAATACCTCATAAAATTCGGAAAAAAATTATTTAAGAATAAAATATAATTTCAAGTCCTATTTTTTATATTAGAAAATTAAAAATATCTTCAAATTGTATAATAAGTATCCCTCTCTAAAATATGAGTTGAGAATATCTGAAGTAAAAATTAAAATAAGTAATTTGTAAAATTAGTTTCTTTTAAAAACGTTATATAATAGGAAGTGTGAGAAGTATCGTCATACAAGATTATACTTCTCCCTCTATGATCAAAGTTATTGAGTACATACTCTATTCAATAAGAATTTAACATTATATAAATTTTAAAATACGTAAACATGCAATTTATTTATAATATTATGTCATTCAACTAGAACAAAATATATTTTTCTTGCTAAATTCTTAATAATTAAAAATCACTATTATTATTTCAAAAAACCAAAAATACCTTTTCATCAACTAAATCAACACATTAAAAATACTAAAAGAATAAAATTATATATCATTCAATTTAAAAAATGAAAAAAAATACGCAACGACTTATTTTTCAACTGAGTGTTTAATTACTATTTAATAATAATTAATTTAAGGCTTAGTGGTGCAATTTTTTTAAAATAAAGATGCCTTATGTAGAAATAATTTAAATTCTATTTGAATTATTATCTAATTGTTGTATAATAACGTATTAAACTCGACAAGTATTTCAAAGTGATTGGTATAATAATATGATTTTATAAAAAATAAAATACATATAATGCAAACGATAAATATCAATATATGTAATCATAGTTCTACACATTATTACACAAAAATATATTCTCTTTCTTTTTTCCCTAAAGACTCTAAGTGTGTAATAAATAATAGATCAAAAAATATTAAAAGGATAAAAATAAGAAGAAAAAGAAAAGAAACAACAATTGAGATCATGTATGGCATGCGTACATAATCTAGTCAAAGGTGATGGATGGTTAGTGGGACCCTCCTGTGGGGTTCACATTTTGGAAAGCAGAGGTAAGAGTGAAGAAAAAGATGATGTTGCTGACATAAGCATAGGGGTAAATAGGTCTGGCCAATCAAATTTATTTGCAGGTGCTACAGTAAAGTGCCTTTTAGCTCACTGAAATTGCTCACTCTTATGTAGTTACAATAAAATACTTTTGGGCCCACGTTACAAAAGGTTGACACATTTCTCATTAGAACAGAGACTTTTTGTCATTCTATGTCTACAACAAAGCACTGAAGCCATAAGAACAAGCAAAGAATGCATATTAGCAAGACAAAAGGACCAGAATATCCTCATAATGTCAAGCAGACATGTTGACCTGCCATGTGCGTATTCTCCCTTACTAACAGATAGAATACCACAAAAGCTTGCCAACAACAGATTTATCCCAAATCTCGAATGTTCAGACTTCCTTCTTGCCTAAGATAACATACCTTATCCCATGCCAATATTGCTTTTTTTGCTATATCCTTACCTCTGTTCGCTAGAACCTTCCATAGGTAGCTCCAACTACTTTCTTTGATAAAATAAAGATTTGGGACCAAAACATTTGTATGAAAAATAATATACTTTTAATTAGTAACAAATATTCTATCAACATAAACAGTCTAGTTGGTAATTCCTTCCTAGAATTTTTTCAATCAAACGCTAGCATTGAAAATTTTAAAGCCTTTTAGTAGACAAAGACACATCTGACTACCACTAGTATGTGTGTAAATTTTTTTTTAATTTATATGCACCTGTAATATAAAATTTAATAAGTTATTAAAATAGTTATGGATAGTTTCTTAGACGATGCTACTTTCGTTCAAAATAAATACTTCTAAGCTTTTGATATACCCATTAAAAAATCATTTAATAGCATTAATAAAAATATTAAATAATTAAGTTATCCTTTATATCTTCTTAAATTACTCTTTGTAGATTATTTATTGATTCAAGGATAATTTGGGAAATTACTAATTAATGCCTTTTTGATTTTTTAAAGTCTTAATTACTTTTACCAAATTAAATTAGCCTACATAAAATGTATTTTCAATCATAGAGAAGTCCATAAAAGCTACTAAATATACTAGTATGACACCATATAATGTCTCAAAAGGCTATATATATACCCTTTAAAATTATTTAAAAATTAATAGGAAAATTTACAAGCAAGGTCATTAATTACTATTCTTTTTGACGTTAAGTTGGATTCTATTTTGTTCTACTATTTTATTTAATAAGATTTTAGAGATGAGTATTGCTAAAGTTAGATTAATATTAATTTACATTGGTTGAAATGAAAGATTAATTTTAATCTAAATCCATGAGCTTCCCTTGCTTACCAAAAGAAGGACTCTAATTTTAATTTAATAGATTTTAAAAATAAATATGTCGAAGTTAAATATATTTTTCTTTATACCGAAGGAAAACTTTGAAAAAATATAAAAATATATTTTTTATTTACTATGAAGTTCATGTTTAAGAAGGAAAAAATAGAGATTACAAGTGCCCAAAGTATAAGCTAGCTAGACATGATTAATTATAAATTTGTGAGAAGGCAAAAGTTAAATTGTATATAATTCCAACTTCAAATAATTCTTTTTCCACCTTTTTTGATGATGGTCTAGATAGAATTCACATTAATTAATCGTTCTCCGTGTACAACTGCAAATGAATAAAAGCTACTAACAATATAATCTAATCTTAAGATATTTATGTTAAACTCATACATATTGTCAAATATTCTATTGTTTTTCTCATTCAAGTACTTTTTTTGTATGTTTATATATTATTTTCTCTAAATAGAAGCGAAAAGTCTTCGACGTAAAAGTTGATAACGTAAACTATGGGTTTAAATTTAAAGGTAAATTTTCGTATAAAGATCATTAGAATTGTAAGTATTTTTATGTAGTTTTCACCTTTTAATTTATATTTGGTACACTTAAATTAAATTTGTTACTAAGTATCTCAAATGACTGTTAAGGTGCAAACTAATACTCACGTATAAATAAGAACTTCACTGGGCCCATTTCTTCAATAAGATGTACAATACAAATGGTTCTATGCTTGCAAAATGATAGGAACGTGTAAAGCAAAGACTCAAATGGAACATACTTCATAAAAGCTTTTGGAAAGTATGGTGATGTATGATGAGATAAGCAATGAGTAATTTAGTCAAGTCACTCAAAGATTTATATGGCAGCTACATTAATATATATTTTCACCCAATCATATTGCTCCATTTTAAGTGAATTTACTAAAATGTCCTTAATGTGCCAAGCAGACTATCATCTGCTTATCTTCTCTTATATAATAGTAATAATGATTTTGACAATTTTCCTTTAGAAAATCTCAAAATCTGCAAGATCTCCTCTTAAGTTAATATCCCTAAAATTTATGAAAGCCAGATAAAACTTTTGAAAACAATCAAACTACAGCTGGGTTGAGAGTTTGAGACCACATCAGGATAAGAGCAAATCATACTTTAACTATTTATTAGTATACAAGAGTGCATCATCCACTTTTCGTTGCATATTTCTGTACAATAAACGCATATACTTTCTAACTTAACTAACGGTGTTGGATTATATATGGTAGCGGAAATAATTGCAGTATCATATTTACGTGTGAATTAAATAATTAGCACATTCGGAGATTATTCGAGTTACATCTTGAAGCATAAACAAAGCAAATCAATATCCGTTTCTAGTTCCAAAGTTGCAAGACCTCAGCCAACTTTCACCGTCTTCTACCATGTTACCCAAATAATATAAAAAAAAAAGAATTTCGGTATGCGAAATTCAAGGAACCAAAAAAGGGCCAGCCATATTTCATGTATATATTGTGGCTATATTTTAAAACTTTGTTGACAAATGTCTTGAAGAAGACCATATGGAAGCCTTCTAAAAGAGATAAATGGCAAGATGCATGCAAGAGAATTGACAAATGACAAAGAAAATTTACAAATGGCAAGAACCTTGACAAATGGCAAGAAAAATCTTAAACTTATTTGCCCATAAAATGGTCTTTCCATAAGACAATTTCAATCATCAGATACATTTTTCATACGTCTCTCTTCCTCCCTTCAAATTTTTTCTATAATATTTAATTAATATTACACATTAGTTGGTCTTTCTTTTTTCTTCTAGCTGGATTTGTATAATATTTAATTTTACTAATTTCTGTATCCTCTAAATAAAATAGAGGTAGGCTTGTTTAATCCTGGAGAAATATTTCACACTACTTAAATAGTTTTTTAGGACAGTGCCTAACATGACTCAAGCCAGTTGGTGTATTTCTGATAAAAATTTATTTTATTGCAATATTATTATTATTGTTGTTATTTTTGGTGTCATATCACTACAATCTAAGAAGCTTTGGCAAATAACACTGATGCTGAAAATACTACTGATACCGCCAATATTGGCGTTATGTCCGCAGCTCCATCCCCAGTTGCACTGCAATATGCCATGCCATTTCTATATGTGTTAAATATTAAAAAATTTGCCAATAAAAATTTTAAGCGTCGGTAAGAACGTATTTTCTCACTGCTTGATGTCCATGGTGCTGCACATGCACTGTTGTATCCCGAACCTAGTGCAGACGCTGATAATAAAATAGTGGAATCATGGCAACACACCAACAAGGTATGGCGTCATACCATATTTCAAACTATTTCTAGTGAATCGTTTGACGTGTATTGCAGTTATAAAGAAACAAAAACTATATGGGAAACCTTAATTAAAAAATTCACTGCTAAAGATGCTACAAAATAATAATTTGAAGTACGAAAATTTAATCAGTGGAAGATGAGAGATGATAAAGAGATGAACATACAAATCAATGAATTTTGAAAACTGTTAGAAGACGAAGGCCGAGGGGATATCTTTAACAGAGAAGTTTGCTGCTGGAGTGCTAATTGAGAAGCTGCCTAACTTATGGAGTGACTACAAAAATAACCTAAAGCATAAACAAAATTTTTTACCATTGAGGAAATTGTGACCCACATCCTAATTGAAGATTCCAACAGAAAAGAATCTGCAAAGGCTAGGATGATAACTCTTAAAGCAAACTTAGTGCAAAGCAGCAGCAACAATTGCAAAAGTGTCACAACCCAATTTCTAAACCCGATCATGATGGCGCCTCTCATGGAGACAAGGCCAGCCAACTAACCCAAATTGTCTCATTACCAATTTTTAAACATAATGAATAGAAAATACGACTTAAATAGCATTTGGTTAACAAAATTTACAACCCAACTCAGCCCGACCGGGGTGTCACAAGTCACGAGCATCTAAAGATGAATGAACTCAACTACATGGCCAATAATAATATAAAAAGTAAAATTCTAGAATCAAAGGACAAAGTCCTGTGTCGCGAACGTCGGTGGTGACCTTGCTCAGCTACAATAATATACCTTCAATCAGCTAATGGCTCGCTACCGGGTGGACAATGCCTGCAACTGCACGCGAGGTGCAGAGAGTACTCCAACTCAATGAGTAATAAGAGTAAATAATAATCGAGCAGCAAGAAAACACGTATAACAGATCATCATGTTGTGTAGATACAGTGGAAAACTCCTTTAGAAATAAGTAAAACATGTGAAATCTTTGAAAATTTTCTTGATTAAGTTTAAACCTCTTTTTGAAAATAATCCTTTCAACAGTTGCAAAAATAATCTCAATCAATGAGTGTCGCTTGTGAGCACGTGATTTTTGCCCTATGAGAGA
This sequence comes from Nicotiana noctiflora, assembly GCA_032618575.1. Lineage (NCBI taxonomy): Eukaryota > Viridiplantae > Streptophyta > Magnoliopsida > Solanales > Solanaceae > Nicotiana > Nicotiana noctiflora. The sequence continues at coordinate 128,301 of JASVEL010000317.1, read as the reverse complement.
AATACTCCCAAAGATTCAAAATAAAATAATTTTAGTTTTCTTGCAATTGTTGTGAATTTTGTGTTATTTTCTTGTATTATTTGCATTTTTATCTATGCCTATTTGCTTGTTTAAATAAATAGAATATAAAAAAAATGCTGCATTTGTATATAAATTTAAGTTTACAATTAAGTTTATTTTTTTTTCAAAAAATGAAAAGTCATGAAAAAAACATGTGTTCTTTGCATTTTTTAAGCATTTAATGTCCAAATCATGTGATTTTAACATAATTGTGATTCATTATTATTTAGGGTTAATTGGGTTTGTTTTTAGGTAATTTAGTGTATAATTTGAGAAGGAAATCAAATTTGGGCCAAATTCAATTAAACCAACCAAAAGCCCAAACGGAATTAGTTCCAACCCAGTCCAATATTGTCACACCCTCACCCGGCCTTGTTTTTACTCAAGCGATTGATCTTGGCCATTGGATTCTTGTGATACAACGGTCCAGATTATTCAATGCAATTAATATACCAAACCCCCCTTCCAAGACCCAAAAACCATCTCATTCCCCCCAAAAACCCTAAGTTCCTCTCGTTTTCTCCCTAGCCGCCACAACCCTTAAACACCATTCTTTCTTCTTTTTCTTCAACTCTCCAATAACACCCGCCGGAATGTTTCCCAAAAACAACCGCCAGGCAGTAATCCGGGAGCCACGCCTCCCCACCTACGTTTTCGTTGCCATTATGCTCTTTTTTTTCTTCTGTGTGTATATGTATATATGTTATATATATATATATATAATAAATCTGGACGACTGATCGTTGTCTCAATCCGGTTAGTCGATTTCAAATTTTTGTTTTTGTCCATATTTTGTTAATATTTTTAGATCCGAAATTATTGTATGTTGGTTGTTTGTCTTCTTGATTTGTTATTCATCATGATTCCAGATTATTCATGAAACTGATTTGTTTATTTTGTTTAAGTTTTTAACATAAGAATGTGTAGTTAATCACTTGGATATTTATTTTGATTGTAGTGTTGTTAGATTTAATTTGTAGTTCAATTAATTATTGAGTTCTATTAAGTTTGTTTTTGAAGTTAATTAGACTTTGATTCTTGTATATTGTTGATTATGTGTTTGTTCATGAAATTAATTGTAGAATTCGATTGAAAATTGATGTCATGTGTTCATAAGTTTAATTGTTGAATTTAGTTAAATAATTTGGCGTTTTAAGTTGATTTTTGTGTATAATTTAAATTAGAATTATTAATTTTAATACCCAAGTCGTGTAATTTTTTTTTGTGCTATTTATTTAACTAGTACTTTTATAAGTTAATTTAATTTTTATAAGTTATTTTAATATTGTTAAAAGTTTTTCTTTTGGTTTTATTAATTTTGAAATAAAGGAAATAGAAGAAAGCAAATAGGAGTAAAGAAATCCGGATTGGGCCAATTGAAATAGAAATAAGACTAAGCCCAAACGAAATTCCCCCTCCAGTCCAGCCCAACCCGGATCCACCACATACCCGGCCCAGTTGGTGATTGATCTTGGCCGTTGGATTCTTGTGATCCAACGGTCCAGATTAATTCCTCAATTAAAAATACCAAACTCCCCCCAAAATACCCAACCATCTCATTCCCCAAAACCCTAAAACTTCTTCTTCTTCTCCCTCTCTAAAACCGCCGCCCCCCTTCCTCTTTCCACCATGGCCGCCGCTAGGGTTCCGCCACCCACGGCGGCGGCTGACCTTCTTTTCCGGCTAAAAATAACACCAAAACGCTCTCCATCATCCCCTCATCACCATCCCGTAAATAGTTTCTTTCAAATCTCATCCAAACAACCACCAGTTTCGCCGTCCAGCCGTCGGTGTCGCCAAACGACCACTGCTGCCACCAGCCCTAGACACAACAACCTTCAGCCGCCAGCCAGCCCAGCTCCCTCCTCCTCAAGCCGCCACACCCCACACCCAAAACGACCAGCCGCCGGTAACCCTAGAGTCCCCACAGCCGCCGCCTGCTCACAACAAACGACCACTGCCTATGCAAACTCGCCGTCGACCACCAACGACCAGCGACCAAAATCGCCGTCGACCGCCAATGACCAGCAACCAAACTCGCCCGAGTTCAACCACCCAAACAACCAGCCTGCCTCGTCGGAAAACACATAGTCTTCACCCGCCGATAACACTCCAAGACCAGATAGTCCATCGCCCGTCGTGTTTCGATCTGTTTGATTCAAGTTTACATAGCAAAATGAGGATTAAATTTGTTCCCGTCTTTGTTCCCTTAAAGCTTGTATAATGTTTTGTTTGATATGATTTTGTGAGTTCATTGTTGCTTTATCCAATAGGATGCATTTTTCTTAGTGTTATGTTGATATTAGTTAATTAAATTGAATAGTTAATCTTTTATTTGATCTTAATGGCAGATCTTATTGATTAGCTAAAAGTTTTAATAGGATGTGGAATGTCGAATTGAAGATGGGAAGGAATTGGACCTTTGTCATTTCTTTTCCCTTCTTCTTCGTACTTTGGATTTTGCTCACTGGTTTCTGGGTACTTTAACAGTTATTTGTTACAATTTTTAACATAAGATGAATTGGGTTAGATTACCACATCGTCAGCCACCATAATAGTTAGTAAGGGCTGCTATTAGGAGATTAATAATTGAGTAGGGGTATACTTTATTATTAATTATAGGGTGGGTATTTTAGAGTTGAAAAAAATGGGTCTAGTTGGACTTTAAGGGTTGAGGAACTGGACAGATGTAGAATTTTTTAATTAAAAAAAAAGGGGTTGGGTCTGTGTTTTCCAATCTATAAGAGGAGAGACTTGAGACTGAAAGAAGGAGAATGGACGGATAGAAAAGAAAAGAGCAAACAGTGAGAAAAAAATAACATATACACTTGAGAGGTCTTGAATACTAAAAAAAAAGAGAGTGAGAATTTGAGAGTTCAGAATTATTTTATTTACCTGTTTTTGGTGCTGATGCTTGTTGTTATTAGAAATCTTTAACTGGTTTTAAAAATCTGTTACTGGGTTTGCTGGTTGCTATTGTTGCACTGCTGGAATTATTGCTCATATTGATTATTTTCCTCTCCTCTTCCTATTCAGGTATTCCCATGGATACCAGTCAAAGCATAGTCAAAGTTTGGACCTGACATTTAATTATGTATTAATAATATTCGTGTTAAATTCTGAGTTGTTTATTTTATGTTTTATGTTTTTAAGATTAAGGACGTACTTTATATAACTATTTGACTGTTGTACCTCGTTAAGTTTTTCTACTTTATTATAAATTTAGTATGTCAAGTATGAGTTAATAGCCATAATATGTAGTGTTAATAGTAGTAACTTAATTAATTTGTTCAGTAATTTAGATCTAACAATTCGATAAGTATTCATAGTTTTGTTTTACGACCGATTTAGATTAATATTACGATTATATATACGTTTCGCGTAATATAATTGTAAACCTCTTTATTAATTTGGAATATGCGTTTGCGCAATTTCGATTAAAATTTTCTTAATAATAAAAATAGGATGCGGTTTACTAATTAACTTCAGTTTTATAATTTATTAAAAGCAAGATTAATAGTAAGTTTCAATCAATTCATTCGCGGCTTTTAACCGTTATTAGTAAAGTATTCCGTATAATTGCAATTTAAGTCTTAGTAGTTATATATATATATATATATATATATATATATATATATATATATATATATATATATATATATATATATATGTATTTAATTTTATTATATGATTCCTTTGTATCAAATTTTATTAGGCAATATGTAAGCTAGTGATTAATCTAGTTGATGACGTCCGTTAGCGATTAATTTCTTTAGTTTTTAAAAATGATTAATTTAATTTAATTAAAAAATGGTTAGTTTATTTTGATATATATCTTTTTATGTTATTTGTCATTTCAGATTTTAGTAATGCTTATTTATAAAAATATGACACGAGACGTGGTTTTAATCAATAGAAGTTTGCTAAACTAATTGTAAAAATTCGATTAGAAATTTAATTATTTTGTTCAGCATGGGATAGTTGGTTTATTTTAATATATTACTTATACATGCCATATTTTATCAATAATTCGATTTTAGTAAGGCATGACATAATTTTCTTTTGTGTTAATTTAATTATAATTTGTCAGTTGTACCTATTTTAATACGTTCATTAAGTTATAATTCTAATCACATTGTTTAATAAAGAAGGGTCGGGTCATTACATGTTTTTATTTATTTATACAAATCCATAAAAATGTAGCCATTTTAGGAAGTATTTTTTTTAATGTTTTCATATAACAATATAAGTTTTAATCTAGTTATGTTCAGTTTTTTTTCGAATATTTAGTCGTCAAATTTTATCTTTTATTTACAAAATTCGAAATTTTATTTTATTTTATTTGTAATTTCGAAATTTTATTTTATTTTACTTATAATTTCGAAATTTTATTTTATTTTATTGGTAATTTCGAAATTGATTTTTTTATATATATTTTATTCGAAAAAATTGTTTTAAAAATAATTTCTCTTCCGTCAATGTCGGTTAATCTAACAATTAGTGTGTTACATATTATTGACTCGTAATTAATTAGAATTTTTCTCTTTTAATAAATTATTACCTAGATTACGGGACATGCCGTTTAGCAAATTCCGCGGCTTTTCTCAAATAATAATGCGTTAGTATCTTTAGGCGCGTATTTAATAATAATACCTCCCTAATCTCGGGTACACATTTATGTGACCCCGATCCAAATCCCAATGAAGTTGGAATATATCAAAAATTGCGGACACATTTATGTGACGAAATTCGAGATATATTCTCACGACATTATAATTTTCTTCTAACAATTAAAACGGTTTGGAGTGGTAGTTTGCACATTAGTTCATATTTTGTATTAAAATCGGATAATCAAGCCAAATATAACAGTTGAGCGACCGTGCTAGAACCACGGAACTCGGGAATGCCTAACACCTTCTCCCGGGTTAACAGAATTCCTTGTCCGGATTTCTGGTACGCATACTGTTAAATAGAGTCAAACCTTTCCTCAATTCGGGATTCAACTGGTGACTTGGGACACCATAAATCTCCCAAGTGGCGACTCTGAATATCTCAATAAATGAATCCCGTTTTGATTGTCCTTTAATTGGAAAAACTCCATTCGCGCCCTCGCGGGCCTGCGCCAAAAGGAGGTGTGACAGCTCTGGCGACTCTGCTGGGGACATTTGACCCAGAACCACTGGTTCAGGGTTAGAAATTCGAGCTTAGAATAATTGTTGTATTTGGATTTATTTATTATCTGATATTTTTAATGTGCAAAATGATAACTTTACCGCTTTAATATTATTTGAACTGTATATATAAACTGTGCCGAAACCCTACTTCTTTTTGAGTTCTAAAAATGGTGCATACGTTCGCGTAGCCCACTTTTCAAAATTATTCCAAATAAGTGAGTGTTAGGGTAAGTGACAAGGCCGGGCAGACTTTAGTGCTCCCGTTACGTCACCCCCTCCTCAGCCCCAGTTGTCCACTCGGGTAAGCCAGGTTTAGAACAATAAACCCAGGCTTTTAAACCTAGAATAACAAAGCCTCATGCCGGATCCCTAGTAGGAACGTTTGTTTGCATCATGTTGCATTTGACTTAGGGGACTCAACACAGGGGTTGGGTCCGTCTAGGACAAGTAACCTGAAATGAAAAGACCATCCTGCTACATGAGATTATGTGCATTTATTTGATTAGATCAGCATGCTGACCAACTTAAAATTGAATAACAATGTAATTTTGTCCATACAATGTCGAAATCCTATTAGCGTTTCTTCAAAAATAATTTTTTTTTGGTGTTAAAAAAGATTTTTGTTTTAAACTCGATTTGTTTTCTTTGGCGAACTACGCCGATTTGGTTCTCACCGGATGTGAGATACGTAGGCAACCCCCATCAGGTCCAATCTCCCTTTTACAAAAAATAGTCATTAAAAATGTGTCAAAGATTTTCGGTCATAAATAAGTCGGTAATTTGTTTCATTTAAGTAAATATGCTTTCATAAAAGGTTTAAGAGTCACCCTTGAAACCTTGAATCTTCAGGATCAGATGGATGCTATCCAAGAATCACCTCGGGTTATCATGGAAAGAGCCCGGATACAACTACAAGAATGGTGGAATGATCTAGAGGAAGATGGTCGAGTGTGGGTGAAAAAACATTTGGGCCCTCTGCTAGACATACTGTATGTCAAGCCACGGGATGACTTGATCAAAGCTTTGGTGACCTTCTGGGATCCTGTTAATAATGTGTTCCATTTCTCCGATTTCGAACTCACTCCTACCTTAGAGGAAATAGCCGGTTACATTGCTTTCGGCCAAGAGTTAAAGGAGCAGAGGCTCATATTTCCCAGGGCCCCATCAGTGCATAAATTCTTTGATCTCTTGAAGATCAGCAAGAAAACAAGCAACGATCGCGTACAAAACGGGAGTTGCAAGTTCTACTTCTTGTATTACAGATTCGGAAACTCGGACGGATTTGAAACACATGAAAAGGGATTGAATAACCAACAGAACAAAGGCCTATGGGAGATTCATCGCCGATTCGCTTTTATTGTGGCATTTCTAGGAATCATGGTGTTTCCAAACTCGGAAGGTTCCATAGACACTCGCATGGCAAGAATTGCACAGGTTCTTGTGGATAAAAAAGACCACACCATTGTCCCATTGGTATTATCCGATATGTACCGGGCTTTGACCTTATGCAAATCTGGAAGCCCGCTTTTTGAAGGCTGCAGCATTCTCCTGCAAATGTGGATGATCGAACATGTTCGGCACCACCCTAAATTCTTAAAACATGCTTCAGACGGAACCAACTTCATCGTTAAATACGAAGAAAGGGTGGGAGATTTTATAACACCCAAGGGTTTTGAAGCATGGATTTTCTATCTAAGAAAATTGAGGGCGGATCAAATCAAATGGACTATAGGGTGGCTCCCGATAAAGGAGATCATTTACATGACTACTTCAAAGGGCTATTTGATGATAATAGGGGCAAGAAGTATACAACCCTATGCGCCTCAAAGAGTTTTGAGACAACTTGGGAGATATCAGGTGATACCAGAGAAGATGGACTTGAGCAACATAGCCATCGAATTGCATCCAGAAGCAGCTATCCCTGAGAAGATGGTGAATGAAGATTGGCATTGTTGCCGGTATTTAAAGAGTAACACCATAGTGCCGGACCCAATAAAAGGCGAGTTCGATCCCGAGTATGTTGCTTGGTTTCAAAGAAGTTTTCGTGTGAGCCCTGGGCCCGAGCTCGAGGCGATCAGACCTACCAAAAGGCCTCACGTTCAAGCTTTCGATGATAAAATCCAAGAAAGATTAGCTTGGCTAGCTAAAGAACGTGAATACAAAGATCGTATTGGAGAACTAGAGAAACGTGTACAGAATCTCCAATATGAAAATGGCTTACGGATTGCAGCTGACGAAGGGGTCAAAAAGAAGTTGACTCAAGAAAAGGACACTCTCAAGGCTCGAATCTGGCGAATCAGAAAAGAAGCCAACAGCCAAACAAGAAGCCGAATTGATCAAAGGTTGATAGACGAGCTAAACCAACAGCTCAGAGAAAGCCAAGAAAAGTTGGAGAGGTCCGAGGCTAGCAAGGAAGGAATGCAGGCCAGATGGGCAAGAGGCGCAGTGGAGCGAAGAGAATACTTGCGACAGGTCAAAAGGGATTGTGAGATGAGCGTCGGGGTATTAAGAGAGACAATTTTCACTCTCCAAGAACAGATCCACAGACAGGCTCTTGAAGCTAGAGAAGACAAGGAATGGTGCTACGAGATGATGGCCCGAATGGAGGGACAAATGAAAAGATTCCAAGATCGACTTACGGATGAGGCGCGAATACTGGGATTAAAAAACCGACAGATAGAGCAGTTCATTCAGAGAAAGGGATAACATTCAGAGAAGGATTGATGAGATTGGACACTACATTCACATGAGGTGCCTATCATGTGAAAGGATGCCCCGGGATGTCCTTTTTTCCTCTATCATGGATTATGTCCGTCAGATCATGGAAGAATTGAAAGATCTGCAAAGAAGTCTTGCACCAACAGGGCCCCACCGGCGCAAAAGCTCAAAATCTTAGAACTTTCCTAGTTATGAACTTGTATTTCCTTTTGGGTCGAGTCATAAGACTTTTGTATAAAAGGGCCGAATGTATTTTGACCATCTTTTGTAAGTTTGACTTGTCGTAAATCCAGTTTGTTTTTGGAAAAAACCTTTTGAAAAATATTTTTGTGTATTGTATTCACACGAACTACGCTAGGGTCTGATTCATGCGAGGACATGATACGTAGGCAATCTATATAAGATTCGACCATTACTTATAGTAAAAAAGGGGAAAATAAATAAGAGAAATAAGAGAAATAATGGATAGGCGTAGACGATAAGCTGGGATGACGCATGCGGTCTAAGCAAAAGCATAATAGAAATGGTTCATTGCATAGGGACATTGCATACCGAATGTGCTTTTACCATATCTGTTAAAATTTCAACACTAACAAGTTTGTTGTTTTCCTGTTCAGTTAGTGTTAGAGTGTACTGGCATCACACAATTATCACACAAGATCGAAAGGACCTATACCTAAAAGTATGACTGGGTCAGATCAAAGTAATGAGTCAGAAAAAGCAATGAGCCAGATGCTCAAAGAAGCTCTTGAAAAAATGGAACAGATGCGGTTGGAAATGAGCGAAATGCAGACGGCGCTAGCTAAAGCACAAAAGAGTCCTGACGCACCCGCTACTCCTACTTTCCTACCAGGTTTTACCCCAGAATACTTTTCTCCCGGTCCCTCGACAAGAGTCCCAGACCTCCATTACCACCAGGGAAGGGATGCTCACGACTACCCAGCTCCATCACCAAATCAGAACCCTCCACCACCAAAAGGCCCTGTCTTTGTGGCACCTCCCCCTGCTCCATTGCAAAGATCATCAAGTGAACCCTTATTTCAGGTTCACGACACTCAATATTACCCCCGGAACCCACGTTCAGGGCACCCGAACCATCCACCTATACTCCTCCCTTTGAAGTCCTAGTGGAAAAACCGGCCAATAGCTCAGAACAAGATGAGATGCTACGGAAGTTCAAAAGCCTGGAGCAATCCCATAGGAATATGCAAGGTTTGGGCAGCCAAGTCAGTGTGGCCTACAAAGATCTGTGTCCTTTCCCCGATGTTCAATTGCCGGCGGGATTCAAAATGCCAAAGTTTGATCTATATGAGGGACACGGTGATCCCATGTCTCATCTGCGTGGATTTTGCAGCAAGATGAGGGTGCAGGGGGCAAAGATGAGCTACTGATAGCTTATTTTGGATAGAGTTTGAGCGGGTCTGCGCTGGAATGGTATACAAGGCAGGATCCTAGCAGATGGTACACTTGGGATGATTTGGCGCAATCATTTGCCGGGCACTTTCAAGTATAATCTTGAGATCGTCCCTGACCGTCTCACATTGTTAAAGCTGGAGAAGAAACCGGGGGAAAGCTTCCGGGAATTTGGGTTTCGTTGGAGAGAACAAGCGGCTAGAGTTGATCCTCCTATGAGAGAGGGGGAGATGGTAGATTACTTTCTACAGACTCTCGAGCCAACTTACTACGGTCATTTGGTGACCTCAGTGGGAAAAACCTTCAACGAAGTGGTCAAAATGGGAGGCATGATAGAAGAAGGCCTCAAGACCAACAAAATCTTAAGTTATTCAGAGATCAAGGCAACAACGCAGGCTATTCAGAGCGGCACAGGAGGTGCGCTCGGAAAGAAGAAAAAAGAGGATGTCACAACGGTAGAAGCTGGTAATTGGTCTCGATCCAAAGGTCCTACCCCCATCACCAATTCAGGCCCCCTCACCCAAATTACCCACACATTCCGAATTATCCCGCACAATCCTATTACCCTTCTCAAGAACATCATTTTTCTGTCCATCAAGCACAAGCATACACCCAACCTCCAGCGCGCTCGGAATGTTTCTTAACCCGCTCGCGGACGAGCGTTTGTTTAAGTTGGGGAGAATGTAACGACCCGGCCCGTCGTTACGGGAATTACCACCCCGTTACCTTGCATTTACATATATTATGCTTTTAAAACAGTATTAGAGTATATCGGGTGAGTTAGGAGTGATTTGGATTGAAAATGAAACAAATAGCATGTTTGAAGTAAGCTTGAATATGAAAAGTCAACCAAGAGTTGACTATTGAGTTAGAGTGCTCGGAACCGGATTCTGATGATTCGACTAGTTCCGGGGATCATTTATGACTTAGGAGAACAATCGGAATTGAATTCGGAGGTCCGGTGTAGTTTTAAGCTTGAATTGGCGAATGTTGAATTTTGGCGAAAACCGGATGGTAGGTGATATTTTGATCCGGGGGTCGGAATGGAATTCCGACAATTTCTGTAGCTTCGTTATGTGATTTTGGATATGTCTGCAAATTTTCAGGTCATTCGGACATCGTTTGATCGGGTTTTGGGTTGAATGTTAGTTTTGAAAGTTTTGAAGAAACTTAGGCTTGAATCCGTGGTTAATTGGTGATTTTGATGTTTAGTATGGTGTTTTTATGATTGGAACAAGTCCGTATCATGTTTTGGGGTATGCTGGTGGTTTTTGTTGGGGTCCCGGGGGCCTCGGGATGGATTCGGACCATCAACCGGGCAATTAGAACTTGGAAAAATTCTGCAGAAAACTGCAGGTTCTGCCCAGGTCCTTAAGCCTTCGCGTTCGCGTGACCAGTGTCGCGTTCGCGAAGGCCAAGGCTTGTTGTGCTTCGCGTTCGCGGGAGAAGGCGTCGCGTTCGCGTAGGGTCGGGGTGTTGTGCTTCGCGTTCGCGGGAGGGGGTCGCGTTCGCGTAGGGTCGTGATGTTGTGCTTCGCGTTCGCGGGAGGTCCATCGCGAACGCGTAGAAGAAATCCGGGTGGCTGGAGTTTTGAACATCGCGAACGCGTGGGGTGCGTCGCGTTCGCGAAGGGTAAGGCAAGGCTGTTCATCGCGAACGCGTAGAGGGTCACGCGAACGCGATGAACAATGGTGTCCGGCAGTGAATAAAAATCCAGAAACAGAGAGTTACGGGTTTACACCCCCAAAACACACATTTGAGCCCTAGAGAGAAGAAAACTCGAGGAAATCACTGAGAAGTCATCGGGTATCGTCGGAGGTAAGATTCTTGACTCAAAAACATCAATTTATGGTAGTATTAACATCAATCTTCATGAAATTGGGTTGAAATCTTGAAGAAATGTGGCCTAAGTTTTGAAAACGGGATTTTTGGATTTGGGAGGCCATTTGAACTCCGATTTCGATAAATTTTATATGCACGGACTCGTGGCGAGATAAGGATCGCGTTGGCGCTAATTTCGGAATTTTCCGAGCAGTGGGGCCCGGGGTCGGGTTTTACCAACTTAGTGTAATTTCGCGAATTTCATATAAATTGAAGTGGGTTATGATTCTTTGACCCGTATTTGATATAATTATTGTTATTTGACTAGATTCTACACAGGAGGCAACGAAATTCAAAGGAAAAGGCATCGCGGACGATTCTACGACCGGCTAGAGGTGAGTAGTTTGTGTATATTGTAGCCTGAGGGTTCGAAACCCCGGCTTAGCACATTATGACGCTAATAGGGCGTGGCTCGCACACCGTGGCAGGTGCGGGATTTATTGTGATTGGGGATTGAGACTTGGTCCATCCCAGGAATGAATAATATGTTGATAGTGTGGGAAATACACTGTATTCGCTATATTTGTGGGCTGTAAGCCTTGTTTGGGGCCTCGTGCCGATCTGTAGCGTCCTTAGAGGACAATATTTATGTGATAGCTATAATTGCTTAAATCACTGATCTCAGTCCTGGAAATTGAAATCACACTTTTGAAATACTAAGTCACCGGCTTTTACAAACTTAATAAAGTTAAAGCATTTTTCATAAATTATGAATTGAGAACTGGAATTAAGGAAAATGAATTGTTTTGTGACTTAATTGCTTATTGTGGACTGAGTATGGGATCGGGCTGCACGCCGCAGTGGTTGATGTGAGGATCGGGCTGCACGCCGCAGCAGTATTGCGCTTGGGCTGTAGGAGCCCTCCGGAGTCCTGTACACACCCCCGAGTGAGCGCCGTCGACGCAATGGGATCGGGCTACACGCCGTAGCAGGTTATGTGCATTGCATTGCATCCGTATTTGTTGAATTACTCTGTGGTAGCCGTATTGTATTATTGTTGCTAGTTCGTAGGAGATTCGGACTGTAGTGTAGCTTCATACTGTGGTATTTTCGTGGATTTCTTACTGTCAGCTACATATATATATTTGTTACTCACCGAGTACTTAGTACTCACCCCTACTCCCTGCACCTTTGTGTGCAGACTCAGGTACACAGGAGCAGTAGACGGACATCTCCAGCGATTACATTGTCACATCGAGTTGCTGAGGTAGCTGCCTACGTTCGCCGAGCCTAGCTTCTCCTCTCATTCCAGTTGTTATTGTATATTTTGTATTCAGACTTGAGTACTTTTATATCGTACTCTCTATTTCCTGTTGGGTTTTGTTAGAGGCTCTAGACTTGTGACTCCGGATCTTTGGGAGTGTCAGTATTTTGTTCAGTATTATTATTATTGGAGTTCGTAAACTCATATATTTCTTCTGGGTTGTCCTTTTGGGACTGATATCGTTGTGTTAATTAGATGGTTGGTCTGGCTGGCCTAGCTTGATTGTTGGGCGCCATCACGACTGGATTTGGGTCGTGACAACCAAGGGCCTACAGATATCCCACAGGGCCAACTTTCCGGGGAAATCCGACTTTCAGGAATGAAAGGACTCAGAGACAGAGGACATTTACCGAATTAGGAGAAGTTTATACTGCTTTATTTCACAAATTGAAGCAGATAGGTTTGTTGAGTCCTATTGAGCCTAGATTACCAAATCCCTTACCTCAGAAATTTGGACCACTCGGTGAAATGTGAATATTGTTCGGGGGCTCCCGGGCATACTACCGAGAGATGTTGGAAACTAAAGCATGCAATCCAAGATCTTATTGATGCTAATAAGATTGAGGTTCAGGCACCCGAGGTACCCAACATTAACCAAAACCCACTACCAACCCACCATGAGGCCCGTATGATCGAGATCGTGCAAGGAGAGGAAGAACCCAAGAAGCCATCGCAGACAGTGATGATGATCAGGGACAGTACAAAAGAGAAATCAACCAGTGTGGAAGGGGAGCTACCAACTAAGAGGGAGGTTGTCAAGCCTGTGATAATATTGAGGAAAAGCCCATCGGCCACTACGGAGAAACCAAAAACAACAAAGTTGGTTGTGTCCGAAGCACCGTCTGCACCAGTAATGATCGTGAAAGGAGTCTGTAGGGAACCGGTCATCATAAAGCCGGTAGCTCAGTTGCCAGTAATAGATAGCAAGGTCGTACCTTGGAAGTATGAAAAGGCAACAGTGATATACAAAGGGAAGTCAGTGGATGAAGTCAGTTGTGAAGCCCATGGTTTAACTCGATCGGGACGGTGTTTTGCTCCCGTAGAGTTAAGGAAATCTAATCCCACGGCGGTGAAAAAGCCAGTAACAGAAGAGGAAGCTGAAGAGTTCTTGAAGAAGATGAAAGCCCAAGACTACTCTATTGTGGAGCAGTTGAGGAAAACCCCAGCCCAAATCTCATTGTTATCTTTGTTAATCCATTCCAAGGATCATTGCCAGGCTTTGTTGAAGATCCTGAATGAGGCCCATGTTCCAGAAAAGCTTTCTGTAAATCACTTGGAGAAGATTGTGCATAAAATCTTTGAAGTCAACCGAGTGACATTTTCTGATGATGAATTGCCAAAAGAGGGCACAGAACATAATAAAGCCTTATACTTGATCGTGAAGTGTGAAGACTCAGTGGTCAATCGTGTATTGGTGGATAATGGTTCAAGTGCCAATATTTGTACTTTGGCTACTCTGAACAAACTGAAGATTGATCAGGACAGAGTCCGTAAGAATAACGTTTGCATCAGAGGATTTGATGGAGGGAATACTAGCTCGGTGGGTGATATCATATTGGAACTGACCATTGGCCCAGTCAATTTCACCATGGAATTCCAGGTGGTGGATGTGGCTGCATCATACACTCTGCTATTGGGGCGACACTGGATTCATGCCGCCAAAGCAGTGCCTTCTACGCTGCACCAGATGGTTAAGTTCGAGTGGGATAGACGGGAGATAGTATTGCACGGGGATGATGGCATAGGCATTATGAGTGATAACGTGGTGCCATTCATAGAAACGGAGGATGACAAGGGACCATGGGTATACCAAATCTTCGAAGGGGTTACAGTGGACAAGGTTTCCGAAGGCGAGGACCTTGCTTTTCCCAGGATCTCAGCTTCGACCTTCATGATCGCCTCAGAAATGATGAACTGTGGGTTCATACCAGGAAAAGGTTTGGGAGCCAAACTCCAAGGTATCATTCAACCCGTTTCTTTGACTGAAAATTTGGAGACATTCGGGTTAGGGTTCAAGCCGACGGTTGCAGATGTGAAGAGAGCTCACAAAATGAAGAAGAAAGTCTGGGTCCTTCCCAAGCCAGTTCCACGCCTTTCTCGGTCTTTTGTGAAAGCAGGTTTCAAGAGGATGTCAAACCCAAAGATCCTCGGACCGTCAATTGGGCCAGATGGAGATCTGGATAAGAGTTTTGAAAGGTTGTTCGCTGATGTTAACATGATCGAAGTTGGAGAAGGTTCCAGTAATGCAGACGTACAGTATGTGGGGCCCAGGGTCAAAACCAACAATTGGACGGCTACTCCTCTTCCCATCTGGAAGAAGTCTTGGTAGTAGACTCTGGATTTTCTTTTGTTTCCTGGATTATTCCGGAGTTGTAATCCAGTTTTGATTTATTTGTAGTGTGAAACTCTGTTATCCCTCATTTTCAATAAAAACGAAAGTTTCCTTTATTTTCTTGATTTTTGATTTTTGTTTCTTTTCATTTCTGAACAGTTCTGTTTTCGCCGGTTCCAATGTCATGGCATGCACAACGGATCTTCAACCTAGTCTAAGAACTCAATCTGAATCCAAATTAATTATGCACGAAGTCAATTATGAGGATGAATCGGAATACGAGGAAGATGAGGCTTTTGAAGAGATTAACAGGGAATTAACTCATTTTGAAGAAAAACCTAAGCCTAACTTAAACGATACTGAAGCTGTCAACTTGGGAGATGAGGATAATATTAGGGAAACCAAAATTAGCATTCACATTGAGCCGAGTATCAGGGAAGAGCTAATCAAAATACTGTTTGAATTCAAAGATATTTTTGCATGGTCGTATGATGACATGCCAGGGTTAAGCACGGATCTAGTGGTACATAAATTGCCCATTGATCCGGCATGTCCTCTTGTCAAGCAGAAATTGAGGAAGTTCAAAACGGATATGAGCATAAAGATCAAAGAAGAAGTAACCAAGCAGTTGATAGCAAAGGTTATTCGGGTTACTCGATATCCCGAATGGTTGGCCAATGTGGTTCCAGTGCCGAAGAAGGATGGGAAAATTCGGGTATGTGTCGATTATCGCAATCTGAACAGGGCAAGCCCAAAAGATAACTTCCCACTACCCAACATCCATATCTTGATAGACAATTGCGCGGGACGAGAGATTGGATCCTTTGTGGATTGCTATGCAGGATACCATCATATCCTAATGGATGAAGAAGATGCAGAAAAAACAGCTTTCATCACTCCTTGGGGAACTTATTGCTACAGGGTAATGCCGTTTGGTTTGAAGAATGCCGGGGCGACATACATGAGAGCAATGACTACTGTGTTTCATGACATGATACACAAAGAGATTGAGGTGTATGTAGACGATGTAATCATAAAATCCAGGCGACGGGAAGACCATGTAGCAGATCTGAGGAAGTTTTTTCAGAGACTTCGGAGGTACGACATTAAGCTCAATCCAGCCAAATGTGCATTTGGGGTTCCCTCGGGAAAAATGCTAGGATTCATTGTCAGTCGGCGAGGTATTGAGTTGGATCCATCAAAAATTAAATCCATACAAGAATTGCCAGCACCAAAGAACAAAACTGAAGTAATGAGTCTTTTGGGAAGATTGAATTACATCAGCCGATTCATTGCTCAGCTCACATCAACATGTGAACCTATTTTTAGGTTGTTAAAGAAGGATGCTGCAGTCAAGTGGACTGAAGAATGCCAAGAGGCTTTTGATAAGATAAAGGAGTATTTGTCAAACCCACCTGTGTTGGTTCCACCTGAACCCGGGAGGCCTCTGATTCTTTATCTAACAATTTTGGACAATTCTTTCGGCTGCGTATTGGGGCAACATGACATCACCGGCAGAAAGGAACAGGCCATCTATTATCTCAGTAAGAAGTTCACAGCATATGAAGTTAAGTACACTCATCTTGAGAAGACATGTTGCGCCCTAACTTGGGTGGCACAGAAGTTGAAACATTATTTGTCTTCCTACACTACTTATCTCATTTCACGTTTGGATCCATTGAAGTATATTTTCCAAAAACCTATGCCTACAGGAAGGTTAGCAAAATGGCAAATATTACTTACAGAATTTGACATCATCTATGTGACGAGGACGGCCATGAAAGCCCAAGCACTAGCCGATCACTTAGCTGAGAATCCTGTTGATAATGAATACGAACCTTTAAGGACGTATTTTCCAGATGAAGAAGTGTTGCAAATTGATGAGTTAGAACTAACCAAGGAGCCGGGGTGGAAGCTTTTCTTTGACGGAGCTGCAAATGCAAAGGGAGTCGGAATAGGAGCAGTACTTATTTCTGAAACAGGGCATCATTATCCTGTTACGGCTCAATTGCGCTTCTATTGTACCAACAATATGGCTGAATACGAAGCATGCATTTTGGGGCTACGATTAGCTGTGGACATGGATGTCCGGGACGTCTTGGTCTTGGGAGACTCGGACCTTCTGGTACATCAGGTTCAAGGTGAGTGGGAAACAAGAGATTTGAAGCTTATCCCGTATCGCCAATGTTTGCATGACCTGACGAAGCGTTTCCGGTCAATAGAATTCAGACATATCCCAAGAATGCATAATGATATCGCCGATGCTTTGGCTACTCTAGCATCGATGTTGCATCACCGAACAAGGTTCATGTTGATCCGTTATATATTCAAGTTCGGGATCAACATGCCTATTGCAATGTGGTGGAGGAAGAAATTGATGGCGAGCCATGGTTTCATGATGTCAAAGAATACCTCAGGATGGGAATATACCCAGAGCAGGAAACTGGAGATCAAAAGAGGGCTATTCGGCGATTGGCAAACAAATTTTTCCTTAGTGGAGGAGTGCTGTACAAGAGAACCCCGGATTTGGGATTGCTAAGATGTATAGATGCAGGCCAAGCTACGACAGTGATGACAGAGGTGCATGCCGGAGTTTGTGGGCCACATATGAGTGGGTATGTATTGGCAAAGAAGATCTTACGGACAGGATATTACTGGCTCACCATGGAGCGTGATTGTATAAATTTTGTGCGGAAGTTCCATCAGTTCCAGGTGCACGGAGATTTCATTCATTCTCCGCCAACGGAATTGCACACGATGTCAGCACCATGGCCATTTGTTGCGTGGGGCATGGATGTCATTGGACCGATCGAGCCGACAACTTCCAACGGTCATAGGTTCATTCTAGTAGCCATTGATTATTTCACCAAGTGGGTGGAGGCGAAGACATTCAAGTCAGTGACCAAGAAAGCCGTGGTAGACTTCGCCATTCCCATATCATCTGTAGATTTGGGATCCCAAAGATGATTATCACGGACAACGGTGCTAATCTTAACAGTGGTTTGATGAAAGAAGTGTGTCAACAGTTCAAGATTACACACCGTAATTCCACCCCATATCGTCCCAAAGCAAATGGCGCGGTTGAGGCAGCAAACAAGAATATAAAGAAGATATTGAGAAAAATGGTAGAAGGATCTAGGCAATGGCATGAAAAGCTACCATTTGCATTGTTGGGTTATCGCACTACGGTTCGCACTTCAATAGGTACAACTCCTTACTTGCCGGTATACGGAACTGAAGCAGTAATACCAGCAGAAGTTGAGATTCCATCCCTCCGAATTGTCACTGAAGCTGAGATTGATGATGACGAATGGGTCAAAACTCGATTAGAGCAGTTGAGCCTAATTGATGAAAAGAGATTGGCAGCAGTATGTCATGGCCAATTGTATCAGAAGAGAATGGCAAGAGCTTACAATAAGAAGGTACGCCCTCAGAAAATTTGAAGTAGGGCAACAAGTACTAAAACGGATCCTCCCACATCAGGCCGAAGCAAAGGGCAAGTTTGCCCCGAATTGGCAAGGGCCGCTTATTGTAACCAGAGTATTTTCCAATGGAGCTCTATATCTGACCGATATTGAGGGAAGATGCACCGACACGGCTATCAATTCTGATGCGGTCAAGAGATATTACGTGTAATCTCTTTATGATTTGGTTCCTTTTGTTTGTTTGTACTGGGTATTTATCGGATAATGAAATGACGGAGGCAATTCTTTCTTCTATCCAAACACTTTTAACCCTTGTTTCCCCTTTGAGCCTTATTTATTCTTTCATATCCCTCTCTTGGAATCAATAACGAAAAAAAAATATAATAAATAGATAAAAGAAAGTCACAAGAGATTTGAATGAATCCAAGGAACTACGTTTGACCTGATTCCTCAAATAGGATACGTAGGCGCCTCACGGCTCGGTCATAGAGTGAATAAAAGTTAATTCTTCCCCAAACAAGAAACTGGGGCAGAAGTTATGTTGTTTTATGAAAAAAAAAAAAAATTCCGAGAGTTGTAATATTTCACCCATGCAGAGTTATTGTGAATTTTTGATACTCTTTTCTTTTTAAGACCCACACAAAAAACCCATATGAGATGTCCGAAAAGACCTCCCGATCAGTATCCGGGAAATGCCCAGTCAGGCAAGTAAAAACCAAGAGTAACACGTTGATCCCCAACAGAAAGGGAATAAGTTGAAGGAATTGATAGCCAAAAGAATCCCCAGTGAAGAAAACCTTATCGGTGCTTTTCCAATCTCCAAACGAAAGCTGAGAAAAAATAAAATGAGAGAGTCTTATCGGTGAAAACCTTCACAGGCACCATAAGGCGACGAAAGCTGAGAAGAAACAAAAAAAATGAGAGAGTCTTATCGGTGAAAACCTTCACGGGCACCATAAGGCGACGGGAGTTGAATGAGAGAGTCTCATTAGTGAAAACCCCTCAAAGGGCACTATGAGGCGACAAGATAGAGTGGCACAAAGGACCCGCATTTGACAAAGAGTCGTGCATCTCTTCATCCTCAGCAAATGAGACCATCAGAAGATGGATTGATACAAATAGACTGGGTTGATTAATCCGGAATGCACGACGTGATCGTTGGGACCGGTTATACCACTCAGATAAGTTCCCTTTTGTTTTTCGCAACATTTGTTCAGAAAGTTTCTTTCTTTTTCTATATTTTCAGTTTTCTTTGTTTAAAGGTTTTTATCCAAGTCTATTTTGAGAAAGACTTTTCAGAGCTTACTATCAGTTGCCGAATTGGTGCGAAGCAAAACGAGGGTAGGATAGACCAAATTGGTCTGGAATTCAGGAAATGGAGAAGACCTGAAAGATGTAGTCGAAAAATCATGGACCAAGTTCCAAAAGAATCCTCTGCGAATTTTCAAGATACGCAAATAACTCCGACAGATTATCAACCGATTCCCAAGGTGATCGGACAACACAAAGCGGAGAAGGAAAAAGGAAAATGCATCCCTAGTTGATGACATTTCTATTTCCAGCGATATTAAAGGAAAATCAAACCTTTTGAAGAAAGTGATTTTGAGTCTCACCAGCAAGTTTTAAAACACAGAAAAGGGAAGGGATAAATGGAAAAACCATCCCCCAGCAGAAATATCATTCCCAGCAAGTAACATCATCCCCGACAAGTTTCGGGAACTTAGAACAGAAGAAGGAAAAGCCATCCCTGGCAGGAGTGGCACGACCATTCACCGCATTTTAAACTAACAAATTTTCTTTGATTTGAAGCAGGTGAAAGGAAATGTCGATGATAGAAGAATGACATACCGCAAGGAATACTATCAAAACTGGGGCAGAAAATTTTCGCCATTGTCAAAAATTTTCTCAAAGAAAACAAGGACATCAATTAGAGAGATTTTAAATTGAAGAAATCAGGAGCCCGCCTGTAGAATGGAGGTTGTTATTTTCAAATTGAAGAAGTCAGGAGCCCGCCTGTAGAATGGAGGTGTTATTTTTAAGTTGAAGAAATCAGGAGCCCGCCTGTAGAATGGAGGTTGTTATTTTTAAGTTGAAGAAATCAGGAGCCCGCCTGTAGAATGGAGGTTGTTATTTTTAAGTTGAAGAAATCAGGAGCCCGCCTGTAGAATGGAGGTATTATTTTGAAGAAATCAGGAGCCCGCCTGTAGAATGGAGGTTGTTATTTTTTCAAATTGAAGAAATCAGGAGCCCGCCTGTAGAATGGAGGTTGTTATTTGAAGTTGAAAAATCAGGAGCCCGCCTGTAGAATAGAGGTTGTTATTTTTTTCAAATGGAAAAAGTCAGGAGCCCGCCTGTAGAACAGAGGTGTTATTTTCAAATTAAAGAAGTCGGGAGCCCGCCTGTAAAATGGAGGTTGTTATTTTTAGTTGAAGAAGTCAGGAGCCCGCCTGTAGAACAGAGGTGTTATTTTCAAATTAAAGAAGTCAGGAGCCCGCCTGTAAAATGGAGGTTGTTATTTTTAGTTGAAGAAGTCAGGAGCCCGCCTGTAGAACAGAGGAATACATTTCAAGGTCAAAGCGGAATGCAATAATACCAAAGAAGAAATCAAGAACATCCTGCATAACAAGCTTTAAATCAAGGAAGTCGTGTCCCCAGCAGCAAGAACAAAGCTGAAGATATAGATAAGAGTATTAGAGTTCATGTACCATAATTTAGTCTAGCTTCTTATTTTTTTTTGTTTTGCACGGTGTAATAAGGAGTTCAGTAAAGCAGTGGTAACAGCATGCAGCAGTAACCGCAAGATCACAGCAGTCATGGTAGTCCCAGCTACCAAAACTTCCCGAACTACATTGACCTGATTCCTGTTTAGCCCAGGATATGTAGGAAACCTTTTGAAGCAAAGGTTCGGTCAAGTTTTTTTTTTTTTTTAAAAAAAATGCTTCACACGGAATTCTCAAAATGGGCAAAAATCGCTCGTATCCGCTCACTTATCTTTGCACAAAAACTCTTCGTGTTTACGCGCAAAGAGGGGCAGCTGTTGTGAGCACGTGATTTTTGCCCTATGAGAGAAATACTCCCAAAGATTCAAAATAAAATAATTTTAGTTTTCTTGCAATTGTTGTGAATTTTGTGTTATTTTCTTGTATTATTTGCATTTTTATCTGTGCCTATTTGCTTGTTTAAATAAATAGAATATAAAAAAAAATGCTGCATTTATATATAAATTCAAGTTTACAATTAAGTTTATTTTTTTTCAAAAAATGAAAAGTCATGAAAAAAACATGTGTTCTTTGCATTTTTTAAGCATTTAATGTCCAAATCATGTGATTTTAACATAATTGTGATTCATTATTATTTAGGGTTAATTGGGTTTGTTTTTAGGTAATTTAGTGTATAATTTGAGAAGGAAATCAAATTTGGGCCAAATTCAATTAAACCAACCAAAAGCCCAAACGAAATTAGTTCCAACCCAGTCCAATATTGTCACACTCTCACCCGGCCTTGTTTTTACTCAAGCGATTGATCTTGGCCATTGGATTCTTGTGATCCAACGGTCCAGATTATTCAATGCAATTAATATACCAAACCCCCCTTCCAAGACCCAAAAACCATCTCATTCCCCCCAAAAACCCTAAGTTCCTCTCGTTTTCTCCCTAGCCGCCACAACCCTTAAACACCATTCTTTCTTCTTTTTCTTCAACTCTCCAATAACACCCGCCGGAATGTTTCCCAAAAACAACCGCCAGGCAGTAATCCGGGAGCCACGCCTCCCCACCTACGTTTTCGTTGCCATTATGCTCTTTTTCTTCTTCTGTGTGTATATGTATATATGTTTATATATATATATATATAATAAATATGTTTATATATATATATATATATATAATAAATCTGGACGACTGATCGTTGTCTCAATCCGGTTAGTCGATTTCAAATTTTTGTTTTTGTCCATATTTTGTTAATATTTTTAGATCCGAAATTATTGTATGTTGGTTGTTTGTCTTCTTGATTTGTTATTCATCATGATTCCAGATTATTCATGAAACTGATTTGTTTATTTTGTTTAAGTTTTTAACATAAGAATGTGTAGTTAATCACTTGGATATTTATTTTGATTGTAGTGTTGTTAGATTTAATTTGTAGTTCAATTAATTATTGAGTTCTATTAAGTTTGTTTTTGAAGTTAATTAGACTTTGATTCTTGTATATTGTTGATTATGTGTTTGTTCATGAAATTAATTGTAGAATTCGATTGAAAATTGATGTCATGTGTTCATAAGTTTAATTGTTGAATTTAGTTAAATAATTTGGCGTTTTAAGTTGATTTTTGTGTATAATTTAAATTAGAATTATTAATTTTAATACCCAAGTCGTGTAATTTTTTTTTGTGCTATTTATTTAACTAGTACTTTTATAAGTTAATTTAATTTTTATAAGTTATTTTAATATTGTTAAAAGTTTTTCTTTTGGTTTTATTAATTTTGAAATAAAGGAAATAGAAGAAAGCAAATAGGAGTAAAGAAATCCGGATTGGGCCAATTGAAATAGAAATAAGACTAAGCCCAAACGAAATTCCCCCTCCAGTCCAGCCCAACCCGGATCCACCACATACCCGGCCCAGTTGGTGATTGATCTTGGCCGTTGGATTCTTGTGATCCAACGGTCCAGATTAATTCCTCAATTAAAAATACCAAACTCCCCCCAAAATACCCAAAACCATCTCATTCCCCAAAACCCTAAAACATTTTCTTCTTCTTCTCCCTCTCTTAAACCGCTGCCCCCTTCCTCTTTCCACCATGGCCGCCGCTAGGGTTCCGCCACCCACGGCGGCGGCTTGACCTTCTTTTCCGGCTAAAAATAACACCAAAACGCTCTCCATCATCCCCTCATCGTCCAGCCGTCGGCGTCGCCAAACGACCACTGCCGCCACCAGCCCTAGACACAACAACCTTCTGCCGCCACCCAGCCCAGCTCCCTCCTCCTCAAGCCGCCACACCCCACACCCAAAACGACCAGCCGCCGGTAACCCTAGAGTCCCCATAGCCGCCGCCTGCTCACAACAAACGACCACTGCCTATGCTGCCTCGGACCTCCACGCCATCCGACCACCAGCGACCAAAATCGCCGTCGACTGCCAACGACCAGCAACCAAACTCGCCCGAGTTCAACCACCCAAACAACCAGCCTGCCTCGTCGGAAAACACATAGTCTTCACCCGCCGATAACACTCCAAGACCAGACAGTCCATCGCCCGTCGTGTTTCGATCTGTTTGATTCAAGTTTACATAGCAAAATGAGGATTAAATTCGTTCCCGTCTTTGTTCCCTTAAAGCTTGTATAATGTTTTGTTTGATATGATTTTGTGATTTCATTGTTGCTTTATCTAGTAGGATGCATTTTTCTTAGTGTTATGTTGATATTAGTTAATTAAATTGAATGGTTAATCTTTTATTTGATCTTAATGGCAGATCTTATTGATTAGCTAAAAGTTTTAATAGGATGTGGAATGTCGAATTGAAGATGGGAAGGAATTGGACCTTTCTCATTTCTTTTCCCTTCTTCTTCGTACTTTGGATTTTGCTCACTGGTTTCTGGGTACTTTAACAGTTATTTGTTACAATTTTTAACATAAGATGAATTGGGTTAGATTACCACATCGTCAGCCACCATAATAGTTAGTAAGGGCTGCTATTAGGAGATTAATAATTGAGTAGGGGTATACTTTATTATTAATTATAGGGTGGGTATTTTAGAGTTGAAAAAAATGGGTCTAGTTGGACTTTAAGGGTTGAGGAATTGGACAGATGTAGAATTTTTTAATTAAAAAAAAAGGGGTTGGGTCTGTGTTTTCCAATCTATAAGAGGAGAAACTTGAGACTGAAAGAAGGAGAATGGACGGATAGAAAAGAAAAGAGCAAACAGTGAGAAAAAAATAACATATACACTTGAGAGGTCTTGAATACTAAAAAAAAAGAGAGTGAGAATTTGAGAGTTCAGAATTATTTTATTTACCTATTTTTGGTGCTGATGCTTGTTGTTATTAGAAATCTTTAACTGGTTTTAAAAATCTGTTACTGGGTTTGCTGGTTGCTATTGTTGCACTGCTGGAATTATTGCTCATATTGATTATTTTCCTCTCCTCTTCCTGTTCAGGTATTCCCATGGACACCAGTCAAAGCATAGTCAAAGTTTGGACCCTGACATTTGATTATGTATTAATAATATTCGTGTTAAATTCTGAGTTGTTTATTTTATGTTTTATGTTTTTAAGATTAAGGACGTACTTTATATAACTATTTGACTGTTGTACCTCGTTAAGTTTTTCTACTTTATTATAAATTTAGTATGTCAAGTATGAGTTAATAGCCATAATATGTAGTGTTAATAGTAGTAACTTAATTAATTTGTTCAGTAATTTGATCTAACAATTCGATAAGTATTAATAGTTTTGTTTTACGACCGATTTAGATTAATAGTACGATTATATATACGTTTCGCGTAATATAATTGTAAACCTCTTTATTAATTTGGAATATGCGTTTGCGCAATTTCGATTAAAATTTTCTTAATAATAAAAATAGGATGCGGTTTACTAATTAACTTCAATTTTATAATTTATTAAAAGCAAGATTAATAGTAAGTTTCAATCAATTCATTCGCGGCTTTTAACTGTTATTAGTAAAGTATTCCGTATAATTGCAATATAAGTCTTAGTAGTATATATATATATATATATATATATATATATATATATATATATATATATATATATATATATATATATATATATATATATATATATATATATATATATGTGTGTGTGTGTGTGTTAATTTTATTATATGATTCCTTTGTATCAAATTTTATTAGGCAATATGTAAGCTAGCGATTAATCTAGTTGATGACGTCCGTTAGCGATTAATTTCTTTAGTTTTTAAAAATGATTAATTTAATTTAATTAAAAAATGGTTAGTTTATTTTGATATATATCTTTTTATGTTATTTGTCATTTCAGATTTTAGTAATGCTTATTTATAAAAATATGACACGAGACGTGGTTTTAATCAATAGAAGTTTGCTAAACTAATTGTAAAAATTCGATTAGAAATTTAATTATTTTGTTCAGCATGGGATAGTTGGTTTATTTTAATATATTACTTATACATGCCATATTTTATCAATAATTCGATTTTAGTAAGGCATGACATAATTTTCTTTTGTGTTAATTTAATTATAATTTGTCAGTTGCACCTATTTTAATACGTTCATTAAGTTATAATTCTAATCACATTGTTTAATAAAGAAGATTCGTTTCCTCTTGTTTTTTATTTATTTATACAAATCCATAAAAATGTAGCCATTTTAAGAAGTATTTTTTTTAATGTTTTCATATGACAATATAAGTTTTAATCTAGTTATGTTCAGTTTTTTTTTCCGAATATTTAGTCGTCAAATTTTATCTTTTATTTACAAAATTCGAAATTTTATTTTATTTTATTTGTAATTTCGAAATTTTATTTTATTTTACTTATAATTTCGAAATTTTATTTTATTTTATTGGTAATTTCGAAATTGATTTTTTTATATATATTTTATTCAAAAAAATTGTTTTAAAAATAATTTCTCTTCCGTCAATGTCGGTTAATCTAACAATTAGTGTGTTACATATTATTGACTCGTAATTAATTAGAATTTTTCTCTTTTAATAAATTATTACCTAGATTACGGGACATGCCGTTTAGCAAATTCCGCGGCTTTTCTCAAATAATAATGCGTTAGTATCTTTAGGCGCGTATTTAATAATAATACCTCCCTAATCTCGGGTACACATTTATGTGACCCCAATCCAAATCCCAATGAAGTTGGAATATATCAAAAATTACGGACACATTTATGTGACGAAATTCGAGATATATTCTCACGACATTATAATTTTCTTCTAACAATTAAAACGGTTTGGAGTGGTAGTTTGCACATTAGTTCATATTTTGTATTAAAATCGGATAATCAAGCCAAATATAACAGTTGAGCGACCGTGCTAGAACCACGGAACTCGGGAATGCCTAACACCTTCTCCCGGTTAACAGAATTCCTTATCCGGATTTCTGGTACGCAGACTGTTAAATAGAGTCAAACCTTTCCTCAATTCAGGATTCAACCGGTGACTTGGGACACCATAAATCTCCCAAGTGACGACTCTGAATATCTCAATAAATGAATCCCGTTTTGATTGTCCTTTAATTGGAAAAACTCCATTCGCGCCCTCGCGGGCCTGCGCCAAAAGGAGGTGTGACATCGATATTCACAGAAACTTGCCCATCGGGCCTTATTCTCGTTCATGGTCAGCCATTGTTACCAGACCACACAATGTTATTTCTAGTTAGTCATTATTACCTTACCAAACGTATGACCCAGCGTCATTGTTACCACTGTCTGAAAGTTATCCTCTTTAGGAGTGATAAGATAATACCGTAACAATAATAAGATATCTCAGGAAATATCACAAACAACAAATAATGAACAAATATATAAATGCAATGCAATGCATATGATGGTACATTCCAATACCCAATACGGCGTGCAGTTCGATCCATTTAACATCGACAACGCTCACTGGAGGTGTGTATAGACTCCGAATGGGCTCCTACAACCTAAGCGCAATATCAAGCTATCTCGTGGCATCAATAAATTTCTGGTCAGTCATTGTTACCTCACCGGTCAGCCATTGTTACCTGACCAATTTTCATCATACAGTGTCATCGTTACCAATGTTTCAAGTCACATCATACAGTATCATTGTTACCATTGTTTCAAGGTCACTGCTGCGGCGCACAACCCGATCCATGCTCAGTCCAGAAATGCACATAAGCCACTTGGGCAATGTCAAACAAATGGTTCTCAGCTTAAAATGCCAATAAAGTCTTGTTTGAGTTTTCAAATCATAGAAAAAATGGCCGAGTTTGCAAAATCAGTATTAAAACACTAGATCGAGATCAAATAATATGCAAAGTAATGCAAAAACAACAATATCAATCCTTGAAGGATTCAACTAATAGGCACGAAGCCCAAAACATGGCAATCGATCCAAATTATGATGATAACAAGTAGTTTCAGTCAAATACGCGATAACAATCAACGATCGGGACAATCCCCAACGGTGCTCTACCCCACGCTCATGTACGGCGTGCAAGTTACCTTAATATAGCACTATGATGTGTTTCAAACCCTCAGGATATCATTTACATGTATTACTCACCTCGAACCGGTGGAATCTCTAGCTCACGACGCCTTTGCCCCTCGAATCAGCCTCCAAGCACGTCAAATCTAACCAAAATCAGAGTGAATACATCACAATATTCCAATGGGACAACATTCAATCGAAAATAATTAAAATATAGCAAAAATATCGAAACTAGAAAAATACGAGCCCCGGGTCCGCTTCTCAAAAAATTACAGAACTCACATTACCGGATTTCTCGCCTCGCCACGAGTCTGTACGTATCACGAACTCCCAAATCCAAGCTCAAATGACCTATCAAATTCCAATTTGAAATATCAAAAACTCAAGCCCTAGCTTTACCCCTTTTTGGTGAATTTCAACCAATTTCCATGTTAAATCTAGCATAATCTCAAGTATTTAGGCTAAGGAGCTTACCTCCAATCAATACTCCTTGAATCCCTCTTAAATTAGCTCTCCCAAGCTCCCAAATCGCTCAACAGTGGAGGAAAAATAACATAGGCTCGCGGAAGAAATAACAATTAAAAACCCTTTCTGTCCACAGCAACTTCCGCTTCTGTGGTTACCACTCTTGCAGAACTCTTTCCGCTTCTGCGGAATTCCACTTAAGGGGCATGACCATTTCGGCGGTCCAAAACTCTCACCCACGATACCGCTCTTGCGGTCAAGGCTTCCACTTATGTGGAACTAGCCCTGAGCTCGAATTCTGCTTTTGCACCTGCTCATCCGTTTCCGTGATAAACACCAGATACCAACAACCTTTAGCACCACACAAGTCCAATTTTCTTCCCGTTTGTCATCTGAAATCACCTCGAGGCCCCTAGGACCTCAACCAAAAACACCAACATATATCAAAAAATCATACCAACTTGTTCCAATCATTAAAGCACATCAAACAACGCTAAAACCATCAATTCGCATAGGATTCAAGCCTAAGTTTCTTTAAAACTTCTAAAATGCTCATTCGATAAAAAACCCAACCAAACGATGTCCGAATGACCTGAAAATTTACACATATATCCAAAATCACCCAACAAAGCCACTACAACTCCAGAACTCTATTCCCAGCCTCGGATCAAAATCTCACCGATCAACCCGAATTCGCCGAAATTCTAAGTTTGCCAATTCAAGCCTAATTCTATACCGGACCTCCAAAATAGATTATGATCACGCTCCTAAGTCACAAATCATTACCCGAAGCTACCCAAATCACCAAAAATCACATCCAAGCCCAATAACTCATAAGTTAATGTCTGGTTGACTTTTCTAACTTAAGCCTTCCTTAAAGAGACTAAGTGTCTCATTTCTTGTCAAAACAAATCCAAATCAACCCTCACACACTACATGCCGATAATGAAATATTAAGAAGTAATAAACGGGAAAAACAGAGCAGTAACACATGAGACGACGGGTCAGGTCGTCACATTCTCCTCAACTTAAATAATCGCTCGTCCTCGAGCGTACCCAGAGTTGTACTAGAAGCCAACCAATAAGTCAATGACCTTACCAAGCATATACCTGGGGTGATCCCACGTCACCCTATCACACATAGGTCCAATAATATAACACAACTGAAATTTCATAGTCTATCTAGACCATAAACTATAGAACCACATTGCACTTTCCAAAATCATACCTAAAATAAACCTGATCTAGCTGAAATAACCCACGCCCGCAACCTCTGGTGAAATTATACAATATACCACACAATCCAACACCCGTAACGATAGTCTCTATTCACAACAATTGCCCACAATACCCAAATACCGATAGAAACCTCTTGTTAGCTAAAGTCTTATTCCAACACTTTCATATACTACCAACGATAAATGGAACACGCGAAAAACCGTAACCATCTCTTAGATCAACAATTCATGAAGCCACTTCCCTTTTGACTAATACCATAGCAGATTTCCAAGCCAAACCTCGATATTATCCTTCCAACAAGCTTAAATCAAATCTGTTCGTATTAATTAATGACTCAAACGATCTCCTTGAATCCAACACACCACTCTGGTGATATGACACCTCAACAAAGGCCCAAGCCAGAACTTGCATAATACATGCACTAATGAGGAACGGTCCGAACATACTCAATTCATGACAAATGACTCAAACGAAAGAGCTGTACCTCAAGCTCATCAGTCCATCACAACACAAGGCTGAGACCCAGTCTCACTTCATAGATATAGAATACCTAAATCTTTCCCAAAGGGTCATAACTCCACGTAGCCTTGCTACAATGCGCGATCATATCCAAACACTGCTACACATAAATCACTTCAAGTCACTATGATTAAAATTGACAGCCACCCACATTTGATGTCTGAAATCAAAGCACCTCATTACCTCCACAGTGAAACCAAATAACGTATGACACACAACCCGTAGGCTATGACCACTACTCCATTTACTGAGCAACACTCAATTACTCTTCCTGCTCGACTTCCTCTATGAATCCTCAATAGAACTGCACCATATGTGCCCATATCTAACAAATCATGATGCCTCGCAGCACAGAGAGAAACTCAAAAATCTTCCCAAATCACCAACAAGTTCAAGAACAATCGAATCAACCAATCCCTCAACAATACATCTCGGGATTAACCAAGTTAAGTCAAGCTAAATACATAGCCATATTGGCCTGCCAATGAACTCAATATTAAGAAGCCTGAAGCTTTTTTTTTCACTACTATAACTCCTGCCAGAGCCGTGCGATACAGTGCCCGCCACCAAATCAACATCGAAATCCACAACCTCGCCTGGCAATATGCCCGGCCACAAGGAATGCATCCGAAAAAATCCCTCAACACCGGAGCTGAATTTATGGTAGAAACCTCTGCCCTGACATCCATCACGAAGGCCCAATCAAGAACATCAATCTTTTCCAGCCATCCGCTGGTCCTTGAAAATATAAACCACTCTACTAAAACATAATCTAATGCACCTTACGACGCAACCTGTGGCATTTTTCGACATAGCCCATAGCACAATAGTCTAGAATAACCCAACACTGAGGCAACCAGTCTACACCCCACTATCATATCCAAAATATTATATACCCAGCAAAGAAAGATCCACTCAAGCCTCCAAATCTCAATAGCCGCTAGACGATGCTGAATACACACGATCCACAACCACGACATAGACTGTATCTGAGAACTCCTAGTCTCCAACTCCATATAACCCACGAATCACTATACCTGATCCCAAATCCCGTAGCATGAATACATATTACATCTCAAGTAACCAATCATTCCATGAAAGATATTCTAAAATTTCCCTGTGCCATCAATAAACTCAAATTTCCGCAGTCGATCCAGCAAGTAAATGCCGCAATACCACTGAAGTGCCATCAACTTAATCACATTGCCCTTTTTCTGAAACATATACCCTCGCCAAATCACTATGATAGCAGTACCATTTTTCCTTAATCATTTGAAGATCAGTTCTTTAATCACCCGTAGCTACCCGTGCTGCTTACGAATTAAGGACTTTCCATTCTGAACTGAACCGTAACCTTACACACACAAATCCCAGTCCTCCACAACATATCGCATATACTATACACACTAGGATAACATGAGAACTCCATCTCCCTTCCTGTCCACAAACACCTATGTACTCCATTAGTAATCCACGATAAAACCCATCAAAAACTCTCTCAGAATTCCATTGCACAAGCTAAACTGCCAGGACTGAATCTTTCTACCTGAACCAAGCTAAGCAAACTGTCAGAACTCAAGAGTTTCATTTCACAATACTTGTAAAAATCCATTACCTCGAACACATACGAAGAATTAATCATATCTTTACCATACTGACTCAGACTACTATCAAACTATTCCATCTATCTAATATTCCTTCTGATTCATAATCAACTTGATATTCTTCCTTGCTGTAGCACTACAATACCTGAACCCAGGTTTGCCACATGACACTCGCACATAAGGCCACACTGTCTAAGACCCATAGGCCACTGAATACTCTCCCAACCGTTCCCAGAAGCACCACATTCCAAGTACTTTTACCCCGAAGTACTTCCTGCAACTCTGAACTCGTTGCTTTTACCTTTCAGATGCTGATAAATAAGATCCCATAATTAATATAGAATACCTCAAGTCTTGACCTTTCCGATGAAAACACAACCTCTAGCCACATACACAACCTTAAGACACCTAATTATTACATGAATTTTTTTTAACACAATAAAACCACTCTCAAGAGTCATTCACTCTTATCTAACTGTAAATTACCTGACTTAACGAACAGAACCACTCGTGCCTTATTAGCACTCTGACACCGCATAACATGATCCTATATAAATAC
The DNA here is from genome assembly GCA_032618575.1 of Nicotiana noctiflora. Lineage (NCBI taxonomy): Eukaryota > Viridiplantae > Streptophyta > Magnoliopsida > Solanales > Solanaceae > Nicotiana > Nicotiana noctiflora. The sequence goes on along the minus strand of JASVEL010000317.1, from coordinate 96,467 downwards.
AAACAACCATCTTTCTTCTCCATACACCGAGCATTCTTTATCAACAACAGCTCTAGACATCCTATTATTTTCTCGCATCTACGAAGTACCACATAAACTTTATCAAATCCTTCACACATACCATCATCGGCTCAATTTCTGCAACCAGAACTGATCCGCCAACATACCCCAAAACGGAACCGACATAGCATATAACCGTGCAATCAGCAATCAGCAGCAACCTCCCCAAGTTGGCTCGAAGCTATCTATCAGGACACACTCAATAACCCATAATACTTTTACTCTAATGATGCCACAATATCATAGTGAGATTAAACTCAAATCATCTACTAGTTATGAAAACACCGATTCTGGTACTAAAATCCTCTACAAACCTCGCATTCATCCCCACATCAGTTGAGTCCACTCTCTTCAGCGACCCAAATTTTCAAATGACAACACGTACCTTTCAATTACACATGAGATCTTCTAACGTACACATAAAGATCATACCGCTCAAGAACACTCCGCAGGAGATAACCCACCTGCTTTATCTTAATATTTCAGCATACCTTCCACCATCATACACATAACACAGTCAATTTAGTCTTCCTGAGTCTAAACTCATACCGCCATACATATTGCACTTTACTTTCCAACTAGGAGATACAAAAATATCCTTCACGAGCCTATAACTCGGGGCTACATAACAAGTCACAATAGGACATGAACATTTAACAGTTCATCTATTATCCGACAGACTCCTTCATCACTACCAAATCATATAGATACATCTCGCAGCACTAACATACTCATCACATGGATATCCAACAGTCATTCTGACTAATAAGGATAATACTGGACATATAAGTTCAAAACACTTGCTCACACAATCAGCACCTTACTGCTCAAGCCATAGGCAAATGTCCAACCTCAAGTCCTCTAGACAGGCCCAACATCAAACTCACGGAGAATATATCTCATCCTTTGATTAAGGAATCACAAGCCATCAAGGCACATATTAATACTGAGCGCTCATATGCACATGCAGACGTGTGGAAGGAGTTTCAAGAGTTATATTCCAAGCTGAATCAAGTACGCACGCTAAGAATTCCAAGAATATGGAGTTTTCTTAAAGGTTATGCAGCCTCTCGAGGATAAATACAGACGTCTTCGTACCGATCCGTGAGACTCTACTAAACCTGCTCATGACTTGTGAGACCTAGTAACCTAGGCTCTCATACCAACTTGTCACGATCCAATTTCTAAACTCTATCGTGATGGCGCCTCTTGTGGAGACAAGGCCAACCAACTAATTCAAATTGTCTCATTACCAATTTTTAAACATAATGAATAGAATATATGACTTAAATAGCACTTGGTTAACAAAATTTACAAACCAACTCAGCCCGACCGGGGTTTCACCAGTCAAGAGCATCTAAAGATGACTGAACTCAACTATAGGGCCAATAATAATATACAAAGTAAAATTCTAGAATCAAAGGACAAAGTCTGGTGCCGCGAACACCGGCAGTCACCTTGCTCAGCTACAATAATATACCTTCAATCAGCTAATGGCCCACTACCTGTGTCTAAGAAACTTCTTAGCTAATATCCCTTTAATAAAGGACGTATTCCCTCATGTGTCTATACACTGTGATTGCCAAGCAGAAATAGCTATAGCAAAGAATTAATCTTATAATTATAAAAGTAGACACATAAAATTGATACATGATGTCATAAAATAGATATTGAGAGATGGAATAATTTCCATTGACTATGTGAATTCAGAGATAAGTTCGGCCGATCCTTTGACTAAACCCGTAGGAAGAAAATTAATTTTTCAAACCTCAACAGAGATGGGGTTAAGGCCGACATGTTTTTAATAGAGATGGTAAATCAACCTATGTGATTGGAGATCCCATGAAGTAGGTTCATATGGGTAATAACAAGTCAATATTGGCTCTGATGCACTAAAAGAGAGTGCTTGTCTGCTACTAATTAAGAGGCTGAGTTATAACTCTTAATGAAATTCATAGTCCTTATGGATGGTGTATTTAAAAGCAATGTACATTTGATGAATTCACCTATATAATAGTGGAGTGGGCTGCTCCTATGCGATTTTGGCCTAGTCTCTCAAGCTCTCATGAATTACCAGGCACACGTATGGTCTATTGGCCGCAAAACCACATTGAAAAGCAAAATTACCGGGGATCAAAATGCGATTGATAAAATCTCTGACTTACAATAAAAATTATTGGTTCATAGAAATATTATATTTTTCCAGTAATTCTATGAGTTAAATTTTATTGGTCTAAGTTTGGTTCATAGTCCAGAAGACACCAAACCTATTACATTTGGACCATGCAAATCCACAAAATCTATTTATAAAAGTCTTTAAAATGGGGGGGGGGGGCTGTGACAATATTCTAAAACTTTGTTGACAAATGTCTTGAAGCAGACCATGTGGAAGCCTTCTAGAAGAGATAAATGGCAAGATGCATGCAATAGAACAGACGAATGGCAAGAGAATTTAGAAATGGCAAGAACCTTGAAACATGGCAAGAAAAACCTTAAGTTTTTTTACCTATAAAACGGTCTTTCCATAAGACAATTTCAATCATCAGACACACTTCTCATACGTTTCTCTCTTCCTCCTTCCAATTACTTTTCTATAATATTTAATTAACACTATATATTAGTTGGTCTTCCTTTGTCTTCTAGTTGGATTTGTATAATATTTAATTTTGTTGATTCCTGTATACTCTAAAAAAATAGAGGTAAGCTTGTTTAATCGTGGAAAAATATTTCACACTACTAAAATAGTTTTTTAGGATAGTGTCCAACACGACTCAAGCTAGTTGGTGTATTTCTGCTCAAAAGTTATTTTATTGCAGTATTATTATTATTGTTGTTATTTTCGGTGTCATATCACTACATATATAGCTATGTTTTTCGGTTAAAACCCTTTTCCAAAACCTATTAGATTTTGTTCTTCCACTAAGAAAATATTTTCTTTATTTCCTATTATTTCGGCACAGTAGGGACCACAAAATTTAATTAACAAGGCTTTATATTATGGAATTTATTTCAAATTTCGAAGTTAATTTCTTCCATAATAAATCACGAATTATTATACTAATAATTCGTAATTGCACTCCTTAATTCAATTTCGAAAATTTTCCATAAAATTTTATTTAACTCCTCATGTTAAGATTCATATACTAACCAATCAAGTTAAATTACTGAAAATCTATTTTATTGATTACTTCATTTAGACTTTTGCTTAACTTATTTCATGTGTCGAATATGAAATCCGCCGGCCGAGTTTACACATAAAAACCTATAAGCTTTCATAAAGGAGTATCATTAATCTTAAAAACTGAAATATGGATTCTATTAATTAATTATTATTTCGCTAATGTATATCATCATTGTCCAATTCACCAGGCTTATCGAACCATGAAAGAATCTCGTCTTTTAATAAATCAAAATCTCAAATGATATACATAACTAATAATAGTTAATCAACATTAAGATTATAAGTATGTTGAATGGACTACAAAAATTATTTTATTAAGTCAATATAAAATACATATCTCTACTTGATCCTTTCAATGTATATAAAATATAATAGCACAAGAAGTTGAAATTAAATTATTCCTATAGTCAAGATAAATTATATTTAATATTGTGCTACAGCCATTCCAATTGTTTGTCCAATTCTATCATTAGATTGTGAACATAAACTTTATGACTTATAAGAACTGATGATTTAATCTTTTGTGTATAATCTAAACTTTATACACTAATCATCTACTATATAAGTAACATACACACAAGAAAATACATGATCTATTTAAAATAATACTTTATTGAATTGAATAAATAAATATAATATTGCATAAAGAGTACTATAACAAAATGGTTTATAGTATATCCTAACAATCTCCCACTTAGACTTATAACCATGCACCAATAATTCTGATACCCATTCTATCTACATGCCTATCAAATGACTTCTGTGGCAAGCTCTTAGTTAACAGGCCCGTCAAGTTTTTCTCCGACGCAATCTTTGTGACCACTACATTCCCCCTTTGCACTATCTCACAAATTAAATGACATTCACGCCCAACGTGCTTTATTCTTATATGGCTTCGTGGCTCCTTTGAATTTTTAACATCACTACTATTATCAAAGTTACTGGTTCTTTGATCGAGGGAACCACATTCACCTCTCTCCGGAAGTTTCAGAGCCAAACTGCCTCAGAGGTAACCATATATTCGACTTTCATGGTGGAATCCGCAAACCAAGTTTGCTTGATGCACCTCCAACTTATTGTTCCACCTCCCAGAGTAAACATATTTCCTGAGGTAGACTTGCTAGAATCTCTATCTGATTGGAAATTCGAATTAGTGTACCCAATATGAACAAGTTCATCCGAATGGTAGACTAGCATATAATCCCTAATCATTTTCAGGTACTTGATTATATGCTTAACCCTTGTCCAATGCTCTCTCCCATGATTAGACTAAAATCTAATAATAATGTCAATGGCATAGTAGATGTCAGGTCTAGTACATAACATAGCATACATCACACTCCCCACAATAGATGAATAGTGGGCCGCTTTTATTTTTTCTATCTATTCATCAGTTTTAGGCGACTGATCCTTAGATAGAGAAATTCCATGCCTGAAAGGGAGAAATCCTTTCTTGGAATCATGGATGCTAAACCTGGAGAGTAATGTATCAGTATAAATAGCTTGGGATAAGCCTAATATCCTTTTCTTGCGATCTCGCAAGAGCTTGATCCCAAGGATATGAGTTGCTTCTCCCAAATCTTTCATATCGAAGTGCGTGGACAACCATTGTTTAACTGAATCCAACATGCTCACATTATTTTCTATGGGCAATATATCATCTACATATAAGATTAAAAATATGTCATGACCCTAAAATCGACCCGATCGTAATGGCGCCTATCATGAAACTAGGCCAGCTGACACAACTCTCGAATAAATCATTTAATCAACAACAATCATTTTTAAGTCTTTAATTGATCAGCTATCTCATAATGTAAGTCTAAATGAACAGTACATAATAAATACACAAGCCCGATATCGGGGTGTCACAAGTCACGATCATCCACTAAGGTTTGAATACAACAAAGAGTCTAAAAATGTACTAAATAAAGTCTAAGAAAGACAAGAGGGAGAAAAGCAGTGCTGCGAATATCGGGCAGCTACCTTGCTAACTCCGATGACTTTGCCACTGAGCAATCAGCACCTGCTACCGGGTTCAGAAATGCCTAAATCTGCACACAAAGTGTAGGAAGTAATGTGAGTACGCTAACTTAGTAAGTAATAAAAGTAAATGAAAGCTGAGTAGTAAGAAAATAGGTAAACCACATTATAACGCTACATCAAATAACGCACACTTCCAAAAATACATTATAGAAATCATTTACTTTTTAAATCAAACTCAGTATCAGTGAAACCTTTTTTAAAACAACTTTCAGTAATTTCAAACGAGTGATGAAAATAGTGAGAAAAAGGATAGAAACATATATAGCCCCTCGGGTAAAAACATGTACGATAATTCGCCTCTCGGGTATAATATCAACAGAACCAGACCCTTGGGCTACCTCACAATCACTTATAATCAGCCTTTTGGGTATAACATGAATCAAGAACCGCCCCTCGAGAAAAACATGTATCAAGAACAACCCCCCCCCCTCCCGGCAACAATATAAAACAACAACTACCCCTCGAGCTACATCTTATCACTCACAATACGTACCCCTACTCATTGGGGGTGTACAGACTACGGGACAGGCCCCTTATGGCCCAAGCGCAATAGCAAGCCATCTCATGGCATAATCAAACAAGCTCTCAGCCTCATATCAAGCCACCTCATGGCATAACAAATCAGACCCTCGACCTCATAATATTAAATCAGTACCAAACTGTTGCGGCACACAACCCGATCCCATAATATCGTCACAACATAGGCCCTCAGCTCACTCAGTCAAAATCTCTCATGCCACTAGGGCAACCGTAAAGCATGATGCTCAACCCAAAATATCATTTAAAATATCAAAATGGAGTAAATATGATTGATTTATAAAAACAGTACAATATAGCATGTCTGAGTACAAATATTAAGTAAAAACAATAAGGAATAATAGTAAAAATCTCCTAAGGGCCCAAAATAATTGGCACGAAGCCCAAATATGACATTTAACCTAAAATATGGTAATAATTTTCAAACACAATGATACCAAACAATTTTCAATCAAATATGTGATTAAATAGTCATACGGGACAAACTGAGTCACAATCCCCAACGGTGCACGACCCCAAACTCGTCATCTTGTGTGTGCGTCACCACATAGCTGCACAACGATGTAAAATTCGGGGTTTCATACCCTCAGGACAAATATTTACAATCATTACTTACCTCAAATTTGTCCAAATCTAGCCCGCGGTGCCTTTTCCTCTCAAATCGGCCTCCAAATGCTTCAAAGCTAACCAAATCAGTATATTCTCATCAATATTCGCTAAAGGAACAAAGCCCAAGCAAAAATAATCAAATTAACTAAAATAATCGTGAAATTAGCTCAAACTCGACCCTGAGCCCATGTATTAGAATCCGATAAAAAATACACAACTGGAAAAAATATTTGCTCATGAGTCAATCCATATCAAATTCACCAAAATTCGACATCAAATGACTTCTCTAAACCTTCTTCCTTTTTTCCTAATTTTTACCCCAAATTTCCAAATTAAATGATAATAATCAAGACATAATCATGAAATTTTATCAAATTTGAGTGAAGAGCACTTACCCTAATCAATCTTACGAAAATTCCTTCAAAAATTGCTTCAATCCGAGCTTCATAGCTCCAAAACTACAAAAAATGGGCGAAATCCTCCAAATAGAGTACTTTATAGTCTTCCTAGGCATTTACCCTATGCTATCCCGCACAAACTAATGCGATAGCAAAGCACAAAATTTTCCAACTCATCTTTTACCCAATGCAATCACGTCCATTCACCCCCGATTGCGTAGAACAAATTTTTCCAACAGTCTTTTCCAATTCTTCCGGATAGCTTCTAGTATAATGGTCATAACGTTTGTACAAAACTCCAGATTTCAATTAGTTTAACTTTATGTAAACTAGACATCAATCACTACAACTTTCTTTTTTATTCATCTTCAAATTCCTTATAGATTGTGAGATATAAGCTTACAAAGTCAGGTCAATAAAGCAGAGATTTTACTCTACGCGATCGCTGGAAGACTTACGCGATGGCATAGAAAAACTCCATTTTTCCAAATTTTCTCTATGCTGACACTGTCAGATCTATGCTAATGCATTGTACACCCCTGAAGCCAAAACCAACAACTAGAAATGGCCTAGACATGCGCCGAAACCACCTCGAAAACACCCAAGGCCCTCAGGACCTCAACCAAACATGCCAACACATCCCATAGCATCATTCAAACTTGTTCCATTCTTCAGAAAGATCAAAATTACATCAAAACATCGAATCACCTTTGGATTCAAGCATAAGAATTACGAATTCGATCAAAAAGTCTATAAAACCTCGTCCTAATAACCTGAAATTTTGCGCACACGTCACAAATGACACAACGGACCTACTCCAATTTCTAGAATTTCATCCTGACCCCGATATCAAAATTCACTGCCGACTGGAAAATGCCAAATTTCCAATTTAGTCAATTCAAGCCTAAATCTACCACGGACATCCAAATTACATTCCGGGCGCGCTCCTAAGTCCAAAATCACCTAATGGAGCTAACCAAACATGAAAATCCAAATCCTAGATTGAATACTAAAAAGTCAAAACTTGGTCAAACCTTTCAAATTTAAAGCTTCAAGCTGAGAATTGTTCTTTCAAATCTATTTCAATTGTCCTGAAAACCAAAACTGATGATTTACATAAGTCATAGTACAGCACACGAGGCTAGTCATGCCCGAGAACAGGCGAGTGAAATGCAAAAGCTCAAAACGGCCGATTAAGTCATTACATCCTCCCCCACTTAAACATACGTTTGTCCTCGAACGTGCCCAGAGTTGTTTCGAAACCTATCAAATTGTTGTGTAACCTTACCATGCACATACCCAGGGGTGACCCCACATCACCCTATCTCATATAGGTCCAATAACACAATGTAACTGAAATTTCACAATCCAACCCAGCCCATAAACATTTGAGCCACATTCCACTTCTGAAATTATATACAAGATCAGAATCTCACATCTATACTTTGAATAAGTTCGAATAAGCTGTAACAAACCATATCTGTAACCTTAGATCCAATTACACGATAAACTACACAACTCAAACACTCATAGCGATAATTTATAATCACTACAATTGCTCCAAAACAACTGAATTTTGATAAATATCAAATAAAGCCTCATTCCAACATTTTCATATACTGCCAATGATAAAAGAAACATGTAGAAAGTTATAACCATTCCTCAGATCAACCATTCGTGAAGCCACTTCTCCCTTGGCAAGGACCATAGCAAATTTCTGCGCCGAACATCAATATCATCCTTCCAATATGCTGAAACCGAATCTGTTTGTATTCATTCTAGATCCCAACGATCTCATCTAATATGACACAGCTACTTTAGTGACATGACACATCAATACCATCTAAAGCCATAACTCGTGCAACCTGCACACCAATAAGAAACAATTCGAAAGTACTTAAATCATGGAAAATGACTCAAATGAAAGAGCTATACTGCAAGCTCTCCAATACCACCACAACATACAATGCTGGGAACACATAACATGTTATAGAACTAGAACACACGAATCTATCTCACAGGATCATACCTCCACATAGCTTTGCTCTGATGCGCAACCTTATCCAAACGCTGGTCTAACCTGAAACACCTCAAGTCACTATGCTCAAATCGGTAACCACACATAATTTGATCTCTAGAACCAAAGCAAATCATCATAACCACTACGAGGCAATTGACATAACATTACAAAAATCTGAAAGGACACAATTGATACGCTATCCATCGAGAAATATCCAATACCTCTTCCTGCTCGAACTCCACTAAGAGACCCCAATAAAAATTGCACCACATGTGCCTATAACGAACAAATCCTAATTCCCCGCAACACCGAAAGGTAACTCGTAAATCTCCCTAGATCACTAGTAAGCTTAATAACAATCGAATCAACACATCCCTTAATAATACAACTCAGAGTCAACCAAGCAGACTCGATGTAGAAAACACATCCATATTGGCCTTCCAATGAACCCCTTACCAAGGAGTTCCTAAAGTTGCTCCTTCAATTCCTTTAACTCCGCTAGTGCCATACGATATGGTGCCAGGCACCAAATCAATACTAAAATCAACAACCTTGTCCAGCGACATGTATGGAAGCAGGAAACACATCCATAAAAGTGCCTGACCACGTGAACTGAATCAATGGTAGAAATCTCTACATTGACATCCATCACGAAGGCCAAATAAGAAAGACAACCTTTTCCAACCATCTGTTGGGTCTTCAAAATAATGAAATCACCTTACTATGAACATAATTCATCGAACCTCGCCACGTATTCCGTAGCATTCCTGGCATAGCCAACATCGCCATCCAGAATAACACAACATCGAGACAACTAGTCTATACCTAATATCACATCCAAAATCTAACGTACCAAGCAAGAAATATCCACTCGGGCCTCCAAATACCCAATAATTACCACACAAGACTAATCTATGTGGTCCACAACCATGACCTAACCTGTTTTTGAGAACTCCCAATCTCCAAATCCACACAGCACGTGAAACACCATATTCAATCCCAACTCAACCGCCCGAATATACAATATACCTCTAATACCCAATCATCCCATACGAGGTACTCCAATAATCCTCCCATGCCACCAAACAAACTCGAATATCAGCAGTCGATCCAACAAGAGAGTGCCGCAATACTAATGAAATATCCTTAACTAAAACACATCACCTTTTCTAAAATGTATACTCTCATCACGCCATACCAATTAGTGATATCATTTATCTAGTCATCTGAAATTGTCCATGCTACTTAAGAATTTGTGACCTTCCTTTCAAAACTGAACTGTGACTTTACTGATGCATATACCAAACCATCCTAGGATAAACATTAAAACTTCATATCCATTCCGAGCCACAAGCAAATATGTACTTAATTAGAAAAAAACTTTCTAGTGATCTAATCTAGAAGAAAATCACTATATATCCCATGCTACTCACGCCTGTAGGAAATATATATCTCTAACCATGGTAGAAACCATCAAGAACTCTTCGAATTCTATTTGCACAAAACTAAATCGCCAGGAATGAATCGTTCTAACTCAACCAAGCTACGCTGGCCACTAAACCCAACAACATTGCTATGAAACATCTGTACAAAATTATTTACTCATAAGCATCCAAAGAACTAATCATATACTTACCATGCCCATCCTGCCTATTACCAAGCTATCCCATCTATCCAAGTTACTTCTGATTTACATTCAAGACTTGATACTTCTTCCTGATATAACACCACAATCCTCGATCCATACTCGCCACACAAGACCCAAGAATAAAGCCACACCGTCTTATGATCCATAAGCATTTGAGTACTCTCTTAAATATTCCCAAAAGCACCACATTCAAAATACCTACCCTAAAGAGACTTCCTACTAATCCAAAGCCATTACCTTCGCCTTCCTAATATATTGAATCCCCTAATTGATATAGAAATACCCCAAGTCTTGACACCCTCAAATGCAAAGCTTAGTTTCTAGCAATCTATATTACCTGAAAATCTCCAATTATAACATGTAAAATATTGAACCCATTAGAACCATTTTCGAGAGCGCTCCACTCTACTCAGACCGCAATTAGACCGATCAAACAGATCGTATGACCTGTACTTCATTAGCACTCTGACACCACAGATAACCTCACCTTAATGCAACCAAGTAGCTTCATGTTTTATACACCGTACATATTACCAATTAACAACTCAAGTCATTGCCTAATTATCATATACCCATAAATCATAACATAAGCTTTATTGAAATTTCCTTTACTCGAGCCATCATTGGTATCAACCTCCGTAAGCCATAACTGATTCACCAGTACGCCTCAAACTAGAACAACATAATACATAACCGTGCAATCAACTAATCAAGAGCAGAATCCCCCACTTGGCTCAAAGCCATAGATCAAAACACACAATAACTCATAATGCGTATACTCTATCACTTCTATACTACCATAGTGAGATTAAACTCCATACTTCACAAGCTCGTGCATCACATACCATCTCGTACATCAAATCTTCTATGAATCTCGTATTCACCCTCGCAACAATCAAGCCCACTCTCTTAAGTGACCTAAATTCAAATTGCATACATATATTTCACTAGTAAAAGAGATCTTCCAACAAACAACGTAAGGCTCACACAAACGTCAGAACATTCCGAAGGAGGTAACCCACCTGTTTCACCTCGAACTACTAGCTCTTCATACCCTTCCACTATCAAAAATATCATGCAATCTTAATCTTCCTAAGTCTGAACTCATATTTTAACATGAAATATACTCAACTCCTCAACTAAACAACATGAAAATATTCTTTACACACCCATAACTCAGGGCTATACATCATGTCAAGCTGGAAATCAAGAACTAAATAGTTCATCTATTCTCAAGTAGACCCTTCTTGCCTGATTCCAAATCATATGATTACATCTCACAGTCACATTATACTCATCACATAGTCATCCATCATCACTTCTACTAATAGGGACACTAACAAACAAATAAATTCAAAAAGCACGTACTCACACTATTAGCACCTCAATGCTCCATGTACAGGCAAAACCCGGCCTCAAGTCCTCCAGAATGGCCCAATTTTAATGCACAAAAATCACATCTTGCCCCTCGATCAGGGAATCAAAAGCCATCAATGCAAAGCCAATATCGAGTGCTCATGTGCGTATATGAATGCGTGGAAATAATTTGGAGAGTTACATTTCAAGTTAAATCAAGGACGCACGATAAGAATTCAAGACGTGAAGCTTGTCATAGAGGTTCTGCAGTTTCCCGATGATAAGTACAGACGTCTCAGTACCGATCCGCGAGACTCTACTAAACCTAATCATGACTCATGAGACCTATGTAACTTACACTCTGTCACCAACTTGTCACGACCCTAACCGTCCTAGTCGTGATGGCACCTTTTGATAAGTTAGTATTTTACCAACTCATCTTGTCTTTAAACCTATACCTTTTGCTATATTTAAGTGATAAAATCGTGTGCTTAATGTTGTTTACTTCCATTTTACACGATATAGTGATTTAGAAGTAAAGGGCGGAGAAACCAAGTGAAAATAGATCAAAAGGAGCTAAAATGAAAAAAATGATGCATGCCAGTGATTTGCTCTTTGCGAACACGAAGGAGCAGGAAACCTAACCTACGCGAACGCGAAGTGACAAACACAAACGCGGTAGTTGAAAATCTAAAATATCACAAACGCGTATACCTGAACGAGAACGCCTAGATTCCAGGCCCAAAGTTTCACGAATGCGTAGGTCTAAGCGTGAATGCGTAATATCATAATATCAAAACCTTCGCGAATGTGAAGCTGTTGAACGCCAGCGAAATGAAGAACTGAGCGTGAAAACTAGGCAATTTTGGAATTTCACATTTTTTACCCCAAACCCTTTAATACCTAGATCAGCTCATTTGCAAGAGATATTTGGCTTATTTTCAGTTCATATAACTAGAGAGAACATTTTTGGAAGCTAGGGTTTTGCACACACACTTGGGTCTTGAAGATTGAAGATTGGGGTTAAGATTTTCTTACCTATTTATGTTTATTTCTTCATTTTCTTGCTTTGTATTGAATATTTAAGTGTGTAGTATTTATTTCTAACACTTGAACCTTGTTTACGGAAGTATTCATATTTAAAGTGTGGATTAAATATCTTGTTGTGCTTATGTATTGAATGATTTTTATTCTTTTAAGAAGTGACTTATTGTTATTTTAATTATTCTTGTTCTATAATGTTTCCAAAGGGATTAGCTAACCCTAGGACTCGCCCATTAACTCCGAATTAATTTTGGAAAAGATAATTTGGGGTTGAAAAAGATTAATTAACAAGAACTTGAGGCGTTAACCCTCATTTTATAGATTCTACCTAGGGATAGGATTGAACTACTTGTAGCCATTTCAGGTGTGCTTAATCTTCTAATTGTTTTAGGGATAATTCAATTAGGAAGTCTTGTTAGTATTTAGAAGAAGCAAATTAAGAATTATTATCTGTGCCTAATAAACATAAACTCGCTCTTATTTGTAAAATCGTAAAATACATTGGATCGTTACTTGACAATAATTCCTGATGCAACCATACTTGTAGTCATTGATCATTTTACTTGATTTCTGTCACGACCCCAAACCACGGTCGTGATGGCGCCCAACACATGGCTAGGCCAGCCCCACCAAATACGCTCTCATCCCGAGCTTAGAGCTCAAAATCGCTTATTTTAAGTCACTATCAGAGAAAGAAGCCAAATTAAAGTGATAGATATAATAATATCCCGAAACCTTATACAAAACAACGTAACTCCCCAAAGATCTGGGGTCACGAGCCAAGATCCTCTATCAGAACATTAGTCAATACTGTAAATAACTCTACAAGTCTAAGAGTACACAGAATAAATAATAACAGAGTAGTAAGGGAAAATTGTCGGGTCCTACGGACGCCAAGCAGCTACCTCGACGATCCCAACTGGGTCTAAACCAACAAAAAGCTCAACTAAGCCTACAAGTACCCGAATCTGCACTCATGGTGCAGGGAGTCGAGTGAGTACTTCCAACTCAGCGCTAATAAAAGAAAATAATGCTGAGGAAAAGAAAGCCACACAAAGCACTATCTCATGCTATAAACATACCGAACTATCCATTAATTTGAAGAACACTTTCAGGGTATTCCTTTTTAGCATATATGAGTAGATTATTTAGAATCGCTTTTTAACTTCTCTTTCTTTCATTATAACATATCAATACCTGGGTACAACCTCAACCCGTGCAAGTCTGCACTAAAATCAGCCCCTTGGGCTCAGCACTCCTTGACAATTTCTACCAGGGGATCTGGTCAATAAGGCAGATAATACATGTATGCCAGTAATGTATGAGTACTAAATGTCATGCCATGTAGTACAAGTAAGCCAATGTATGTATGCAATGCAATGCATATGACGTTGTGGCATATAGTCCGATCCATGCAAAGGCTCCCACGCTCACTGGGGGTGTGTACAGACTCCGGAGTGGCTCCCACAGCCATGACGCAATAATACTACAACATGCAGTCCAATCCATATACTACTGCGGCGAGCATTTCGATCTATGCAACATGCTACTGCGGCGTGCAGTCCGATCCATACATGTATATGCATATGCTTATATATCACTCGAGGCCTGAAAGCCTCCTCACATAAATCGTCATGCCCTCACATATGGCCCTCGACCCCAATTAGTCCAACGAATAATCAAAAAGCCCCTCGGGCAACAGTATCATATTAGCTCACAGCTAAAAATGTCATCAAAACCTTGTTCAAGTTTTTCAAATCTTATAAAAATGCTGAGTAGCAAAATACCATTTTAAAAGCTTAGATTAAGATAAAAATAAGCACAATATTACCAAGACAGTGATACCAAATCCTGAAGAATTCGGATAATCGGCACGAAGCCTAAAACAGGATAATTAGTCCAAATCCTGATAATTAATATCATTTTTAAAGTGTGAATTCAAATTCAAGCAATTAGGTAGTAATTTTATTAAGCGGGACGGACCAAGTCTCAATCCCCAATGGTGCTCTACCCTACACCTGTTATCCGGCGTGCAAGTCACCTCAATATAGAACTAGGATGTGCAAGTCCGGGGTTCACTAACCCTCAAGACATCATTTACAAGTATTACCCACCTCGATCCGGCGAAAACTCGAGCCCGCGATGCCTTAGCTCCTTGAACCAGCCTCCACGCATGTCAAAACAAGCCAAAATCAGTACAAATATATCAAAATAGGCTAATGGCACAACACCCAATCGAAAACAATCAAAATACATGAAAACTCTCGAAACTAGCAAAACCCGAGCCATGGGACCGCTTCTCAAAAAATTACGAAAGTCACATTTTCAAAACCCTTATCTCGCCCCAACTCTATACATATAAAATTTATCAAAATCGGACTCCGTTAGCCCACTTAAATCGTCAATTTTCCATTTCCAGGCTTAGAGCAAATTCCCCCATTTTTACACCTTAGTTCCTCCATTTTCAGTGAATAAATTCATGGTTTATCAATATATTGACATAAATTGAGCCCATGAGTCCTTACCTGATGTTACTCCACGAATCCCTCTTCAAAATCGCCCCAAATCCCTCTTTGTTAAAAGCCCCAATTGGTTTTACACTTCTGAGAATCGAATAAGCTGAAGCCTTAAACCTACAGGAACTTTCGCTTCTGCGACTTAGAAGTCGCTTCAGCGGTATCGCTCCTGCGACCGTTTGACCGCTTCTGCGATATTCCACTTAAATACCCACACCACTTCAGCGGTTAATAATCTCACTTCTTCGTCCCTACATACACGGAATATGATCTGCTTCTGCGGAACCTGTCACTTCTGCGGGCTAGGTCCCGCTTCTGTGGGCTCGCCTATGCTGACCAATGTCTGCTTCTGCGGACCCAATTGAGCCACCAAAGGTTCACACCTGTGCTCCTAAATCTGCTTCTGCGGATTCGCTTCAGCGGTCCATTTCCGCAGGAGAGAAATACCAGAATCCAAAACTACAGACCTGATGCAACGCACAAAATTCCCCGTTTAACCTTCTGAAACCATCCCGAGGCCCCCGGGACCTCAACCAAAAATACAAACCCACTCTAAACCATCATAAGAACTTGCTCCAATCATAAAAACATACCCTTAGACAAACAAATCATCAAATTAAGGTGGATTCGAGCCTAAGTTTCAACTAAAACTTCTAAAAGCAATATTCTATTAAAAAACCCGACCAAACGATGTCCAAATGACCTGAAAATTTGCAAACATATCTAAAATCACTTAACGAAGCTACTACAACCATTCGAATTCCATTCCGACTCCCGGATAAAAATCTCACCTATCGACAGGATTTCGCCAAAATTCCAACTTAGCCAATTCAAGCCTATTTCTACATCGGACCTCCAAATTCTATTCCGATCGCTCCCCTAAGTCAAAAATCACCTCCTGAGGCTAAACGAATCATTGGAATTCGATTCCAATCCCTCTAACATCATGGTCAACTTTAGGTTGACTTTTCAAAAACAAGCTTCACTCTAAAAGGCTATATGTCTTATTTTCAACCAGAATTAATCCGAATTTACCCGATAGACTCTAACACATATATAGAAACATGAAACAACATAATGAGAGGAAAATGGGGCAGTAACTCACATGACAACAGACCGGATCATCACATTCTCCCCAACTTAAACAAACGTTCGTCCTCGAGTGTACTCAGAGTTGTACTAGAAGAAACCCATTAGTTGAATGATCTTACCAAGCATATACTCGGGGTGATACCACGTCACCCTAGCTATATTATTTTTGAAAAGTCAACCTAGAGTTGACCATATGGTTAGAGGGTTCGAAATCAAATTTTGGTGGTTCGTTTAGCTTTGGGAGCTGATTTGTGACTTAGGGGAGAGATCCGAATTGAATTTGGAGGTCCGGTGTAGAAATAGTCTTGAATTGGCTAAGTTGGAATTTTGGCGAAATCATGTCGATAGGTGAGATTTTGATCCGGGAGTGATTCACGTCCAAGCAACGGTGGTAGTCAATATAACTTGGTCTAATAAGTCCAAGATCGATCCCACAAAGAATTAACCTACCAATTGCAACTATCACAACCCCAAAAGTACTTCCGACTCAAGTTCCCAAACTTTGAATATATATTTGTGTGATTTTCTAATATCTAATTTTGCAATAATGAAGAATGCTTGAAAGAAAGAATTGAATGTAGAGTAAAAAGAATATTGTGAGAATGACTAAGGTATTGATTTCCCCTATTGATGGAATCCCTTAACGTTATGCTCATGCAAATTGTTAATATATTCTATCAATCATGAACGCTATGTGTATCGTAAACCTCTCCCGAGCAATTACAATAATTTACTAGCGCACTCTCCCGAGCTACCCTAGCTAGCTTTAATTTGAATAGTTCACTTAAGATTGCATCCAAGACTTCGTTATTCCTAACCCCGTCTTTACGCCTAAAGTTATAGATTCCTCCAATAACCTAGGTGTGGTGTTGTTCAACAATATACCTAAATATGCACTCTTTTCCAAGTTATGCACACTAAATAGGCACAGCTAATTGGGGATCCTACCAATTAACTACAACAAGAACGAAGTTGACAAATAGAAATCTAAGTCACAATTTGTAATCACATAAACGATAAGTTCATCACCCAATAGGTTCCATCAAAACCTTAGAAAAGAATTTAGCTACTCATGCTTGAAGAAACAAGAATAATAATTGAAATCATAAAGAAATAATTGATATAAAATAAAAGAAAGAGTTTGAGAGGATTCTCTCTTACTAAAAATCTTGCAAAAGTAATGAAATAAAGACAACATGCCTCTATGGGGCAAACTAGGAGTTTATATAGAGGTTTTAGGGCTAAAAAAACTAAGTTTACGTCCAACTGGGATTGCTGCTGCGGCGTCTTCCGCGGTTCGTTCGCGGCCGCGAGCGGACCGCGAACAGTCAAACTTCAGAGGCCTTCTTTTTTCGCGGTTCATCCGCGGCCGCGAGTGAACCGCGGATGAACAATGCTTCTGATTCTTCACTGCTCCTTCAAGACCTCTTCACTTTAGCTCTTCTTTTGGCCTTTTCATAAACCTAGGACTCCAAAATAGCTCTTGATGGCATCCAATGTATCACATGTACCTGTAAAACACAATTGAACACTAATCAAAGCATTTTGTCCTCATAAACAACATTAATTCCATAACAAAGTGTGATTATTTAGGGTATAATTATAGTCAAATTCACCTATTATCAATACCCCACACTTAAACCTTTGCTCGTCCTCGAGCAATCTTTAATCACACTTTAGGCCAATCAACAAAAATTTTGTCTCCCCCAAATTAAGTCACAAATGCTATTATTCATGAACAACCTAAGATATGCATAATCTTTACTTAACCGAAAATTCTCATGCCAGCACATTATTACTTACTATACTTATTACCAAAAACATGCAAATTTACCTTCTTCCTCTTGAATTACATGCCCTCACCAAATTTATTGAGAGAATTTCCCACACATTAACAATTCGAATACATGGAACTTATAAATATCGGAAAAATTCACTCACTCTCAACAAAGAACATTCATATGCATACAGACACACCATAGGCTTGTTCCTAGTGTAATACTCCACTAATCGAGTCATTCAATCATAGATCAAGAGGTCTTTAAGGGTTGTAATGTAGGCTATGGGACGGGTAGGATACTTTTGGTTATATTGACTAGCCTCCCTAAGCACTTTTCTTTTCTTTTTCACAACTTTCCCTTTTTGTTTACTTCTTATGTCTCCCCTAAACATTCCTTCACCTTTCTTCACTTTTAACCCCCATTTTTCTTTTATTGATGTAACTGGCCTTTTTATAAATTTTTTTTTTTTTACATATCCATTGATATAGCTCTTTGTCTCATTGCTTTGCAACATTATTTTTGGACCAGTCCACTATTTTCATTCATCAATTCTTGATTTTCCCTTTTCAATTTCCCTTCACCCCACACTTAAACTTTTGCATATTCATTACAATACAAGTGCTTCTAGGAGGTAAAGTAGAACAAATATAATAATTTGAAGAACATTCAATGGTTATCAAAGAATAGGCTTTAAGCTCAAAGGGGTTAACTAAGATATTATGTATGGGTGAATTCATGTCTATTGGTTATAAGGGGTTACACAAAGAAATGCCTCTATCCTTTCTACAACCGAACAACTTCTATTTCGCTTTGCAAACACACAGGGAAAGTTCTAGGCATCATGTACAACATACAATGTAAGTAAAAACCTCACACACACATGGCATGCAACTCATTTGGAATCCGGTTTATCTACAAAGTCCTATCGATGTTCAAGCAAGCATTATTGTGCAATTTAAGGCATATTGAGATTCTACGATCAAGCTTAGAAGATACATTCTCAAGTTCAATTTACGCTTTTGCTAATGTGCATATTCGGGGTTACATGTTGCCCTTTTACCTCTAATCCTAAGAAAAGAAAGAAAGAAAAGAGAAAAAAATCTACCTAACCCGGTTCAAATAAAAACCCTTGGAAAAGAACCGTGGTCAAAAGAAAAACCAAGGGTGAGATGATACACTACCTAGAAAAAGAAAATAAAAGAAAGAAAAATTCCTACGTGGACTACCTCCCTCAAGAGTACTTGTCCTAAATAGTCCGTCATCATGAAGAGTCCTCTACTCATATTTTTGGATTTTTAAAATTTTCTGATTTTTTTTTGTATTTTTATTATTTTATATTACTTACTACACTAATATATACATTATGTACAAGATAAGTTTTCCACCCCACACTTAAAAATATGTCATGTCCCCATGGCATAAATAAAACTAAAAGCACAAGAGGGGCAAGAAAACTTAACTGTGACTCACTCGGAGTCGGAGACGGTGGATGGGTCGACATGGCATGCTCTCCCAAGTGCTCTGAACCATGCCATAAACCTGTTTTCTGACCGGGCTTGCCTAGTGGACATGGCATCTAGCCGTGTGTGTAAGCCATCTACGGAAGTGCGCAGAGCAACAACCTCCTCCTCCATTGACCTCAACATAGGTCGTGTGGACTCGGATCTAGACATGCTTGCTCCACGAGGAGCAGACCTGGAAGGTCCGGCTGAATCCGTGGATTGCCTGGGCCGGGCAACCGGTACAGGATCGTCCTCCTCATTTAAGTCAATAGGGGTTGTGTCTCGTCCAACCCGGATAGTAGCAGCTCTAAATGGAGCTTTCGGTAGTAGCTCACCGTCAGCATCAGTAACTGGGGTGTGGTTGAGGAGACACAACGTAGTGACAAGAGATGGGTAATAAAAACCCTTGGCGGTGAGGGATCCCCTCAATACCATCTCGTCACTAATAACTCGGGCAATATCAACATCCCGATGTGTTACAAAACACCAAGTCAAAATAGCCCTATTAAAGTTAACATCTCGTGGTGTTACTTGAGGGCAAAATACGGTTGTAAATTATGGAGAACCAACATTTGGCAGTGTGTGTAAAACAGTTAGAGTGCAGAGTTTGATTTCTAATCCATACTGGGATGCCATCTACACATAAGGTCTCTATTAGCATGTCCCATGTGACACCGGGCCTATCATGGTAGTAATCAACATCACTAGTGTACAATGGCAGGCGAAGTACCTGCCGAATAGTAGGAATATGAGCATTGACCCGCTTACCTCTGACGAAAACTTCTCTGACCATAGCATAAGGAGCATTGGCGTAGAATTTCCGGACAAGCATCTTATTCACCTTAAGAGGTGAGTCAAAGAGGAACTCCATCTCGCGCCTCCGAATCTCATCATAAATTTCTGGCTTCTCCAAGCGGATAGCTATCCTGTCAACTTCTACCTCTTGGAGCCACTTCTTGTTTGCTTTAATGTGAAATGCATTTTCGGCTCCTTCATCAGCAAACCTAGACTCGCCATAAGTCGGTTGTCTGGATGAACTAGCACCATGTCGTGCTCTATTTGGGGCCATGATCCTGCACAATTAAGATAGCTAAAAATTTTGTAAACCGTTAGTCATTAGAAGGCTACTCAGACTTCGCCATCCTTGAAAACTCACAATTGACCATTCTTTTTGTGCAATTCCCTCATACTCCTATATTAAGATTCTTTATCTAACTCTTTTACACATGCCTATTTGAGCACCCCACACTTATTTCTTTCAACACTTCTAATATTACCCAATTGACTTAGTCCATCCCCAATAAACTACACCATTATCAATTCATGAGTTGGGCATTATTTTTCCTAAACTACATCAATACCTTATGAACAAGTATAATTTGCCCAACTTAGCTTACTAATCAACATACATGGTGTTCCTACTATTTTAGGTTTCCAAATCATAAAATTAGCATCACCAACATAATGGAAAACCCATAAACCATTTTTTTTTACCAAACTTCAATTATATGACAAGATTCCTTAGAAAACAATTCATGGAAACATGTATAGTGCAAAGAAAACCAAGCCATATTGAAGAGATATCTTAAACAATTACTTCTACAAACTAAATAATCAAGAACTAAGCATAAAAACAAAATAAGAGAGAAGAGAAGTAGAGAAACTTACAAGTAATGCAATGAAGAAGTAATGGAGGAAGAATGGGGTGAATTGGAGAAGAGGGTTTTGGGAATTTTTAGAGAGAAGGGGGAGAGTTTTGAGTTAGAGAGAGAGAGAAATTGGAGAGTGGGGTGGCGGCTGAGTGTTTGTGAGGGAGAGGGGGAGTGATTTTAGGGTTTTAAAGAGGGGAGGGAAAAAAAAAATAAAAAAAAACTTTAAATTTTGCCGACCGCGGAACTGACCGCGACTGTTCGCGGTTCGTTCGCGGCCGCGGATGGACCGCGAACAGTCGAGATTCAGAAGGGTCATTTTTTCGCGGTTGGTTCGCGGCCGCGAATGGACCGCGAACAGAGAAAGTTCAGAGAGGGCATTTTTCCGCGGTTCATCCGCGGTCGCAGATGGACCGCAGACAGTGCTCCTCTCTGAAAAAATTTCTCGACTGTTCAGCAAAAATTTGTGTTTTTCTTATATTTCTTTATTACTTACTATTAAGATAAAATTACTTACAACATGTTCGTGGGTTGCCTCCCACGTAGCGCCTGATTTAACGTCGCGGCACAACTCAACTTAGCGCATTTTATGGCTCGCTAGACCTTTGAGGTTCATCCAACCGCAATTCTACCTTGTCCTCCATGTCATCCAGGCCTATGTATTGTTTCAACCGCTGTCCGTTTACCTTGAATGTACGTGATCCATCCATAGTTTGAATTTCCATAGCTCCTGACTCAAATGCATCAATTACCTTGAAGGGTCCTGACCACCTTGATTTCAATTTACCTGGGAACAATCGTAATCCTGAATTGTATAGTAGTACTTTGTCCCCGTTGTTGAAGGTACGCTCAACGATATTTTAATCATGGATCCGCTTCATCCTCTCGTTATACAATCTTGTATTTTCAAATGCTAGATACCGAAATTCTTCTAACTCATGCAACCCAGTCAACCTTGCTTTACCTGCTTCATCCAAGTTGAGATTCAGTTGTTTCAGTGCCCACCACGCTTTATGCTCTAATTCAACCGGTAAGTGACAAGCTTTTCCGAACACCAATTTGTAAGGAGACATGCCAATGGGTGTTTTGAATGTTGTTCTATATGCCTATAGTGCATCATCAAGCTTCCTGGACCAGTCGGTTCTTGTGGCGTTCACTGTTTTAGTCAATACACTTTTTATCTCCCTGTTGGAGACCTCAACTTGTCCGCTAGTTTGCGGGTGATATGGAGTGGCCACACGGTGTTTAACATCATACTTGGCCAATAATTTCTCAAAAGCTCGGTTGCAAAAGTGTGTGCCCCCGTCACTAATGATAGCCCTTGGAGTCCCAAACCGGGTGAAAATATTCTTCTTCAAAAATCCCACTACCACCTTAGCATCATTGGTGGGTAATGCTGTAGGTTCCACCCATTTGGACACGTAGTCAACTGCAACAAGTATGTACTTATTGCCGTATGAACTAATGAAGGGCCCCATGAAATCTATTCCCCAGACATCGAACACTTCCACTTGCTGGATTGGATTCATTGGCATCTCATAACGCCGGGAGATGTTCCCGGTGCGTTGACATTCGTTGCAACCTTTCACCCACAAGTGCGCATCCTTAAACACCGTCGGCCAATAGAAACCGGCCTCAAATATTTTGGCAGCTGTACGTATTTCTCCAAAGTGACCGCCATATGCTGAAGCATGACATGCCTGCAAAACGGAAGATTGTTCTATCTCGGGGACGCATCTCCGGATCATGTTATCAAGACATATCCTAAACAAATATGGTTCATCCCAATAACAATACTGACTTTCACGAAAAAATCTTTTCTCCTGGACCGATGATATGTCACGAGGAACAATGCCACTGGCTAGATAATTGGCATAGTCAGCATACCGTGGAGCTTCCAGGAGAGTGGTGGTGAGCAATTGTTCATCTAGAAAGGTTTCCAGAATTTCCCCACTCTCTTTGACAAGTTCAGCTCCTTCAAGTCTTGACAAATGGTCAGCTACTTGATTTTCAGTACCTTTTCTATCTCTGATTTTGAGGTCGAACTCTTGGAGAAGCAACACCCAACGAATTAGGCGTGGCTTAGAGTCCTTTTTATCAATTAAATATCTTAAAGTTGCATGGTCTGTGTATACGATTACCTTTGATCCTATGAGATAGGACCGGAATTTGTCGAATGCAAACACGACCGCCAGCATCTCCTTTTCCGTCACTGTATAGTTTAGCTGTGCTCCACTCACAGTTCTACTTGCATAGTATATTGGATGCATCAACTTATCTTTCCTTTGGCCCAGAACTGGCCCCACTGCATAATCACTTGCATCACACATTAACTCGAACGGTTGCTCCTAGTCTGGGGCAATGATGATGGGTGCTGTGACCAGCCTCTTTTTCAGTTCCTCAAAATAAATCCTGCATTCGTCATTAAAAACAAAAGGGTGATCTTTTTTAAGTAACTTACAGAGAGGGTTTGATATTTTGGAGAAGTCTTTGATGAACCTCCGGTAAAAACCGGCATGTCCAAGAAAGCTTCTTATGGCCTTGACGGATGTTGGTGGAGGCAACTTTGCAATGACATCAACTTTAGCAAGGTCTACCTCAATGCCTTTTCTTGAAACTCGGTGCCCCAGTACTATACCTTCTTGTACCATAAAATGGCACTTCTCCCAGTTTAGCACTAAATTTGTTTCCATGCACCGTTTTAGCACTCTAGTCAGATTGGCAAGGCATTCATCGAATGAATTCCCTACCACTGAGAAATCATCCATGAACACTTCCATAATGTCTTCCACCATGTCGGTGAAAATAGCCATCATGCACCTTTGGAATGTGGCAGGTGCATTGCATAGTCCGAATGGAATCCTCCTGAAGGCGAAGACGCCATAAGGGCATGTGAAGGAGGTCTTCTCTCTATCTTCGGGGGCTATGGAGATTTGATTGTACCCCGGGTATCCATCAAGAAAGCAAAAGTGGGACCTCCCTGCCAACCTGTCAAGCATTTGATCAATGAAGGGAAGTGGGAAGTGATCTTTGTGGGTGGCTAGATTCAACTTCCTGTAGTCCATGCATATTCTCCATCCGGTGACGGTTCTTGTTGAAATCAATTCATTGTTGTCGTTTTTCACTACCGCCGTGCCTCCTTTCTTGGGTACACATTGGACCGGACTAACCCAGCTGCTGTCTGAGATTGGGAAGATGATTCCCGCATCTAGCCACTTTGTTACTTCCTTCTTCACCACTTCCTTCATGTTGGGGTTCAGCCTTCTTTGATGTTCCCTGGAAGGTTTGTGTCCATCTTCCAGGAGAATTTTATGCATACAATAGGCTGGGTTGATCCCCTTTATGTTTGCCATGGTCCACCCGATGGCAATTTTGCATTCCTTGAGCACCTGTATAAGCTTTTGGGCCTGCACATCTAACAAACTCGATGAGATAATAACAGGTAACGTGGAGTTAGGACCTAGATACTCATACTTGAGATGTGATGGTAGTGGTTTAAGTTCAAGCTTCGGTGCCTCTTCTATGGATGGCTTTGCTGGTGGGCTTTCTCTTTTCTCTAAGTGTAGGGGTTCGAATTCGATCTCTCGCTTCCAGAATCCCTTGCCTTCTAGAGATAATACCCATTCGGCCAAAATTTCACCGTTTACCTCTTCCATGTTCATCAGGCATGCTTGAAGTGGATCTCTAATAGTCAATTCTGCATCGTCGGTCTCCACTATAACATCAACCGCATCATGGATTTTTGCGAACTCACTAGGACGCCTCATGGATTTTTGCACATTGAAGATGATCTCCTCATCATTCAATCTCATCTTGAGTTCCCTAGTTTCGCAATCAATTATGGCCCTCCCATTGGCTAGGAATGGTCTTCCCAGGATTATGGGAATTTCTTCGTCGACCTTGCAATCAAGAATAACAAAATCGGCGGGAAACACGAACTTCCCAACCTGGATTAGCACATCATCTATAATACCAAATGGACGATTAACCGTCCTGTCAGCAAGCTGTAAAAGCATAGAGGTGGGTCTGGCTCTCCCAATACATAACCTCTTATAGACAACTAAGGGCATGGGATTAATGCTTGCCCCTAAATCACATAAGGCCTTAGTAAAGGCGTAATTCCCAATAGTGCATGGGATGGTAAAACTACCTGGATCAGATAGCTTCTCAGCAATGGGTCTAGAGACCACTGCACTACAAGTCTGTGTAAGTGTAGCTGTGGCCAAGTCTTGGAAATCAAATTTCCGCGACATCAAATCCTTCATCATCTTAGCATAGCCAGGCATTTCTTTTAAGGCTTCAATTAATGGAATGTTTACCTGGATTTGCTTGAGTATGTCGAAGAACTTTTTGTATTGCTCCTCTTTTTGGTGCTTGGTCAACCTTTGGGGGAATGGTGGTGGAGGCCTCTTCTTCCCGGTGACTTGGGATTTATCTTTGTCAATCGCTTTCTCATCAATCTGGTGCTCTACCTTTTCAGCTACTTTCTCCGTTCCCTGTTTTGCTTCTTTGTTTTCAGCAACCGGCTGGACTGTGACTTCTGTTAACCCTGTGGAATCATCCAGTTCAATGGGCAATGGAGTGGATGTCTCAGCCTGACTATCAATTTTCTCACTTTCATTCTCGGCATCAAGATCTCTACCGCTACTCAGAGTCACTGCCATCATCTGCTTTGGGATTTGGTCCTTTGGGTTTGTTTGTGTGTCTGCAGGCAATGTCCCTTGAGGACGATTGTAAAGTGACATAGCAATCTGACCCATCTGCACTTCCATATTTTTGATCGTTGCGTCATGTGCATCTATTCTTTCATTGGTTTTGGCATTTGACCCAATTACCTGCTGCATCATAGCTTTCAATTCTGCGAACCCATCGTCATGTCTACCCCCATGTTGTGGTGGAGGTGGATGATATCCCTGCTGCTGATTGCCGAAATTCTGAGGTCTAGGATATGGAGCCATGTTGTGTGGTGGCTTCATACCTGCTGCATTAAATTGTGGCTGGGGAGGTCTATACTGCATTGGAGCCTGTTGGCCCCAGTTTTGATTACCTTGTCACTGTCCTCCATAGTTAGCCACATAGTTCATATCCTCATGCTGATGATGATGTTCTTGGTCTGCAGCCCATGGATTACCTATGGGTTGGCTAATGCAAGATGTGCATAAACCACCATTGGTAGTATCTACAATGTGAACTTGTTGCTTAACCCCTGATTCTTCCACCTTCTTTGTCAGGATGCTCATTTGTGTCAATAAAGTTGCCACGTTCTCCTCCAGAGTGTTGGATGGATCCAGAGGTACAGAGTGTACTACTGGTGTGATAGGAGCATTCCTGGACGTCCACCCGGAATTTTGAGCCATCTTGTCTAGCAAATTTTGGCCCTCTCTCCAAGTCTTGCTCAGAAAAGCCCCACCTGCTGAAGCATCTACAATATTCTTCATACTGTCTGAAAGTCCCATGTAGAATCTTTGGCCCAACATCTGCTCAGGAATCCCATGGTGAGGACACATAACAAGCATACCCTTGAATCTGCCCCAAGTTTCATGTAATGTTTCCATTGGTTTCTGCTTGAAGCTCACAATCTCATCAATTTGTTGAACTGTCTTGTTAGGTGGATGAAACTTGTTGTGGAATTGTTTGACTAACTCATCCCAAGTTGCAATGGAGTTTATTGGGAGTGAGTTTAGCCAAATATGTGCTGCTCCTGTAACTGAGAACGGAAAGAGTAGTAATATGATAGCTTCCGGAGTTACATTCGCTTGTATTTGTGTTTTGCATATTGATAGAAAGTTCTTGAGGTGCTGCTGTGGATCTTCAACCTGAGACCCAGAGAATAATCCCTTGTTTTGCAACAAGTGAAGCATGTTGTTAGTAATCTGGAAAGACTCGGCTTGAATTGCTGGCACAACGATGGCAGTTGCCAAATTATCCGCTGTGGGTTGTGCCCAGTCGAACAATGCACCTTCTTGTACCTCCTGTGCCTCTTGCATATTTAGCCCGGCTTGCTGGTTTTGAGCGTTTATGTCACCCATGTCGAAGTCTAGTTTGATTGGTTGTTGAGATTATTGAATTTGTTTGATGGCTTTGTTACGTGCCCGGAAGGTTTGCTCGGGGTCTGAGAGTCCTTCAATTAGTTCTCCAGTCCTTGCAGATTTTCTAGGCATGCACCTGAATACCCAAATCAACAAACATCAAAATATTCAATGTAGAGAGTAGAAAGAACCTAAATACACAAGAATCTTGAAGTTCTGGCAATGGCAATTGATAATTCCGTTAATTCCCCGGCAACGGCGCCAAAATTGATTCACGTCCAAGCAACGGTCGTAGTCAATATAACTTGGTCTAATAAGTCCAAGATCGATCCCACAAAGAATTAACCTACCAATTGCAACTATCACAACCCCAAAAGTACTTCCGACTCAAGTTCCCAAACTTTGAATATATATTTGTGTGATTTTCTAATATCTAATTTTGCAATAATGAAGAATGCTTGAAAGAAAGAATTGAATGTAGAGTAAAAAGAATATTATGAGAATCACTAAGGTATTGATTTCCCCTATTGATGGAATCCCTTATCGTTATGCTCATACAAATTGTTAATATATTCTATCAATCATGAACGCTATGTGTATCATAAACCTCTCCCGAGCAATTACAATAATTTACTAGTGCACTCTCCCGAGCTACCCTAGCTAGATTTAATTTGAATAGTTCACTTAAGATTGCACCCAAGACTTCGTTATTCCTAACCCCGTGTTTACGCCTAAAGTTATAGATTCCTCCAATAACCTAGGTGTGGTGTTGTTCAACAATATACCTAAATATGCACTCTTTTCCAAGTTATGCACACTAAATAGGCACAACTAATTGGGGATCCTACCAATTAACTACAACAAGAACGAAGTTGAACAAATAGAAATCTAAGTCACAATTTGTAATCACATAAACGATAAGTTCATCACCCAATAGGTTCCATCAAAACCTTAGAAAAGAATTTAGCTACTCATGCTTGAAGAAACAAGAATAATAATTGAAATCATAAAGAAATAATTGATATAAAATAAAAGAAAGAGTTTGAGAGGATTCTCTCTTACTAAAAATCTTGCAAAAGTAATGAAATAAAGACAACATGCCTCTATGGGGCAAACTAGGAGTTTATATAGAGGTTTTAGGGCTAAAAAAACTAAGTTTACGTCCAACTGGGATTGCTGCTGCGGCGTCTTCCGCGGTTCGTTCGCGGCCGCGAGCGGACCGCGAACAGTCAAACTTCAGAGGTCTTCTTCTTTCGCGGTTAATCCGCGGCCGCGAGTGAACCGCGGATGAACAATTCTTCTGATTCTTCACTGCTCCTTCAAGACTTCTTCACTATAGCTCTTCTTTTGGCCTTTTCATAAACCTAGGACTCCAAAATAGCTCTTGATGGCATCCAATGTATCACATGTACCTGTAAAACACAATCGAACACTAATCAAAGCATTTTGTCCTCATAAACAACATTATTTCCATAACAAAGTGTGATTATTTAGGGTATAATTATAGTCAAATTCACATATTATCAGGGAGTTAGAATGGAATTCCGATGGTTGCAGTAGCTTCTTTAGGTGATTTTGGATATGTCTGCAAATTTTCAGGTCATTTAGACATCGTTTGGTCGGGTTATTTGATTGAATGTTGGTTTCAGAAGTTTTAGTTGAAACTTAGGCTTGAATCCACCTTAATTTGATGATATGTGTGTTTAAGGGTATGTTTTTATGATTGGAGCAAGTTCGTATGATGATTTAGAGTGGGTTTTGTATTTTTTGTTGAGGTCGCGGGGGCCTCGGGATGGTTTCGGAAGGTTAAACGGGGAATTTTGTGCATTGCATCAGGTTTGTAGTTCTGGCTTCTGGTATTTCCGCTCCTGTGGAAATGGACCGCAGAAGCGAGTCCGCAGAAGCGGGTTTATGAGCGCAGGTGTGACCCTTTGGTGGCTCAGTTGGGTCCGCAAAAGCGGACATTGGTTCGCATAGGCGACCCGCAGAAGCGGGACCTCGCCCGCAGAAGCGGATCATATCCCGCGTATGCGGGGACACAGAAGCGAGATTATTAACCGCAGAAGTGGTGTGGGTGTTTAAGTGGAATACCGCAGAAGCGGTCAAGCGGTCGTAGAAGCGAAACCGCTGAAGCGACTTCTGAGTCGCAGAAGCGAACGTTTCTGTAGGTTTAAGGCTTCACCTTATTCGATTTTCGGAAGAGTAAAACCAATTGGGGCTTCGAACAAAGAGGGATTTTGGGCGATTTTGAAGAGGGATTCGTGGAGTAACATCAGGTAAGGACTCTTGGACTCAATTTATGTTAATATATTGATAAACCATGAATTTAAACTCTGAAAATGGAGGAACTAAGGTGCAAAAATGGGGGAATTTGCTCTAAGCCTGGGAAATAGAAAATTGACGATTTGAGTAGGAAAACGGAGTCTGATTTTGATAAATTGTATATGTATGGACTCGGGGCGAGATAAGGGTTCTGAAAATTTGACTTTCGTAATTTTTCAAGAAGTGGGCCCGTGGCTCGGGTTTTGCTAGTTTCGAGATTTTTCATGTATTTTGATTGTTTTTAATTGGGTGTTGTTCCATTAGCCTATTTTGATATATTTGTACTCATTTTGGCTTGTTTTGACGTGCGTAGAGGCCGGTTCGAGGAGCTAAGGCGTCGCGGGCTCGAGTTTTCGCCGGATCGAGGTGGGTAATACTTGTAAATGATGTTCTGAGGATTAGTGAACCCCGAACATGCACATCCTAGTGCTGTATTGAGGTGACTTGCAAGCGGGATAATGGGCGCGGGGGCAGAACAACATTGGGGATTGAGACTTGGTCTGTCCCGCTTAATAAAAGTACTACCTAATTGCTTGAAATTTACTAGACACTTTAATAAAGATATTAATTATCAGGATTTGGACTAATTATCATGTTTTGGGTTTCGTGCCGATTATCTGAATCCTTCAGGGATTGGTATCACTGTCTTGGTAATACTGTGCATATTTTTATCTCAATCTAAGGGTTTAAAATGGTATTTTGCTACTCAACATTTTTATAAGATTTGAAAAACTTGAACAAGGTTTTGATGACATTTTTAGCTATGAGCTGATATGATACTGTTGCCCGAGGGGCTTTTTGATTATTCGTTGGACTGATTGGGTCGATGGCCATATGTGAGGGCATGCCGATTTATGTGAGGAGGCATTCAGGCCTCGAGTGAAATGTGAGAATATGCATATACATGCATGGATCGGACTGCACGCCATAATAGCATGTTGCATGGATCCTACTGCACGCCGTAGTAGTATAGGGATCGGACTACACGCTGCAGTATTATTGCATCGTGGCTGTAGGAGACCCTTCAGAGTCTGTATACACCCCCAGTGAGCGCGAGCGCATTTACATAGATCGGGTTGTATGCCACAACGTCATATGCATGGCATTGCATACATACATTGGCTTACTTGTACTATATGGCATGACATTTAGTACTCATACATTACTGGCATATATGTATTATCTGCCTTATTGACCAGATCCCCTGGGGGAAATTGTTAAGGAGTGCTGAGCCCAAGGGGCTGATTTGAGTGCAGACTTGCACGGTTTTAGGTTGCACCCAGGTATTGATATGTTATAATGAAAGAAAAAGAAGTTAAAAAGAGATTCTAAATAATCTACTCATATATTCTAAAAAGGAATACCCTGAAAGTGTACTTCAAATTAATAGATAATTTGGTATGTTTATAGTATGAGATAGTGCTTTGTGTGGTTTTCTTTTCCTTAGCATTATTTACTTTTATTACCGCTAAAATGGAAGTATTCACTCGACTCCCTGCACCATGTGTGCAGATTCATGTACCTGGAGGCTTAGTTGAGCTTGGTGCTGGTTTAGACCTAGTTGGATCGTCGAGGTAGCTGCTTGGCGTCCGTAGGACCCGACATTTTCCCCTTACTACTCTTTTATTATTTATTCTGCATACTCTTAGACTTGTAGAGTTATTTACAGTATTAACTAATTTTCTGATAGAGGCTTTTGGCTCGTGACCCTATATCTTTGGGATGTTACTTTATTTTTGGGATATTATTATATCTATCACTTTAATTTGGCTTCTTTCTATGATAATGACTTAAAATAAGCGATTTTGAGCTCTAAGCTCGAGATGAGATCGTATTTTGTCGGGCTAGCCTAGCAATGTGTTGGGCGCCATCACGACCGGGTTTTGGGGTTGTGACGAGTT
Source organism: Nicotiana noctiflora (assembly GCA_032618575.1). Taxonomy (NCBI): domain Eukaryota; kingdom Viridiplantae; phylum Streptophyta; class Magnoliopsida; order Solanales; family Solanaceae; genus Nicotiana; species Nicotiana noctiflora. Next base: position 64,776 of record JASVEL010000317.1, on the reverse strand, counting down.
TGCATCAGAGCCTAGGTTTACTAGGCCTCATGAGTCTTGACCCGGTTAGTAGTGTCTTGCGGATCGGTACGGAGACGTCTGTATTTATCCTTGGGAGGCTGCAGACTTTTAGGAAACACTTCACAATCTTGGAATTCTTATCGTGCGTACTTGATTCAGCTTGAGATGTAATTCTTGAAATTCATTCCACACATCTGTATGCGCACTCGAGCACTCTGTAATATAATTGCCTTGATGGCTTGTGACTCCCCGATCAAGGGGCGAGATATAATCTTCGTGAGTTCATGTTGGGCCAGTCGGGAGGACTTGAGGCCAGATCTTTGTCTATGGCTTGAGCACCAAGGTGCTGATTTTGCGAGCTGGTATTATGAAATTTATATGATTAGTATTTTTCCTAATTATGGAAATGGCAGCTTGATAATGGGTAAGCTGATAGGTGTTCGACATTTATTGTGATCCATTGTGTAGCCCCTAGCTGTGGGTGTGGTAAATATGTTCATGTCATTTAGTGGAAAGGTAAAGTGCACTATGTGTGGTAGTATGAGTTCAGACTGAGGATGACTGAATGTGTTGTGCTATGTGTATTGTGGTGAAAGGTAGTTGATATATGTTATGATTCGAGCAGGTGCAGGGCATGCCTATGTATCAATTTTGATGAGGTAATTTGTGTAATATTGAGGTTAATGTTGTTGATATACATTGTGATGTCTTGTCAAGTTGCCGATGTATTATTAAGATGGTTTTGGTGATTCTCTAGCAGGTGGATAGGCCAATTACAAAGGAAAATCTGTCAAAATTTTTGGAAAATTTGGGACTTAGAAAAGGTTTTGTCACCTAAAGAGTGGGCTTAACGATTGTGTGTGTATAAATGCAAGAATTGCAGAAGAGTTAAGGTTTCTTATTATTCGAGTCTCTATCTAAACTTGTAAGTGACTCGAGTTTAATCTCATTATAACATTGCAGATCATTTGAGTAGGAATTCTATGAATGGTTAAAGGTACTTTGATATATGGCTTCGAGCCAAGTTGGGGAGGTTGCTATTAATTAACTAATTGCACTGTTGTATGCTATGTTGGTTCTATCTCCAAGTATGTAGGAAAATTTTTATAAAGGTTATATGGTGCTTCGTAGATGTGAAGGAATGCAAGGATGTTTGAAGCTGGTGTTGATAAAGAATGCTCGGTGTGTAGTAAAAAAAGATAGCTAGTTCTATCTGTATGTAATCATGTTCTGCGGTGTCAGAGTTCTAACAAGGCACGAGTGGTTCTGTCAATAAGACAGTTAAATTACAGCCAAATAAGGGTAAATGAAGCCCAAGAATTGTTTTGTGGTGTTCAAGATTTTGCTTGTAACAACCAGGTGTCTTAAGATTGTGTTTGTGGCTAAAGACTATGGCTTCATTAGAAGAAATTGAGACTTGGGGTATGTTATGTTAATGATGGGATTCTATGTATCCGTACTGGAAGGTAATGAAAACGAATTTAGAATCGCAGGAAGTTCTTCAAAATAAGGTATTATAGAATGTGGTACTTCTGGGAAACACCTAAGAATGTATTCAGTGGCCTATGGGTCCTAGACCGTGCGGTCTTATGTATGAGTCTTGTGTGGTAAACTGAGTTGAGGTATTGTGATGCTTCAGTAAAGGAGAATATTAAATTAAAGATGAATTAGAAAGAAAATTGGGATAAATGAAATAGCTTGATAATAAACCGAAACAGTATGATAATGATACAATTAATTCCTGGTACGTGTTTGAAGTAATGAGTCTTGTAGGTAATGTGCAACAAAGCTCTTGAGTGCTGGCAGTTGCGTAGCTGGAAGTGGGTAAAAGGATTCAGTACTGGCAGTTTGGTTTGTGCAATGGAATTGGGAGAAAAAGTTCGTGATGTGTTTTACCATGGTTTGAAAATGAGTATATTTCCTGTTGGTATGCGAAGCATGGAATGTGTAATGATTTTCTTCTATATGGGAACATGAAGGTCCTTGACTATTTGAGTGCATCGATGTTTGCGGCGTAGAGGGATAGAAGTTTCCATGTATCTTAGTGTGGTATGGTATTGCGATACTCTCTTGTTGGATCGACTGTAATGATTGAGTTGTTGAGGGCATAGAGAAATTTATGAATGACTTTCATGGTATGAATGGATGCTTGATGTGTGTTATGTATTCGTACGATGGAGTGTGGAATCATGCATGTAGATTCATGTGTTATATATGTGTTGGAGACTAGAAAATTCTCGTAATCCGCCTACGCAGTGGTTGTATATTGTGTGTATCGGCACCATTTAATGGTTATTGGAAATTGGAAGCACTAGTGGCTCTCACTGTGCTTGATATGATGAATTTGGGTTATGATATTTCATTGCAGACTGGTTGTCTGGACTAATGTGATATGGACTATGTCGGAAACTGCCACAAATTGCATAGCAGAGTGCATCAGATTATGTTCCAGTAGGGTAGTTGTACCCCAGGACCAGCAGACGGCTGGTAGGTATTGCTCTGTCTGTTGGGCCTTTGTGGTAGATGTCAGTGAGAGGTTTCTACCATTGATTCAGTTTCGGTATTGAGGATTTTTGTCGGATGCATTTCTTGTGGCCGAGCTTGAGGCTATATATGTTTATTGTAATGAGCAATTTGACTCGATGTGCATTTATTTTTGCGAGAGTTTTGTGTGGATCGGGTGGCACGCCGCCACATGTATGGTATCTGGATTGGGTGACGGGTATGTCATTGGAGCGGGCTGCATGCCTTAACAATGTGATATAGAGAATAGTTTTCTGTATGTTACCTTGTATACAATACTTTCTAGCTTTTGAGGAAAAGTCCGTATTGGGTATCGCTCGGCGAATCGCACATCGGTTGTGTCCTTTGAGGATTTGATAGCATATATTAATTGTTTCACCGTGGGTGAGATTGATTGTTTGAGTTCAGACCTAGATCTGTGTGTGGCTGACCGTTCTGAGCATGGTGACTTGAAGTGCTTCATAAGTAATAGTGTTTGGAAAGAATCATGAGTCGTGGTAAGCCCACGTGATGTTATGACCTCTCGAGGAGGATTCAGGTACTCTATGATGTGAGACGGGATCTCAGTTCTATGTTGTGATGGTATAGAGGAATTGAATTACAACTCTTTTGTTTGAGTCGGTTGTCATGATTTGAGTATGTTCAGACGTTTATTATTGGAGCCTGTGTTGTGCTCGTCGCGACTTAGGTTGGTGTTGAGGTGTCATACCACCAGTGCGGTGTGTTATAATCGAAATAATTGTTGGAGTCATTAATGAGTGCGAGCGTATGTGATTTCAGCTGGCTAGAAAGGTAATATCGAGGTTTGGCTACGAAATCTGTTCGGGTATCAGTTAAAAGGGAAATGGATTCATGAATGGTTGACCTGAGAGATGGATTCGATATATCGCGTGTTCGGTTGCCGTGGGCAGTATATGAAGGTGTTGGATTAAGACATTAGCTAATGAGAAAGGTTTTTCTATTAGTATTTGGTTATTGTGGCCAACTGCTATGAATGGATGCCATCGTCTCGAGTGTTTGGGTTGTGTAGTATATCATATGATACCACCAAGAGTGGCAAGTATGGGTTATTGTAGTTGGTTCGAGTGTATCATGAGTATAGGCATGGGATTAGGATTTGGTATATGATTTCAGAAAATGCAATGTGGTCTATGGTTCAGATGGATTGTGGAATTCCAGCTATATTGTGTTATCGGACTTATAATAAAAGGCTATATGTCTTATTTTCAACCAATATAGAAACATGAAACTACATAATGAGAGGAAAACAGGGCGGTAACTCACGTGACAACGTACTGGGTCATTACAATTTCTAGGTTAGTTTACATTTCAACTTTTAGATATAAAATATTTTCAAACCAAAATTCTTAGTGTTTCGCATTGCGCAATAAGCGATAATTTTCTTACATGCCTAATCGCCTACACTTTATTCTATGTGCATTCGACCCCGACTCATAGTTGGGTAAATTATATTGTATGAGACCGTGTCTATTACTTTTTAGTAGTGGATTTGGACATCATAAAAATTGGCCCTGTTGCCAGGGAACAATTTGGCGTAATTTAGGTTGTTTGAGAAGTACACGAAAGTGTTTTAGTCCAAACTTGTAAATATTTGTATAATTATTTTTCTTACCTTGGTATATTTTTATTTTTTGTTTCTTGTTTATTTTTTTAGTTTTGAAAAATGGCATCATATAATGAAAATTGGTCGGATGGTAGTTGTTCATACTTTATTGATCTTGTACTTATTATGGAGGACCACACTCGTGGCAAAATTATTTAAATTCTTCCAAGGGTGGATTGTTCATTCAATCTCAACTCTATGTGGAGTATTTGTGATAAATGTGGTTTCCAAAATGGTCATTGGGATGATTGTCCATATTTGTTCTTCCCTTCCCCAAACCCCAGTATGATGATTCTACTTTTTTTGATGAGAATTATAGGGCAATAGAAGTGGAAGAAGTTGAGCATGGAAAAAATGGAGAGTTCAAGCTTAGGTTGGAGTATTTACTTGAAAAAGGCAACAAGGAGCAAAATGTCTTGGAAGAGATTTTGGAGAATAGTCTCCAAAATGACTTAGCACTTGAGATTGCACTCCCAAATGGATGAAATGATCGAAGCCTTAAAGGATAAAAAAGACGCGGAAGTGAATTAAAGCCAAGGACCTTCCTTGGAGATTGAAGATGAAATTCCTTCATTGGTACTTGTTTGAAACCAGGAATAACTCTTAAATGCTCAAAATGAGAGAATGATGCTCATGTTGGATGCCATTATTGAAAATGAAGAGAAGCACAACATTGCATCGAGGACTTGAAATAAAGTTTGGCACACAATGATGAACACATTCACACTTTGGAAGATCAAATGCAAATATTGGTTGAGGATCACTGTACCCACCAACTTGAGAGTGTGGAAGAAAGCCAAGAAGAGTCCAATTCCGAGGATGAAAATTGAGCTTTACTTTGAGGATTCAAGAATTGAACATCCACCAACCGACTCCATGAATATTAATGATGTCAAGAAAAATATGGAATTAGAGTCAACCGGTATAAATGAAAATTTGGTTGAGATTGACTCTAGTCCGAGGGATGAAGAGGATGTCAAAATAGAAAAATTACAAAGGGAAGGTTTGAAGTAACATTCCAAGCATTTTCAATGTTGGAATTGTGTGGTGATATGAAAATTGAACTACACGAGTCAACGAGGGATTGTGAGGAGGAAATACAACAACCATACATTTTTACAGTTTGAAGAAACAAGAAAATGACATTCCTCACTTGAGAGCCAAGAAGTGCAAAATAGAGAATTTAAGGCTTGGCCCGATCATCAACTTACCACCCCCCATCGCTCATGGTCGCAAGCTTGATTCCAAGCTAGGTGCCCAGTTCGTATAATCCATGTGGCAAGAAAAGTGGTAATATTGTTTTGCATCGTGCCACGATGTTAAATGCGACGTTTGGTGGGAGGCAACCCATTGTTTTTCAAAATTTTTAGTTATTTTTGAAATTTTATTTTTTTAGAATAGCTTAGAGTATTATTTTTAACTAATCTGCCAAGTTTTAAATTTTTTGGAGTTGATTTGAGCAGGTCGGGGTGTCCTAGAAAGCCAAAACCAGTAGCTGCCAGACTGTTCCAGTGCAGGAAAAACTTGCTCTTCGCGTCTGCGTATGCTCACCGCATTCGCGAGAGTTTAGCAAATCATAACCATCGTGTTCATGTGAACAGCCATCGCGTTCGCGTCCCTCGACGAAGTTAACAATTCACGTACGTGTGGTACCCATGCAAACGCGTAGGGTCGGGTGAGGTAAAACAAACAAAGTCTACTAGAAAACGTAAAACATTACCCATTTTGCTCAAAATTACCCATTTTGCTCAAAATTACCCATTTTGCTCAAAACATAACCCCCTTTAGCCCCAAAATTCAAACTGTCAAAAGTTCTTTACTTCTTACAAATTTTCATCTCCATTTTAAGGTATGTAATCCTCACTCTCCTCTCAATTAAATTTTGTTTCTTTTCTTCTTTTTCTTGATGTAAATTGTGAAATAGAAGAGCACTCATTGTTGTTTGTTCTTTAGGGTTAAAATTTTAAGTATTAAGTTAAATATTGATTCTTGAAATTGGTTGTTGCTTGCTGGGTGAGATTGGTTGAGTGTGAGTTCTTATTTGTAAGAAAATTATGGGTAAAATGTGTGCCTAAATGTGCTGTTAGTGAACAAAGAAAAATGGGCATGCCAACTGCTTGACAAAAAAACCTGAAAGAAAAAACATTTTTGGGCGAAGAAGATGACCTTTGCGAACGCGGTGATATGCCCGCGAACGCGTAAGTATAACAGTTGGGTTGCAAAAATATGACCTTCGCGAACACGGTAGTATGCTCGAGAACGTGAAGGTCTGAGTCCGCGGAAAAAAAATTATTCTTCGCGACGCAGCTGTCTGCTCACGAATGTGAAGAGCAATGGCTGGCAGTCCCAAAAATGGCACAAAATAGTAGCTTTGCACTACTCTGCCCGGGATCTTTTTTGCCCATTTTTTGTATTAAATATTTTCGAATACATTTTAAGTGTCTGTATGCGCTTTTAACATTATTGGTCGATTTTGTAGGTAATTTGGGCTTAAAATGGAATAGGAACATAATGAAATTGCACAAGAACATGTCTTTGGACCTGGACAAGAGGAAGTATTTGATCGTGAGCGATCTCTATCTGCAGCGTGTGAGTGGAGATACAGTGAACTCTTGTCCAAGACCATCACCCGGGAGAGAGGCATACACTTGGAAAACATTGAAGCTAAAATGCGGGGTTCTATGCACGCTTGAAGGAGAGCAGGTGGTTTTGCTTTGCTGAGAAACCAAATAACGCCAACCACACAATAGTTCTAGAATTCTATGCAAACGCCTTGATAACCGACTTCTAAGGTGCCTTTGTTACTACTATGCGGGGCGTGCAAGTCCACTTTAGCCTGAAATAATCAATGGTGTTTATGGCCTCCCCAATAATGACAATGCAGTCTATAGAGACAGAGCCAAAGCAGGGGGAAACCAGTGGTTGGTAGACAAGTTTCATGATGGGGTTACCCCAAAGTGGCTGACAGTGCATAAGGGAGTTGATTCGCATGAGTTTATAGCCGAGACAAATACATGGCTCTCCATTATCTATTCAAGAGTGTCGCCCTCCTCTAATGACACTGATATGACACCGGATAGGGCACTGATCATTGCTGCCATTATGGATGGACTCCCTGTGAATGTGGGGAAACACATTGTCTGAGAAATTGAGGAAGCCACTCATGGGTGGTCCAAGAGCCTATTCTTTCCATCCTTGATAACTAGACTTTGCTATGATGTTGGGATGCTTAAGCGTCCCAATGATGTTGAGAATGGTACAGGAAAGCCGATGATCCACCCCTTACTGGAAAGGGGACCTGGTGATAAACAGAAAAAATGCGCATTGATGTTGATTCCTCTTCATTTGGGCAGTTCTCTAAGACCATCACTGATCCCGCTAGTTCCTTTGACCCCATGGGACCACTCCAATCCGGTCCGCACACTATGCGCCACCTGTCCAGCCAGATATATGGGGTAGATGCACATTTTAGGCAGCTTATAGCAGGCCTTCCCACTGGCCCACCTGGGGATAGCACATCTACTGGGACTGCTGCCCTACTATCTATGGAGGATTTGGTCAAAGAGCAAAAGGAAATCACGGGCAAGATGGAGGCCATTAGTACTGGGCTGGAGAACACGAGTTATCGGCAAGGAAAGATTGAAATGAGGCAGAGAAAATTCAATGAGCATGAGAAGAAGAAAAGTAAACTGCTATCTAAGGTGATGCAAAAGTTGAGTACAGTTTGTGGTTCACAGGACTCGGATGATGATGATGATGCAGACTTGAAGCTTAAATTTCCCACCACCTCCAGATCTTAGTAATGCAGTATTCAGGGAGCACTTCCCACCATTTTACTCTATCATTTTTAGTTGCATTGGAGACATTGCAAAATCTTTAGTTGGGGGGTGGCTTCTTGTATAAATGTTCTTATTGTATAATTGTGGATAACTGTGGGGATGGCAGATTGGTACTATGATTATTTTCATTTTGTTGTTAGTATATTTTCATGTGATGTGTTATATTAGTATGTTTATTAACTCCTAAATTTTTTTTTGTTACTTGATACTTATTAGCTTCTTAATTTTTATTAGCTTCTTAATTTCTTATATAGTATGTTTTATGTTAGTGGCAACATCCTTTAATTTTTTTTATACCACGGTTCTTTTACCAAGGATGCCAATTTTCTTCTTGAACCGGGTAATTGTAGAAATTTTTTGTTGACTTCTCCCGAATATGGATAGATAGACAACTTTCTTAAGAGAATTATTATTGTAGTTAGGAGTAGCTTTTATTAATTTAGAAAAAATGAGTGGTTTGAGTTGGGGTTGGTGCCCATTGACCAAGTTGTGTCTTTCTTGGTACCAAGATAATTTAAACCTCGGCATAAGAATTTTAGTTATTGAAAAAGAAAATAATTGAAGTAAAAATGTCATGACCTTTTAGACTCAATTTTTATCTCTTTAATTCACTAAATAGCCTCCTTTATGCTTTATGTAACCTCTTTTAGTCATTTGTTTCAATTGGACTTTGGATATGTATTCCACTTGAGTTTCATGTGCCATGTGTGGTGAGATGTATTTGTCAGTTCTTTTGTAGTACTTGTGGTCCAGAACTTGCCTGAAATGTGCTTTAAGGCTAAATTATAGACTAACTTGGTTTGAAAAATGATATTTGGCCTTCCTTGGACCGCTAGTATACCTTAAATTTCCTACCCTTAAATATTTTCCTTAGTCAACCTATTTTGAGCCTTTAACCTTATTCTCTGGAAACCATATTACAAGCTTAAATCCTTTGTTCTTAATTGATCAAGCTTTTGGCACCCTACCTCCCTAAGTACTTTTAAAGTGTAAATATAGGCTAAAAGCCTAAGTTTGGAGGTTGGAAAAGTTGTGATATGGAAGTTGTTTGAAAAGGTGGAAGGTAGAGAAAAAATATATATGAAATATTCCTTGACTTTGAAAAGAAAAGAAAATGAAAAAAATGTATATAGAATAAAAGGATAAAAAGTCGTGAATAAAGGGAAAACTAGGTGTGGAATGAAAAGTGAAGAAAAGATGGAAAATATTTTTGATGGAAATGGACTTTAATTGTAAATATTGTAGTGCTTGGGGAGGTTTTGAGTCACTTTAACCAAACTTTTTCCTTACCTTGACCAAAAATCTAAACTACAACCCTTTATGTCCTAATTGATTTTGAACAAGTTGTCTACATTAGTGGAGGAATACATGAGGGCAAGCATATGGTGTTACTTGTATGCATTTGAACATCTTTTTGAGAGAGAGTTAATTCTTTCCATTTGATATCCCATTTTTGTTTTAAACTAAGATTTATGAGTGTGGGATCCTCTCTTAAATGTTAGGTCATATGAGATTTGAGTTGTAAACTTAATCCTATTTTCAATTGGTAAGAAAGACCAAAGAAAGTTGATTGTGATAGAGAGGCAAATTTTGAAGCTTTAGTGTCATGACTTGATTGCTACTTTGATTTGCATTAGTATTCGAGCATTTGAAGTATAATGAAGTTCATGAGAAGTGCTTGAAAATTCATATGCTTTGGAGTAATTGTTGGTACCAATCGAAGTCATGCTTTTGTGTTTAAAGTAGATTTATTTTGGCGTGTAATGATATGGATGCATTGTTGAGTTAAATACTTAGTAGGAGAATTTGTTTCTTTCATTGCCCGAGGACAAGCAATAGTTTACGTTTTGGGGTTTGATAAGTTAGTATTTTATCAACTCATCTTGTCTTTAAACCTATACTTTTTGCTATATTTAAGTGATAAAATTGTGTGCTTAATGTCGTTTACTTCCATTTTACATGTTCTAGTGATTTAGAAGTAAAGGGTGGTACCAAGTGAAAACATATCAAAATGAGCTAAAATGAACAAAATGATGCATGCCAGTGATATGCCCTTCGCGAACGCGAAGGCACCATGCGAACGTGAAAGAGCAGGAAACCTAATCTACGCGAACGCGAAGTGACAAATGCTAATGCGGTAGTTTCAAATCTAAAACATCGCGAACACGGATATCCCAGACCCAAAGCTTCCGAACGCATAGGTCCAAGCGCGAACGCATAACATCAAAATATCAAACCTTCCGAACGTGAAGCTGTTGAACGCGAACGCGATGAAGAACTGGGCAATTTTAGAATTCACATTTTTTAACCCCAAACACTTTAATTACCAAATCAGCTCATTTGTAAGAGATCTTTGGCTTATTTTTAGTTCATATAACTAGAGAGAATATTTTTGGAAGCTAGGGATTTGGACACACACTTGGGTCTTGAAGATTGAAGCTTGGGGTTAAGATTTTCTTACCCATTTATGTTTATTTCTTCATTTCCTTGCTATATATTAAATATTTAATCATGTAGTATTTATTGACAGCACTGTAATCTTATGTATGGAAGTATTCATATTTAAAGTGTGGATTAAATATCTTGGTGTGCTTATATATTGAATGATTTTACTCTTTTATGAAGTGAGTTATTGTTATTTTAATTATTCTTGCACTTTAATGTTTCCAAAGGGATTAGCTAACCCTAGCACTTGCCCATTAACTCTGAATTAATTTTGGAAAAGATAATTTGGGGTTGGAAAAGATTAATTAACAAGAACTTGAGACGTTAACCCACATTTTATAGATTCTACCTAGGGATAGGATTATACTACTTGTAGATATTCCGGATGTGCTTAATCTTCTAATTATTTTAGGGACAATTCAATTAGGAAGTCTTGTTAGTCTTTGAAAGAAGATAATTAAGAAGTTTTATCCGTGGCTAATTAACATAAACTCGCTCATATTTGTGAAATCGTGAAATACATTGGATCGTTACTTGAGTGTAATTCGCGATGCAACCATACTTGTAGCCATATATCATTTTACTCGATTTCTAGGTTAGTTCACATTTCCGCTTTTAGATATAAAATATTTTCAAACTAAAATTCTTAGTGTTTGGCATTGCGCGATATGCATTAATTTTCTGACATGCCTAATCGCCTACACATTGCTCCATGTGGGTTCGACCCCGACTCATAGTTGGGTAAATTATATTGCATGCGACCGTGTCTATTACATTTTTGTAGTGGATTTGGACTTCATCACCTATCGTGAAACTAGGCTAGCCGACACAACTCCTGAATTAGCCATTTAATCAGCAACAATCGTTTTAACACATTATTTGATCGGATATCTTATAATGTAACTCTACATGAACAATACAAAATAAATACACTAGCCCGACATCGGGGTCACAAGTCACGAGCATCTACTAAGGTCTAATTACAACAAAGAGTCTTAAAATGTACTAAATACAATCTAAGGAAGACAAGAGGGAGAAAAGTAGTGTTGCGAACGTCGGGCATCTACACGCCAACTTTGATGACTCTTCCACTGAGTAATCAACACTTGCTATCGGATTCAAAAATGCCTACATCTGCACACAAGGTGCAGGGAGTAATGTGAGTACGCCAACTCAGTAAGTAATAAAAGTAAATGAAAGTTGAGCAGTAAGAAAACACGTAAACCACGTCATAACGCTACAACACATATAGTACACTTAAAAAAGAACAAAAATCATTTACTTCGTAAATCAAACTCAGTTTCACTATAACCTTTTTTAAAATAACGTTCAATAATTTCAAACTAGTAATGAAAACAATTAGAAAAAGTATAGAAACATAAAGATCCCCTCGTGCATAAATATGTACCATAAATAGCCCCTTGGGCATAATATCAACAGAACCAGCCCCTCGGGCTACCTCACAATCACAAGTAATTAGCCCCTTGGGCATAACATGAATCAGGAACCACCCCTCGGGCAAAACATGGATGAAGAATAGCCCATCGGGCAACAATATGAAACAATAACAGCCCCTTGGGGTACATGATATCACTCACACTAGGTACCCTCGCTCACTGGGGGTGTACAGATAGACTCTAAGAGGAGCCCATTATGGTCCAAGCGCAATAATAAGCCATCTTATAGCATAATCAAACAGGCTCTCGGCCTTATATCAAGCCACCTCGTGGCGTAACAAATCAGACCCTCGTCCTTATAATAGTAAATTAGTACCATACTAGTGCAATGCGCAGCCGGATCCCATAATATCCTCACAATACAGTCCATCGGAATCACTCAGTCAGAAATTTTTCATGCTACTCGGGCAATAGTAAAACATGATGCATAGCCCAAAATAGCATTTAAAATATCAAAATGGAGTACATATGGCTGAGTTTTGAAAACAGTAGAATATAGCATGACTATGTACAAATATGAAGTAGAAACAGTGAGGAATAGTAGTAAAATCCCCTAAGAGTCCAAAACAATTGGCACGAAGCCTAAATATGGCATTCAACCCAAAACATGGTAATAATTTCCACACACAATGACATCAAATAATTTTCAATCAAATACATGACTTAGTAGTCATACGGGACAGACTAAGTCACAATCTCCAATAGTGCACAACTCCATGCTTGTCATCTGGCATGTGCGTCACCTCATATTAGCACAATAATATGAAATCCGAGGTTTCATACCCCCAGGACAAATAGTTATAATCATCACTTAACTTAAAATCAGTGCAAACTCTAGCCCGCGATACCGTATCCTCTCAAAGTGGCCTCCAAATGCTCCAAATCTAATCAAAATGGGTATATTAACATCAATATACAGTAAAGGAACAAAGCCCAAGCAAAAATAATAAAATTAACTCAAAACCCCCAAAATTGGCTCAAACTCGGCCACCGGTCCCACGTCTTAAAATTCAATAAAAATAATAAAAATAGAAATCCCATTCGCTCACGAGTCTACCCATATCAGATTCACCAAAATCCTTCATCAAATGGCCATCCAAATTTCCAAAATTAACTCTCCAAACCTTCTTCCTTTTCCCCAATTTTCACCTCAAGTTTCCAAATTAAATGATAAGAATCAAGACAAAATCATGAGATTTAACCAAATCTCAGTGAAGAACACTTCCCCTAATCAATCATCTAAAAATCCCTTAAACAATTGTCTCAATCTGAGCTCCATAGCTCAAAAAATGCAAAAATGGCCAAAATCCTCAAAATAGAGTACATTATAATATGTCCGGGCATTTACCCTATTCTATTGCGGATAAACTAATGTGATATCAAAGCACACAATTTTTCAGCCCATCTTTTACCCTACGAGACCGCGACCATTCCCCCGCGATCACGTAGAACAAATTTTTACAACAACATTCTCTAACTTTTCCGGACATCCTCTAGTATAATGGTCATAACTTTTTGTACAGAACTCCAAATAATAATTGCTTTAAATTTATGAAAACTAGACATCAAGGGCTACAACTTTTGTTTTTGATCATATTCAAATTCCTTATAGATTGCGAGATGTAAGCTTCCAAAGTCAGGTCAGTGCAGCAATGATTTTACTCTTTGCGATCGCGGGAAGACTTACGCGATCACATAGCACAACTTCATTTTTCCAAATTTTCTCTGTGCTAACGCAATCAGATCTATACTAACACAGTGTACACCCCTAAAGCCAAACCAACAACTAGAATGGCCTAGAAATGGTTTGAACCCACCCTGAAACTCACCCAACGCCCTCGGGACCTCAACCAAATATGCCAACACATCTCATAACATCATTCAAACTTGTTCCAATCTCTGAAACGCTTAAAAAACATCAAACCTTTGAATCACCCTCCGATTCAAGCATAAGAATTCCAAAACTTCCGAATTCTTAATTCGATAAAAAAGAATATCATCCCTCGTCTAAATGACCTGAAATTTTGCACACATGTCAAAAATGATACAACATACCTACTCCAATTTTTGAAATTTCATTCCAACCCCGAGATCAAAGTTTTCACTACTAACCGAAAAATGACAAATTTTTAATTTTGCCAAATCAAGCCTAAATCTACCACAGACCTCCAAAATATATTTTGAGTGCGCACCAAGTCCAAATTACCTAAAGGAGCTAACCAAATCATAAAAATCCAAATCTGTGATCAAATACTAAAAGTCAAAACTTAGTCAAACCTTTTAAATGTAAAGGTTCAATTTGAGAATTGTTCTTCCAAATCTATCCAGATTATCCTGAAAACAAAAATCGACGGTTTACATAAGTCATGATTGTGATGACCCGACCCGTCATCATGTGAATTATCACGCCGTTATCCCCGTTATATACTTGTTAATGTTGTAATATGCATGTTGGGTAAGTTTGAGTCAATCCGGGTTGAGTTTGGTTGAAATTGAGACAAATAGTCTCTTAGAAGAAGGAATAGTTGAGAAAAGTCAGTTGGATGTTGACTTGTGAGTTAGAGAGCTCGGAATCGAATTCTAATGATTCGGTCAGCTCCGGGAGGTCATTTATGAGCTAGGAGAGTGATCGGAAGTAAATTTAGAGGTCCGGAGTAAATTTAGGCTTGAATTGGCTAAAGTTGAATTTTGGCGATATCCGATCGATGGGCGAGATTTTGATCCGGGAGTCGAAATGGAATTGCGATAGTTGCAGTAGCTCCGTTAGGTGATTTTGGATGTGCCTGCAAAATTTCAGGTCATTCGGAGGTCGTTTGGTCGGGTTTTTGGTCGAATGTCGGTTGCGGAAGTTGGATGGAAACTTAGGCTTGAATTGCTTGAATTCGAGGTTATTCCGTGTTAAAGTATGTGATTTTATCATTTGATCAAGTTCGTATGGTGTTATGGAGTATGTTTGTGGCTTTCGTTAGGGTCCCGGGGGACCCGGGGTGATTTCGGGAGGTTAAACGGGAGAAAAACATGAAATTGCAGGTCTGGATTTTTGGCTTCTGCTATTTTCGCTTCTGCGGGTGGGGGACCGCAGTAGCGGACGCGTAGGGGTGGAAATTATCTCGCAGAAGCGAGTTTGGGCCGTTTTGGGTAGTTTCGCAGAAGCGGCCCAGGATGCGCAGGGGCGGGCTCGCAGAAGCGAGCCTAGGATCGCATGAGCGGAGGATGGCCTGGCCGGGGAACTTAGCAGAAGCGGAGCCCAGTACGCTTATGCGGTCTCGCGGGTGCGAGACTTGGACCGCAGAAGCGGAACTGAGCAGCTGGATATGGAACCGCAGAAGCGGCCAAATGTCCACAGAAGTGGACTCGCAGGAGCGAGTGAGGAATCGCAGGAGCGGAAATCGCGCCTGTGATAAAAATAACAGAAGGGTTAATTTCAGAAGTTGTGAAAAACATTTGGGCTCGGTTTAGAGAGGAGAATTGGGCAATTTGGACGAGATATTGCTGGGAGATCATCGGGTTATCATCGGAGGTGAGTTTTATGGTTTCTTTACGCATTTCTATCTTGAAATCCTCCTTTATTTCACGGAAATGGGATCAAATTGTGAGGAAATTTAGCCTAAGCTAGGGTTTTGGTTAATTGTCAATTTGAGTGGGCAATCGGAGTCCGATTTTGGAAAACTTTATATGCATAGACTCGTATGGAGATGAGGGTTCCGAATATATAACTTTTATAATTATTGGAGAATAGTACCAAAAGTCGGGTTTTGACAACTTTGTGGGTTTTGATGCAATTTGGGTTATTTCGAATGGGTTACGTGAATTTAGCATATATTCATGTATTATCATTGATTTTGAGCAGATTCGGTAACCGAGGAGACTAATTTGCGAGGAAAGCGCAAGACGGATTGAAGCTTCTACTGGTTCGAGGTGAGTGGTAGTAGTAAATAATGTACTGAGGGTTTGAAACCCCGTGCTAGCACTTCACAGTGCTATGTTGAGATGAGATACGCGTCTCGTAATGGGTGTGGCGACATTGTGATTGGGGACTTGGACTTGGTCCTTCCCGGCTTATAGTAGACTGTGTTTTATGAGTGTTGATGAGATTATAACTGTTTAAATGGGGCTAAAAGCCATGTTTGGGGCCTTGCGTCGATCTGTAAATCACTAGGGGACCTGTAGAGCTAGGTGACCCTTATATCGTGTTGGAACTTATACTTAGCGGTGAAGCTAGCTGCACAGCCTGTTAAGAGCCAGTACTAGATGTGTGCTGTGAGAGATAGATTACTTAGGGTGGTAGCCCCCTGATTTAGCTGAGCGAGCCTGAAAGGCCAGTCCTATACTAATTGGGACAAGGTCGAGAACCCATTATGAGGTATTATTTATATATACCCATATTGGATCGGACTGCACGTCGCAGCAGTATATATATTGCATCGGGCTGCATGCCGCAGCAATATATATATTGGATCGGGCTGCACGCCGCAGCAGTATATGTGTTGGATCGGACTGCACGCCGCAGTATTATTGCGCTTGGGCTGTAGGAGCCCCTTCGGAGTCTGAGTCTGCACACATTCTCTGTGAGCGCTGGTGTATATTATGGGATCGGGCTGCACGCCACAACAGTATAGTTATATGTACATATATTGGATCGGACTGCACGCCGCAGTAATATATATGTGGATCGGGCTGCACGTGATAGTGTCATAGCGCTTGGGCATAGGGAGCCCCTCCGAAGTCTGTATACACCCCCAATGAGCGTCGTTGACGTTAAATGGAACGGGCCGTGCGCCGCAGCGGTATATGTATTGGAGCGGGCTGCATGCCGCAACATTATACTTATTCACATCATTATACGTACTTAAATACTTATACATTATAGACATATGTATATGTCTTTATATATTGAGCTGGTTGTATACCGTAGGGGTACGAGTGAGGGTTTGATCAGTGTGGGATCTTGTGGAGATAGATATGGACTGGAGATCAGAGTACTTACGATAGTGATGACGTACCTGTGAGGGTTGCCCTAGAACTGTGTAGTGATAGCACAGGAGTTCTTACTCTCAGTTATTGTTTATTATTGTTACTCACTGAGTTGAAATATACTCACCCCACTCCCCTGCACTTTCTGTGCAGATGCACAGGTGCCCGAGAGCAGTTGAGACATTGTAGATGCTGATCATCTTCTACTTTTGCGGAGACTACGAGGTAGCTGCCAGCGTCCGCAAAGCTTGTTTTCTCCTTCCCTATCATCTTGTTGTTTTCATTTTGCCTAGACTTGTTTGTATTAGGATGTTTATTCTGTAGAGGCTCAGACTCGTGACACCACGATATGGTTGGGACCGTACTTTGTATGCTTTCACTATCACGCTTTTCATTTGATATGATCACTTGCTGTCTAAGTTTAATTTGGTTAATTGTAATTAATAATTGGCTAGGTTGAGAGATGATATGGTCGGTCTTGCCTAGCATTGTGTTGGGCGCCATCACGACCGGGGTTTGGGTCGTGACAAGTTGGTATCAGAGCCTAGGTTAACAGGTCTCGCGAGTCGTGAGCCGGTTTAGTAGAGTCTCGTGGATCGGTACGGGGACGCTTGTACTTATCCTCGGGAGGCTGCAAACCTTTTAGGAAAAGTTTCAATTCTTGGAATTCTTGTCGTGCGATTACTTTTGACTTGAGCTGAACTTTGACATTCTATTCTCTCGTAGATAGCGAGAACTCGATCATCCGGACGTGGAGGGCGACCACCACTACGACCTGCTAGAGGCCGAGGACGCGGCCGTGGTCGTGGCGGAGTTAGGGCAGTTGAGGCAGTACCAGCTGACCCACAGCCCCCAGTTGCGGAGGTGCCAGCAAATCCAGATCAGGCACCAGCTGTGACAATTGTCATTCCGGGTCTACAGGAGACCCTGGGTCAGATACTAGCAGTCTGCACTAACCTAGCACAGGCGGTTTTAGTTACTACTGTAGCAGCTGCATCAAGGACCGGGGGTGGTCATCAGACCCCCGCAGTACGCACTCCAGAGCTAGCAATGCAAGGCATACATACACCAGAGGCTCTTCCAGTTCAGCCTGTGGTACCGGTTCAGCCAACAAATCAGGTTCAGGGGGGACAGGGTCCTAACTATGACGGACGATGAGCAGCGACGTCTCGAGAGGTTCACCATGTTATCTCCTCCAGTGTTCACTGGTAATCCGGGCGAGGACGCCCAAGGTTTTCTGGACAAGTGCCGTCGGATGCTTCGTACGATAGGGATCTTGGAGTCCAGTGGGGTATCTTTCACTACCTTTCATTTCCAGGGGCCAGTCTTCGCCTGGTGGGAGGCTTATGAGCGCCGCAGGCTAGCAGGGGCAGCACCACTATCGTGGCCAGAGTTCTCCACTATGTACTTGGAGAAATGGGTGCCTCGATCTCAGAGGGAGGATATCCGTAGGCAGTTTGAGGGTCTCCGTCAGGGGGACATGTCAGTGTTAGAGTATGAGATCAGGTTTACAGAGTTGTCTAGGTATGCACCATGGTTGGTTCCTTCCGACAGAGAGAGGATTGGGCGCTTTGTGGACGGCCTCATTTATCCCATTCGTATTCTGATGACTCGGGAGAGGGTTTTGAGTCGTACATTTGAGGATGTTGTGGATATTGCTCGCGACATAGAGACAGATCGTCGCAGGGAGCGGGATGAGAGGGAGGCCAAGAGGCCTCGAGGATCAGCTAGTTCCAGTGGCACTCAGACTAGAGGCCAGAGTCAGCAGACCTGAGGTCGATGTTTCAGATCTTCGCAATCGGGTCGCTCAGATCGTCGCAGATAGTCTTCTAGACAGGGTTATCAGGGTTCGCACCAGAGCCAGCCGTCCCTTAGTTCCATGCCAGCTCAGAGTTCTTCACAGGCCCCATCTGCTCGGGGTTCATCTCGGCCTAGTTCATCAGCTGGCCACTCCAGCGCCAGGGGTCCTTATCAGTCTCAGCCCCCAGCAGCGGGGAGTTGCTACGAGTGCAGAGAGCTTGGGCACCACCATATAGAGTGTCCCCGTCTGGTTTCCAGGTTTTATCAGAAGAGGGGGCAGCCCTCGTCATCTAGTCCTTCTACTTCAGCACCCGCCCCGCCAGCTAGGGGTGAGGGTCAGTCAGCTAGGGGTCGCCCTCGAGGGGAAGACCGAACAGGCGGACAGGCTAGATGCTATGCTCTCCAGGGCCGATCTGAGGCCGTTGCTTCTGATGCAGTTATCACAAGTATTATTTTAGTCTGCCACAAAGATGCCTCAGTGTTGTTCGATCCTGGTTCTACTTATTCTTATGTGTCTACATATTTTGCTCCTCATTTGGGCATGACTCGAGGATGTCTTGAGCTGCCAGTGCATGTATCTACCCCGGTAGGGGATACTATTGTTGTGGACCATGTATACCGGTCCTGTTTGGTCACTATTGGGGGTCTGGAGACCCGAGTAGACCTGTTGCTTCTCAGCATGATCGATTTTGATGTTATATTGGGCATGGACTAGCTATCTCCATGTCATGCTATTCTGGGCTGTCATGCTAAGACAATCACCTTGGCTATGCCGGGCATTCAGAGGATCGAGTGGCGAGGCACGACTGAGTATGTACCTAGCAGGGTAATATCTTTCCTCAAGGCCCAACGAATGGTTGGGAAGGGATGTCTCTCTTATTTAGCATTTGTGCGGGAGGTCGAGGCCCAGACTCCCAGTATTGACTCTGTTCCCATTGTGCGAGACTTTCCTGATGTGTTTCCCTCAGACCTGCCGGGCATGCCGCCGGACAGGTATATTGATTTTGGGATTGATTTGGTGTCAGGCACCAAGCCTATTTCTATTTATCCATATCGGATGGCACCAGGTGAGCTGAACGAATTGAAGGAGCAGCTCCAGGAACTCCTAGATAAGGGGTTCATTCGGCCGAGTGTGTCATCGTGGGGTGCACCGGTCCTGTTTGTTAAGAAGAAGGATGGATCCATGAGGATGTGTATTGACTACAGGCAGCTGAACAGAGTTACAGTGAAGAATAAGTATCCTCTGCATCGTATTGATGATTTATTTGATCAGCTCCAGGGAGCTAGGGTATTCTCGAAGATTGATCTTCGTTCAGGCTACCATCAGCTGAAGATTAAAGCGTCCGGCATTATGAAGACTACATTCAGGACCAGATATGGTCACTATGAGTTCCTGGTGATGTCTTTTGGGCTGACCAGCGCCCCAACAACATTTATGCATCTGACGAACAATGTGTTCAGGCCCTATCTGGATTCATTTGTGATTGTGTTCATTGATGACATTCTAGTCTACTCTCGTAGCCTGGAGGAGCATGCTCGACACTTGAGCAATGTATTGCAGAGATTGAGAGAGGAGAAGTTGTATGCCAAGTTCTCCAAATGTGAGTTCTGGCTTTAGTCCGTGGAATTCTTAGGACACGTGGTGTCCCGTGATTGCATTTAGGTAGATCCGAGGAAGGTCGAGGCAGTGCAGAGTTGGCCTAGACCGACCTCAGTTACTGAGATCCGTAGCTTTCTGGGATTGGCAGGGTATTATCGCCGATTCGTTCAGGGATTCTCTTCTATTGCTTCACCCTTGACTAGATTGACTCGGAAGGGTGTTCCTTTCTTATGGTCCGAGGAGTGCGAGGAGAGCTTTCAGAAGCTCAAGACAGCACTGACCACAGCACCAGTCTTGATTCTGCCGTCAGCTTCAGATCCTTATACTGTGTATTGTGATGCCTCAGGAGTTGGCATTGGTTGTGTGTTGATGCAGGAGGGTAGGGTCAGTGCTTATGCTTCTAGTCAATTGAAGCCCCATGAGTAGAACTACCCTGTCCATGATTTGGAACTAGCAGCCATAGTCCTTACTTTGAAGATTTGGAGGCATTACCTGTATGGTGTCTCATGTGAGGTGTTCATGGATCATCGCAACCTTCAACACCTATTCAGATAGAAGGACCTTAATTTGAGACAGCGGAGGTGGTTGGAGTTGCTTAAGGATTATGACATCACTATCTTCTATTATCCGGGTAAGGCCAATGTGGTGGCCGATGCTTTGAGTCGGAAGGTGGTCAGTATGGGCAGCCTAGCTTTCATCCCAGTTGGGGAGAGGCCATTTGCTTATGATGTTCAGGCCCTAGCCAATCGGCTAGTGAGGTTAGATATTTCGGAGCCGAGTCGAGTGTTGGCTTGTGTTGTTTCTCGATCTTCCTTATATGATCGCATCAGGGAGCGACAGTATGATGACCCACATTTGCTTGTCC
The DNA here is from genome assembly GCA_032618575.1 of Nicotiana noctiflora. Taxonomy (NCBI): domain Eukaryota; kingdom Viridiplantae; phylum Streptophyta; class Magnoliopsida; order Solanales; family Solanaceae; genus Nicotiana; species Nicotiana noctiflora. The sequence continues at coordinate 43,649 of JASVEL010000317.1, read as the reverse complement.
TTAAGGATAGAGTGCAGCATAATGATGCTAGAGATGTGACTATCGATAGTGATGGTGTTATGAGGATGCATGGCCGTATATGCGTGCCCAATGTTGATGGTTTGCGGGAGTTGATACTTGAGGAGGCACACAGTTCGCGGTACTCTATTCACCCAGGTGCCGCAAAGATGTACCAAGACTTGAGACAGCACTACTGGTGGAGAAAGATGAAGATGGATATTGTTAGGCATGTAGCCAAGTGCCTCAACTCCCAACAGGTCAAGTATGAGCATCAGAGACCGGGCGGTGTTCTTCGGCGTATGGTCATTCCTGAGTGGAAATGGGAGAGGATCACCATGGATTTTGTTACTGGACTCCCTCGAACAGCGAGGAAGTTTGATTCTGTATGGGTTATTGTTGATCGGCTGACTAAGTCCGCACATTTCATCCCAGTTAGTACTACTTACTCATTGGAGCGGTTGGCAGCAATCTTTATTCGGGAGATTGTCAAGTTGCATGTGGTCCCGGTATCTATTATATCTGATAGAGGCACTCAGTTCACTTCTCATTTTTGGAGAGCATTTCAGCGAGAGATGGGTACGCGAGTTGAGTTGATCACCTCATTTCACCCCAGACAGACGGGCAGTCTGAGCGCACTATTCAGATCCTGGAGGGTATGTTGCGAGCATATGTGATTGACTTTGGTGGTTCGTGGGATGAGTCCTTGCCACTTGCTGAGTTTGCCTACAATAATAGTTATCAGTCGAGTATTCAGATGGCCCCGTACGAGGCATTGTATGGCAGACGGTGTAGATCTCCTGTCGGATGGTTTGAGCCTGGTGAGGATAGATTGATAGGGACTGAGTTAGTTCAGGATGCTCTGGATAGAGCAAAGTTGATCCAGGAGAGGCTTCGCACAGCACAGTCTCGCCAGAAGAAGAGTTATGCAGACCATAGGGTTCGAGAGTTGTCTTTCATGGTTGGTGACAGAGTATTGCTGAAGGTTTCACCCATGAAGTGTGTCATGAGGTTTGGGAAGAAGGGGAAGCTGAGTCCCAGGTACGTTTGTCCTTTTGAGATACATCAGGAGGGTTGGAGAGGTGGCATATGAGTTGGCCTTGCCACCCAGCTTATCCAGCGTTCATCCAGTATTCCATGTGTCTGTGCTCCGGAAGTACATCGGGGATCCATCTCATGTATTAGACTTCAGTACCATTCAGCTTGATAGTGATCTATCATATGATGTAGAGCCAGTGGCTATTCTAGGTAGACATGTTCGGAAGTTGAGGTCCAATGAGATTGCTTCAGTCAAGGTGAAGTGGAGAGGTCGGCCCGTGGAGGAGGCTACTTGGGAGGTTGAGGAGGAGATGCAGAGCAGATATCCCCACCTATTTGAGTCTCCAGGTATGTTTCTTGACCCACTCGAGGACGAGCGTTTTCTTAAGTTGGGGAGAATGTGATGACCCAGCCCGTCATCATGTGAATTATCACGCCGTTATCCCCGTTATATGCTTGTTGATGTTGTAACATGCATGTTGGGTAAGTTTGAGTCAATCCGGGTTGAGTTTGGTTAAAATTGAGACAAATAGTCTCTTAGAAGAAGGAATAGTTGAGAAAAGTCGGCTGGATGTTGACTTGTGAGTTAGGGAGCTCGGAATCGAAATCTGATGATTCGGTCAGCTCCGGGAGGTCATTTATGAGCTAGGAGAGTGATCGGAAGTAAATTTGGAGGTCCAGAGTAAATTTAGGCTTGAATTAGCTAAAGTTGAATTGTGGCGATATCCGATCGATAGGCGAGATTTTGATCTGGGAGTCGGAATGGAATTCCGACAGTTGCAGTAGCTCCGTTAGGTGATTTTGGATGTGCCTGCAAAATTTCAGGTCATACGGAGGTCGTTTGGTCGGGTTTTTGGTCGAATATCGGTTGCGGAAGTTGGATGGAAACTTAGGCTTGAATTGCTTGAATTCGAGGTTATTCCGTGTTAAAGTATGTGATTTTATCATTTGAGAAAGTTCGTATGGTGTTATGGAGTATGTTTGTGGCTTTCGTTGGGGTCCCGGGGGACTGATTTCGGGAGGTTAAACAGGAGAAAAACATGAAATTGCAGGTCTGGATTTTTGGCTTCATCTATTTTCACTTCTGCGGGTGGGGGACCGCAAGAGCGGAAGCGTAGGGGCGGAATTTATCTCGCAGAAGTGAGATTGGGCTAGTTTGGGCATTTCCGCAGAAGCGGCCCAGGATGCGCAGGTGCGGGCTCGCAGAGGCGGCCCAGGATCGCAAGAGCGGAGGTAGGCCAGCCGGTGGGTCTTCGCAGAAGCGGAGCCCAGTCCGCTTAGGCAGTCTCGCAGGTGCGAGACCTGGACTGCAGAAGCGGAACTGGGAAGCTTGGCATGGAACCGGAGAAGCGGACAAATGTCCGCAGAAGCGGACTCGCAGGAGCGAGTGAGGAATCGCAGGAGCGGAAATCGCGCTTGTGATAAAAATAACAGAAGGGTTAATTTCAGAAGTTGTGAAAAACATTTGGGCTCGGTTTAGAGAGGAGAATTGGGCGATTTGGATGAGATATTGCTGGGAGATCATCGGGTTATCATCGGAGGTGAGTTTTATGGTTCCTTTACGCGTTTTTGTCTTGAAATCCTCCTTTATTTCACGGAAATGGGATCAAATTGTGAGGAAATTTAGCCTAAGACAGGGTTTTGGTAAATTGTCGATTTGAGTGGGCAATATGAGTCCGATTTTGGAAAACTTTATATGCATAGACTCGTATGGAGACGAGGGTTCCGAATATATAACTTTTATAATTTTTCGAGAAACGTACCAAAAGTCGGGTTTTGACAACTCTGTGGGTTTTGATGCATTTGGGTTATTTCGAATGGGTTACGTGAATTTAGCATATATTGATGTATTATCATTGATTTTGAGCATATTCGGCAACCGAGGAGACTGATTTGCGAGGCAAGCGCAAGACGGATTGAAGCTTCTACCAGTTCGAGGTGAGTGGTAGTAGTAAATAATGTACTGAGGGTTTGAAACCCCGTGGTAGCACTTCACAGTGCTATGTTGAGATGAGATACGTGTCTCGTAATGGGCGTGATGACATTGTGATTGGGGACTTGGACTTGGTCCTTCTCGGCTTATAGTAGACTGTGTTTTATGACTGTTGATGAGATTATAGTTGTTTAAATAGGGCTAAAAGACATATTTGGGGCCTTGCGCCGATCTGTAGATCACTAGGGGACCTGTAGAGCTAGGTGACCCTTATATCGTGTTGGAACTTATACTCAGCCGTGAAACTAGCTGCACAGCCTGTTAAGAGCCAGTACTAGATGTATGTTGTGAGAGATAGATTACTTAGGGCGGTAGCCCCCTGATTTAGCTGAGTGAGCCTGAAAGGCCAGTCCTATACTAATTGGGACAGGGTCGAGAACCCGTTATGAGGTATTATATATATATACCCATATTGGATCGGACTGCACGCCGCAACAGTATATATATTGGATCGGGCTGCATGCCGCAACAGTATATATATTGGATCGGGCTGCACGCCGCAGCAGTATATGTGTTGGATCGGACTGCACGCCGCAGTATTATTGCGCTTGGGCTGTAGGAGCCCCTTCGGAGTCTGAGTCTGCACACATTCTCAGGTGAGCGCTGGTGTATATTATGGGATCGGGCTGCACGCCGCAGCAGTATAGTTATATATGTACATATATATATTTGATCGGACTGCATGCCGCAGTAATATATGTGTGGATCGGGTTGCACGCCGCAGTAATATATGTGTGGATCTGGCTGCACGCCGCAGTATCATAGCACTTGGGCATAGGGAGCCCCTCCAAAGTCTGTATACACCCCAGTGAGCGCCGTCGACGTTAAATGGAACGGGTTACGCGCCGTAGCGGTATATGTATGGGAGCGGGCTGCACGCCGCAACAGTATACTTATTCACATCATTATACGTACTTAAATACTTATACATTATAGACATATGTATATGTCTTTATATATTGAGCTGGTTGTATACCGTAGGGGTACGAGTGAGGTTTTGATCAGTGTGGGATCTTGTGGAGATTGATATGGATTGGAGATCATAGTACTTACGGTAGTGATGACGTACCTGTGAGGGTTGCCCTAGAACTGTGTAGTGATAGCACAGGAGTTCTTACTCTCAGTTATTGTTTATTATTATTACTCACTGAGTTGAAATATACTCACCCCACTCCCATGCACTTTCCGTGCAGATCCACAGGTGCCCGAGAGCAGTTGAGACATTGTAGCTGCTGATCATCATCTACTTTTGCGGAGACTACGAGGTAGCTGCCAGCGTCCGCAGAGCCTGTTTTCTCCTTCCCTATCATCTTGTTGTTTTCATTTTGCCTAGACTTGTTTGTATTAGGATGTTTATTCTGTAGAGGCTCAGACTCGTGACACCACGATATGGTTGGGACCGCACTTTGTATGCTTTCACTATCACGCTTTTCATTTGATGCGATCACTTGCTGTCTAAGTTTAATTTGGTTAATTGGAATTAATAATTGGCTAGGTTGAGAGATGATATGGTCGGGCTTGCCTAGCATTGTGTTGGGCGCCATCACGACCGAGGTTTGGGTCATGACAATGATATAACACACGGTGCTAGTCATGTCCAAGAACTGGAGAGCGAAATGCAACAGCTCAAAACGACCGGTCGGATTGTTACAAAATGCCACTTTGTCCCCATCCTATTTTTTGTATACATAAAACTCGTCAAGATATTAATCAAAACCAACAATTTTAATCGCCTTGTCAAAACAAGTGTTCCATGCTCTATATTCATGTTTTAGTCTATAAATGGACCTTTGGAGCTTACACAACATGTGTTCCTTGCCACTTTTCCCAAAATCATCTGGTTGCATCATATAGATGCACTCATCAGACTTCTATTAAGGAAAATTGTCTTGATATCCATTCACCAAATCAATAATCATCAGCAATAGATAAGAGAATCCTTATAGACTTAAGCATGGCTACCGGTAAGAACGTTTCCTCATAATCGATCTATTCTTTCTAAGTAAACCCTATCGCTACAAGTCTTGTTTTAAATGTTCACACTTTTCAGTCTACACCTCTCTTTTTCTTATACATCCACTTGCTTCCAATGGGTTTAACCCCACTAGATGGTTCTACAAGATCCAGATGTGATTAGAGTACATAAAGTCCATTTCTGATTTCATAGAAATGACCCACTTATTAGCATATTTATCATGTAGTGCTTGGTCATAATTGATAGGTTCGGAAGTAGGCCCCTTAGGGATCCTATCATATGATTCTCCCAAGAGTGTATTACAAATTGGCTATCTTATTTCTCTCCTACTATGATTACGCACTACATCAATTGCAACTATACCATTTTTATTTTATGGTTGAACCACATCATCATCAAGAACCCGAGTCTCCATGCTATCCGCATGGATATCAACAACTTCTTCATGTTTTGTAGTCTGCTCAAAATGGCTCCCACTACTTTATGGTAGTAGTATTATCGGGAACTTATTCTTATGGGACATCAAGTCTATTGACATTTCTCCCACTACTAAAATGCAACGGTATGTCCAAATCGACTTATGGGGTTTGCATCTGGTCGTTTTGTTTTTTAGATGAATGAGTTTCCATTCCTTTGCTTAGTTCCTGTAAAACAAGTTTACTTTTAGAAACATGGTTCATCAAATAGTCCTCTTCAAGAAACTTGGCATTTGTGCTAACAATTACCTTCTTCTCTTTAGGACAATAGAATAAACCACCTTTCGTCCATTTTTTATAACCTACAAACACGCATACATCTGTTCTTACTTCTAATTTATCGTTTTTCCCTTTCAGCACATGTGTCACACAACCCCAAACTCAAATATACCGCAGAGTAGGCTTGCACCCAGTACATAATTCGGTAGGGATCAAAGGTACTTACTTTGGAACCAAATTCAGAACATAATTTTCTATTTCTAAAGCGTGTCCCCAAAAGGACGAAGTCAAATTGGAATAACTCATCATTGATCTAACCATCTCCATAAGAGTCATATTTCTTCTTTCAGCTACACCATTTTGTTGTGGAGTTCCAGGTGCAGATAATTGAGATGCAATTTCACATTCTGTTAAATAACTAATGAATTCCGCAGAGAGGTAATCCCCACCATAATAAGATCATAGAGTCTTAATATATTTATTATGTCGCTATTCAATCTCAATTTTAAATTCTTTAACTTTTCAAAACATTCAGACTTTCGACTAAATAAATAAATATATCCATATTTTGAGTAATTATCCGTGAAAGCCACAAAATACTGAAAATCACCTCTTGCTTGGAAATTCATTGCTCCATACAAACCAGAATGAATTAACTCTAATTTATCACTTGCTCGATTTTCTTTTGAGGGGAACTTTCGTTTTTCCTTTTTTCTTTCTAAACATGATTCACAAGTTGGTAGTGCCTCCACTTTCAATGAACTTGAAGGTCCATCCTTGACCAACGTTGAAATTTTGTTTATATTTATATGACCCAAAAATAAATGCATAAATATGTTTCACTTAATTCATAAGAATGTTTTCTCTAATTTGGTAAATCAACATAATTCAGCTCTTTAGGTTTTAAAGGTTTAGGAATAGAGTAAAAAAAAAAAGACCATTAATCAATGCAGCCGAAGAGAGATAACGTTTAGCTTGAGTAATAACACATTTATCAATGTCATAAAATTGTCATAACCATATCTCATACTAGAAACAAAAATTAAATTCCTTCTAACGGAAGGTACATATATTGTGTCCTTTAAAGCTAAAACTCTACCACTACCAAATGAAATACTAATAATTTCTAATGCTAAAGTTGGGGCTGTCGAACCATCTACTTGATAAATATTGATTTCTCCTCTACTTAGCTTCCATGTTATCCGAAACCCCTGCAAATAAGTGCAGACATGACTAGTGGCTCCCGAATCTATACACCATGACATGGTAGAAACAACCGCTACAAGAATTTTAATGAAAGGTAGGTGTAAATCACCTGATTTATTTTTCAGCTTGGCCAGATAAGTTGGACACTATTTCGTATTATGCTCGGGCTACTTGCAGTGATAACATTTGCCTTTAGTCTTTTTTCAAACCAGCAGTTGCGACACCAACATAGGATTTTTGAGACTCTTTCTTCATTTCCCTACCTCTCGGCTTAGGAGAAGCAATGCCATATGAGGAGCTTGTAACTTGATAATAGTCTATGACAACTGCAGCTCATTCAACAATTTGCAGGTGACAAATCCATTGTGTTCATATTATAATTCAGGTGAAAATGCTGAACACTATCAGGCAGAGTCTGCACGATCATTTCAACCTACGTATACTTATCAATGTTAGCTTCTATTACCTTCTATTTATCCAGAAGACTCATCATCTTCAGAACTATAATGACCCGCTGGTTGTTTCATGAGTTACCACTCGATTTACCCCATTTATGCTTCTTATTAACTTTTTGTTGTATTATGTGTTATCAAGTTGGTTGGCTCTGGTTCGGAGAGGTTTTGGTAAGGTTTGAGACAGTTAGTCTCTTTTGAGTAAGCTTAAGTTGAAAAAGTCAATCAGATGTTGACTTATGTGAAAAAGTGATCGGATGTGAATGTCAATGGTTCGGATAGCTTTGGGAGGTGATTTGGGGCTTATGAGTATGATCACAATATGTTTTGAAGGTCTAGAGTAGATTTAGGATTGAATTGGCGAAATTGAAATTTTGGCATTTTCCGGTTGATAGGCGATTTTTGATCGAAATAAGAATTTAAAAGTATTTGGAACATTTAGGCTTGAATCCGTTGTGAATTTAGTGCTTTGATGTTGTTTTGAACATGTCGAAGGTTGGAATAAGTTTGAATGATGTGATGGGATATGTTGTCATGTTTGGTTGAGGTACCCAAGACCTCGAGTATGTTTTGGGTGGTTAAACGGATCGAATTGCATTTATTGGAGGGGTAGATTTCTTCATGTCTGTTGCAAATGTTTTTGTTCATCACGATCACTTATAAGGGGCTGTGACCATGTAGGCTTGTTTGGGGGCTAAGGCAGAGTTTTCCCTATGCGACAGCGTGAGGCATGCATGTTGCGATCGCGTGGATGGTGTGGTGTAGCTTTGTTATTGTGTGGGGTTTTTTGTGATCGCATAAGGTTAAATAAGGTTAGTTGCATTTTGTGCTTCATGATCGCGGGGAAATTTCCATGATCCCAGTGAAGGAATTATAAAAGCCGAGCAGAATGTTTAAAAGACCTCCTTTCGCGATTTTTGGTTATGTTTTATCATTGTTGCGCGATTTTATAGCTTTTTTGAAGAAAAATGATGAAGTAATCAAGGGGAAACACTTGGAGGTAAGATTAATGGACTTAATACTCGATCCTAATGTGATTTTTACCTTATCAAACATCGAAATTGTGGAATCAAAAGCCTAAAGATGGAAGTTAGGGCTTGGAAATTGGAGACCTAAATCTAGGGATTTGAGGGATCATTTCTGGGCAGATTTTTATGTATTTGATATGTATGAACTCATGAGAGTATAAGGATTCTAGTATGATAATTTTTATCGGAATCTGAGATGTGGGACCGGGGGTTGGGTTTGGCCAATTTTGAGATTTTTATGTAAATTGGTTCTTTTCGAGTGGGGTTTGCTCCATTAGCATATTTTGATGGTATAAATATGTTTTTGAGTAGATTTGGAGCATTCAAAGGCCGATTCGAGGGGCAAAGGCATCGCGGGCTAGAGTTTGGACTGGATAAGGTAAGTAATGATTTTAAATGTTGTCCTGAGGGTATGAAACCCCAAATTTCACATTATTGTGCTACTTTGAGGTGACGCACACGCTGGATGACGAGCGTGGGATCGTGCACCATTGGGGATTGTGACTTAGTCCATCCCGTATGACTATTAAATTGCGTATTTGACTGAAAACTATTTGCTATCATCATGTTTTGGGATGAATTCCATATTTGGACCTCGTGCCAACTGTTTTGGACCCTTAGGGGATTTTTACAACTATTCCCTACTGTTTTGACTTCATATTTGTACTTATTCATGCTGTATTATGCTGTTTTCATAACTCAGCCATATTTACTATGTTTTGACATCTTAATGATATTTTGGGATGAGCATCATATTTTATTGTGCTCGATTGGCTTTGAGAGATTTCTGACTAACTGAGGTCGAGGGCTTGTGTTATGAGGTTAATATGCGATCGGGCTGCACACTGCAACGATATTGTTCTGATTCATGATTATAAGGCTAAGGGCCTGATTTGTTATGCCACGAAGTGGCTTGTAATAAGGTCGGGTGCCTGTTTGATTATGCCATGTGATGGCTTGTTATTGTGCTTGGACCGTAAGGGGCCCCTCTCTCGAGTCTGCACACCCCTAGTGAGCACAGGTACTTAGTGTGAGATGTGATATAGCTCGAGGGCTGATGTAGTTCCATGTTATTGCCTGGGGGGCTGATACACGTGATTTTAAGATAGCCTAAGGGGCTGGTTTTGTTAGTATATTACTCGAGGGGATAATTTACCTATCCTTTCTCCATGTATTCAGTCACACTTTTGAACTCCTAAAAGACGTTTAAAGAGGCTTTTACTAAACTAAGGTGTTTTTACGAGCTTTTATAGTTTTATTACATTGTTCTGGTTTTATAATTCCTTATTGTAGCATTTTACTATGTTTTACGTGTTTTCTTATCACTTAGCTACCTTTACTTTTATTACTTACGAAGTTAACGTACTCACATTAATCCTTACACCATGTGTGTAGATCCAAAAGTCTCAGGTTACGCTAGCGAGGGTTGATTTCTTTTCAACAGGTTGTTCAGAGTTGACTAGGTAGCTGCTCAGCATATGTAGCCCAGTGCTTCTTCTTTTTATATTTACTTTCCTTGTACTAGGTTTATATTAGAATGTTTTGTCTCTTCACACTCTCAAATAGATGTTAAGATGCTCATGATTGGTGACACTCTGATGTCGGGTTGTATAGTTTCTATACTGTTCCATTCCACTCTTTATTTTGGGATACTTTATTTATGACTTAAATATGAATTATTATAACAGTTTAATTGATATTAGGGGTTTGTGCCAGGTAGCCATTTTTCACGATAGGTGCCATCACGACCGGGTATTATTTAGGGTCTTAACAAGTTGGTATCAGAGACTAGGTTACATAGGTCTTATGATTCATAAGAAAGTTTAGTAAAGTCTCACGGGTCGGTACAGAGACGTCTGTATTTATCCTCGGGAGGCTGCATAACCTTTAGGAAAACTTCATATTCTTGAAATTCTTGGCGTGCAAATCTATTTATCCGAGTACTAAACATTTATTAATCTATTCTCTCAAAGATGGTGAGGACACGTGTTATCGGTCGGGATGGTCCACTAGATGCCGAGGATACTGTCGAGGCCGTGATAAGTGCAGGGGTGTAGCCAGCATAGCAGCTAGGGCAGCACCTGCAGATCCACCAACCGCCCCAGTTCATGATCAAGACCTAGTTGTGGACTCTCCAGAAACATCAGTTAAGGCACGAACTGTGCCCATTGTGATTTAGAGTTTTCAGGAGGCCTTTGCTTAGATTCTATCAGTATGCACTGGCCTTGCTCAGGAAGTCTTAGTTACTACAACGGCAACTACTTCTCAGGCAGGCAGAGGCACTCAGACTCCCGTCGCTTGCACACTTGAGGATGTCGTGCAACGACTTCAAGCACCAGGGGCACCTCCAGCCCGATCGGTTACAACATTTCAGGACTAGGTAGCTCCTGTTGTGCAAGAGGATGAGCACTGCAGGTTGGGAATGTTTGGTAGACTTTAGCCTTCGACTTTTAGTGGTATAAAGGGCGAGGATGCCCAGGGTTTCTTAGATAAATGTCACCAGATTCTTTACATAGCGTGTATTCTGGAGACCAGTGGGGTTGCTTTCACTACTTTTTATTTTTTAGAGCTTCCTTGACTTGGTGGGAGGCTTATGAGAAGCGTAGGCCTGTTGGTGCAGCACCCCTTACTTGGAAGCAGTTTTCTGTTCTCTTTTTGGAGAAGTATGTGCCACGGTCTCATAAAGAGGAGCTATGTAGATGGTTCGAGTGGTTACGTCAAAGATATATGACTATGATGCAGTATTAGATGAGGTACTCGGAGTTAGCTCGTCATGCTGTTTGGTTGGTTCCTGCTGAGGGAGAGAGGATTAGGAGGTTCGTTGATGGCCTCACGTATCAGCTTCAGATTCTCATGACTGGGGAGAGGGTGTTTTGTGCTACTTTTGGGGAGGTTGTTGACATTGCTTACGAGATTGAGTCAGTTCTTTACTAGGATCAATGCGAGGGAGGCCAAGAGGTCTTAGGGATTTGGTAGTTATGGAGGAGCTCCTTCTAGCGGTCAGTTTCAGCATGGCAGAGGTTGTCCATTTAGACATGCTCAATCAGCTCGCCCAGATTATCATGGGTCGTCATTGGATTATGGTTCTCATAATTCCCATTAGGGCCATTCATCACTCAACTCCCTTCCAGCCCAGAGTTCATCGCGTGCTCCATCAGTTCAGGGCTATTCTATGCAAGGTGCATCTTCTAGTCATTCTGATGTTAGAGGTTCCCTTTAGTCCCCTTCTCCAGCACCAGGGAGTTGCTACGAGTGTAGAGATTTGGGCCACGTATGGATGTAGTGTCCTTGTCTTCTTAGGGGTTCATCTCAGCAGAGGAGTCAGCCATCGATTTTAGTGCCAGTTACTTTACCACCACTGGCCCAACAAGCTAGGGGTGGAGTTCAGTCAGCTAGGGGTAGGTCTAGAGGGGATGGTCGATTGGGTGGCGGTGATGCCTATTTCTATACACTCCCATCTATACTCGATGCTATTGCTTCAGATATTATAATTATAGGTATTGTCTCAGTCTACCACAGAGATGCTTCTGTGTTATTTGATCCTGGTTCCACTTTTTCATATGTGTCATCATATTTTTCTCATTATTTGGATTTGCTCAGTAAGTCTCTTATTTCATCTATTCGTGTATCTACTCTGGTGGGCGATACTATTATTGTGGACTGTGTGTATCGGTAGTGTGTGGTGACTATTGGGGGTATAGAGACCCAAATGTACATGTTATTGCTTTGTATAGTGGACTTTGAAGTGATATTGTGGATGGATTGGATATATCTATGTTGTGCTATTTTGGAGTGTCATGCTAAGACAATGACATTGGCTAAACTCGGTGTGCCACAGATGACGAGGTTTTACTGATTTTGTCCCCAGTAAGGTGATTTAGTTCTTGAAGGCCCAATGGATGGTTGGAATAGGCTGTCTTTCATACTTAGCCTTTGTGAGGGATGTTAGTGCAGAGACTCCTAGTATTGGTTATGTTCATGTTTTGAGGGATTTTCCTGATGTGTTTCCTGCAAACCTATCGGGCATTCCACTGGATAGGGTTATTGATATTGGTATTGATCTGGTGCCGGGCACTCAGCACATTTCTATTCCACCGTATCATATGGCACTACCGGAGTTGAAGAAGTTGAAGGAGCAGCATCAGGAACTATTTGATAAAGGGTTCATTCGACCTAGTGTGTCACCTTGGGGTGCGCCTGTTCTATTTATGAAGAAGAAGTATGGCACAATGAGGATGTGCGTTGATTATAGACATTTGAACCAAGTAACAATCAATAACAAGTATCATTTGCCTCGTATTGATGATTTGTTTGACCAGTTTCAGGGAGCAAGAGTGTTCTCCAAGATTGATCTTCGTTTAGGTTTTCACTAGATGAAGATCAAAGACTTGGATATTCTTAAGACAGTTTTCATGACCCGATAGGTCGTTATAAGTTCCTGGAAATGTCTTTTAGGCTAACAAATTCCCAAGCAACATTCATGCATTTGAGGAATAACGTGTTTCGACCTTCTCTCGACTCATTTGCCATAGTTTTTGTTAATGATATTTTGGTATACTCGTGTAGTCAGGAAGAGCACGCCATGCATTTGAGAGTTTTGTTGTAGAGATTGGGGGAGGATAAGCTTTATGCAAAGTTCTCCAAGTGTGAGTTTTGGCTCAGTTCAGTGGCTTTCTTGGGGCACGTGGTGTCTAGCGAGGGTATTCAAGTAGATCCGAAGAACATAGAGGTAGTTCGGAGTTGACCCAGATTGTCCTCAGCCATAGATATTTGCAACTTTCTAGGTTTGGCAAGTTATTAAAACCGGTTTGTTCAGGGATTTTCATCTATCGCACCATACTTGACCAAGTTTACTCAAAAGGGTGCTCCATTAAGATATTTAGATGGGTGTGAGGAGAGTTTCAAAAGCTTAAGACTGCCTTGTCCATAACTCTAGTGTTAGTTTTGCCATCACCTTCAGGTTCGTATACCATGTATTGTGATGCTTTGAGAGTTGGTATTGGGTGTGTGTTGAAGCAGGAAGGTACAGTTATTGCTTATGCTTCTCTTCAGTTGATCGCCCATGACAAGAATTACCTTGTTCATGATTTTGAGTTGGCTGCCATTGTTTATGCATTGAAGATTTGGAGGTATTGTTTGTATGTTGTGTCTTGTGAGGTGTTTATTGATCACCGTAGCCTCTAGCACTTGTTCAAGCAGAAGGATCTCAATTTGAGGGAGTGGAGGTGGTTGGAGCTGCTAAAGGACAATGATATAACTATTTTATACCATCCGGGGAAGGCCAATATGATGGTCGATGCCTTGAGTAGCAAGGCGATGAGTATGGGGAGTTTAGCATATATTCCAGTTAAGGAGAGACAACATTATTGGTAGAGAAGAATGAAAAGGACATTGTGCAATTTGTAGCTCGTTGTGTCAACTGTTAGTAGGTAAAATATGAGCACTAGCGATCGGGTAGCTTGTTTCAGCAGATGGATATTCCATAGTGGAAGTGGGAGCGGATCACTATGGACTTTGTAGTTGGGCTTCCACAGACTTTGAAGAAGCTCGATGCTATTTGGGTTATTGTGGAACGGTTGACCAAGTCCGCGCACTTCATTCCTGTGTGTATGACCTATTCTTTATAGCAGTTGGCAGAGATCTATATTTGGGAGATTTTTTCATTTTCATGGTGTCCCGGTTTCTATCATTTCAGATAGGGGCACTCAGCTTACTTTACAGTTTTGAGGTCTCTGCAGCGAGAGTTGGGTACTCAGGTTGAGTAGAGCACAACTTTTCACCCTTAGACGGATGGGCAGTCCAAGCTCATAGATTTTGCTTATAAGAATAGTTACCAGTCAAGTATTCAAATGGATCCATATGAGGCTTTGTATAGGAGGCGGTGTAGATCTCCAATTGGTTGGTTTTAGCTGGGTGAGGCTAGGCTATTAGGTACAAACTTTGGTACATGATGCTTTAGACAGGGTGAAGGTGATCAGGGGAGGCTTTTGTCACGACCCCAAATCCGGTCGTGATGGCGCCCAGCACATTGCTAAGCCAGCCTGACCAATCCATATCAACCACGGAGCTAGAAGCTCTATTTAACCCATTTAAGCAAATTAATTCACGAAATAACAGCAATACATGTAACGAAAACGGGGAACCAAGTCCCATAATACATCAACTCCCATAGACCAAGGGTCAAGAGTCATGAGCCTCTACTGAACATGAGTGTATAAAGGTTTACAGGATACCAAGTGCGGAAAGAAAAGTCAATACAAAATCAAGACAGTAAGAAGGAATATCGGGTCCTGCGGACTCTGCAGCTACCTCGTATATCCCATAGATGTCGCCTCGCTCAGCTACTGGATCACTGCTGAGAGGTACCTGGATCTGCACACAAGGTGCAGGGAGTAAAATGAGTACTGCCAGACTCAGTGGTAATAAACAGGGGGGTAAGACAGCGCAGATAAGAAATCCGCAATAAAGCACTATGTAAAGCTATAATCAGCTACCCTGTCATAGAATCAATCTTCACTGTACCTGTACCAACAAATACCAATAAATAGCATACCAGCTAGCGGATGTAGCTAAATGCAATGCAATGCATGATATGACCGCTACGGCGCGTAGCCCGACTCCAATTTTGGGTACCCGTGCTCACTGTGGGGGTTCAGACTCCGGAGGGGCTCCTGCAGCCCAAGCACATCTCATAGAGATATTCCTGCGGCGTGCAGTCCGATCCAACATATATCTCGCTGCGGCGCGCAGCCCGATCCACTACTAGTCAGCTAATATGCAGATACAGCCTCGCATGCTCAAAAATAGTTTTTGAAAACTCTTTTATCATTTTTCAGTTGGAAAACAGTAATACCAAGTTCCAGAGATTGGAATTAGTATAATAACAAAATAGCTGCGGACTAGTAGTAAACTAGCATGTCTATATGATAAGACAATGATAACGATCCTCGCGGGATCCAATAACTGGCTCACGGCCCACATGTATACTCAACCGCCCAAGAAGGGGGTTTCTCGGCTCAAGAGTGGCCATTATCACAATATATATATATGCAACCATCCGAGAAGGAGGTTCGACGGCTCGAGAATAGCCAATAATACAGTATCAACAGGTCGGACTAATATATAGTCTCCAGTTCATGATCGACCCCGCACTCTCAAGAGTGTGCGTGTCTCGCCGCTATACAACGTCACAAAGTGGTATACCGGGGTTTCGAACCCGCTGGTCATCACCCACATCTATTACTCACCTCAATACGGCGCGACGACTATTCCGCAATGCCCTTGCCACGAGAATCAAGCTCCGCACGCGTAGAATCTGATTCAATACGGTAGAAATACAACAAATTAGGCCAATGGGACTACACCCAATCAATACAACTCAATTTACATCAAAATTCCCAAAGTTGTCAAAACCCGACTTTCGGTACGCTTATCGAAAAATCACGAAAGTCACATATTCGGAAGCCTCATCTCAATACGAGTCTAAGCATATCAATTTTACCAAATTCGGACTCCATTTGCCCATTCAAAACCTTGATTTTCTAAAGTTCAAGCCTAGGGCTAAATCCTCCATAAATTACCCCAAATTCCTCCATTTTCATGATATAATTGCATAATATTACCAATACTAATCATAGTTTAAGTCCATAGTTGATTACTTGATGATTTCCCTTGAATTTCTCTTCAAAATCGCCCAAATCGCCTCTAAAGCCGAGACCCAAATGTGTGAAATGTTCTGAAATTTTTCTAACTTCTGATACACTTCAAAATCGACGAAATCGCCTCTAAAGCCGAGACCCAAATGTGTGAAATGTTTCTGAAATTTTCTAACTTCTGATACACTTAACTCACTGCGATTTTCGCTTCTGCGGATAAAATTCCGCTCCTACGAGTCCGTATCCGCGACCAGAGGGTCGCTTCAGTGATTCCAGGCCTAGCCGGCCAATTTCGCTTCTGCGAGAAAAGGACCGCTTACGCGCTTCCGCTTTCGCGATTGAACACCCGCTTCTGCGAAAAATCCCGCTTCTGTGCACCAGAGTCCGCTTGCGGACTCGCCTAGGCGATTACTCCTCGCTCCTGCGGATCTCCCTAATCTGCCTCTAGACCGCTTCTGCGGCACACTGTTCGCACCAGCGACACCGCCTCAGAGGCCCCCGGGACCCCAACGAAAACCACCAACATACTCCAAAACACGATACGAACTTGTTCCAATCATAAAAACACCATCCTAAACATCAAAATCACCAATTACACACGGATTCAAGCCTAAATTCCTTAAAACATTCCGAATTACACATTCAATCAAAAACCCGACCAAACGACGTCCGAATGACCTGAAATTTTGCAGGCCACATCCAAAATCACCTAACGAAGCTACTGCAACTGTCGGAATTCCATTCCGACCCCCGGATCAAAATCTCACCTACTGTTCGGATTTCGCCAAAATTCAACCTTAGCCAATTCAAGCCTATTTCTACACCGGGCCTCCAAATTCAATTCCGATCGCTCCCTTAAGTCACAAATCACCTCCCGGAACTAACCGAATCATCCGAATCCGATTCCGAGCCCTCTAACCAAATAGTCAACTCCGGGTTGACTTTCCTTATTCAAGTTTCCTTCACAAAGGCTATATGCCTCATTTTCAATCCAATTCACTCCTAACTCACCCGATAGGCTTTAACACCGATATAAAATCATAAAACATGTATTTACAACATAACGGGGTGGTAATTCTCGTGACGACGGGCCGGGTCGTCACATTCTCCCCCTCTTAAGAAAACGCTCGTCCTCGAGCGGGTCAAGAAACATACCTGAAGACTCAAACAAGTGAGGATATCTGCTCCGCATCTCCCGCTCGATCTCCCAAGTGGCCTCCTCCACGGGTCGACCTCTCCACTGAACCTTAACTGATGCAATCTCCTTAGACCTCAATTTTCTCACCTGACGTCCCAAAATGGCAATAGGCTCCACATCATAGGATAGATCACCATCAAGTTGAATGGTGCTGAAATCTAATACATGAGACGGATCTCCAATGTACTTCCGGAGCATAGACACATGGAATACTGGATGAACGCTGGATAAGCTGAGCGGCAAGGCCAACTCATATGCCACCTCTCCAACTCTCCTAAGTATCTCAAAAGGACCAATGTACCTGGACTCAACTTTCCTTTCTTCCCAAACCTCATGACACCCTTCATAGGTGAAATCTTCAACAATACTCTGTCACCAACCATGAAAGACAACTCTCGAACTCTACGGTCCGCATAACTCTTCTGACGAGACTGTGCCGTACGAAGCCTCTCCTAGATCAACTTTGCTTTATCCAGAGCATCCCGGACTAACTCAGTCCCTATCAATCTATCCTCACCAGGCTCAAACCATCCCACGGGGGATCTACACCGCCTGCCATACAATGCCTCATACGGGGCCATCCGAATACTCGACTGATAACTGTTGTTGTAGGCAAACTCAGTAAGTGGTAGGAACTCATCCCACGAACCACCAAAATCAATCACACAAGCTCGCAACATATCCTCCAAGATCTGAATAGTGCGCTCAGACTGTCCGTCTGTCTCGGGGTGAAATGTTGTACTCAACTCAACCCGTGTACCCATCTCTCGCTGAAATGCTCTCCAAAACTGAGAAGTGAACTGAGTACCCCTATCGGATATGATAGACACTGGGACTCCATGCAACCGAACAATCTCTCGAATAAAGATCGTCGCCAACCGCTCCGATGAGTAGGTAGTACTAACTGGAATGAAGTGAGCTGACTTGGTCAGTCTATCCACAATCACCCATACAGAATCAAACTTCCTCGCCGTCCGAGGGAGTCCAGGAACAAAGTCCATAGTGATCCTCTCCCATTTCCACTCGAGAATATCAATGCGCTGAGACACCCCACCAGGTCTCTGGTGTTCGTACTTAACCTACTGACAGTTGAGGCACTGTGCTACATGTCTGACAATGTCCATTTTCATCTTTCTCCACCAATAGTGCTGTTTCAAATCTTGATACATCTTAGCGGCTCCTGGATGGATAGAATATCGTGAGCTATGTGCCTCTTCCAGAATCAACTCACGAAGGCCATCAACATTGGGCACACATATCCGGCCCTGCATCCTCAATACGCCGTCACTATCAATGGTGACATCTCTAGCATCATCATGCTGAACTCTGTCCCTAAGGACAGCCAAATGTGGATCATCATACTGGCGCTCACAAATACGATCATATAGAGATGACCGAGATACAACACAAGCCAATACCCGGCTGGGCTCCGAAATATCTAACCTCACTAGCCGATTGGCTAGCACTTGAACATCATAAGCAAATGGCCTCTCCTCAGCTGGAATATATGCCAAGCTCCCCATACTGACCGTCTTCCGGCTCAAAGCATCGGCCACCACATTGGCCTTCCCTGGATGATATAATATAGTAATGTCATAATCTTTCAGCAACTCAAGCCATCTCCGCTGTCTCAAATTAAGGTCTTTCTGTTTGAACAAGTGCTGGAGACTACTATGGTCGGTATACACCTCACAAGACACACCGTATAAATAGTGCCTCCAAATCTTCAAGGCATGAACAATGGCGGCTAGCTCCAAGTCATGAACAGGATAGTTCTTCTCATGCGGCTTCAACTGCCGAGAAGCATAAGCAATTACCTTTCCTTCCCGCATCAACACACAACCTATCCCCACTCTCGAGGCATCACAATAAACGGTATATGAACCCGAAGCTGATGGCAATACTAACACTGGAGCTGTGGTCAAAGCTGTCTTGAGCTTCTGAAAGCTCTCCTCGCACTCATCCGACCACACGAATGGTGCACCCTTCCGGGTCAATTTAGTCAATGAAGAAGCAATGGATGAAAATCCCTGAACAAACCGGCGATAATACCCCGCCAAGCCAAGAAAACTCCTGATCTCTGTAGCTGAGGACGGTCTAGGCCAACTCTGCACCGCCTCTATCTTCTTCGGGTCAACCTGAATACCATCACGAGACACCACATGTCCCAGAAATGCCACGACTCGAGCCAAAACTCGCACTTGGAGAATTTAGCATATAGCTTCTCCTCCCTCAATATCCGCAACACAATACTCAAATGCTGAGCATGCTCCTCCTGACTACGGGAGTAGACTAGAATGTCATCAATGAACACAATCACAAATGAATCCAAATAAGGCTTGAACACACTGTTCATCAGATGCATAAATGCTGCTGGGGCGTTGGTCAGCCCAAACGACATCACAAGAAACTCATAATGACCATATCGGGTCCTGAATGCAGTCTTCATAATATCCGAGTCCCTGATCTTCAGCTGATGATAGCCTGAACGAAGATCAATCTTAGAAAACACCTCGCACCCTGTAACTGATCAAACAAATCATCTATGCGCGGTAGAGGGTACTTGTTCTTCACTGTCACTTTGTTCAATTGCCTATAATCAATACACATTCGCATAGAACCATCTTTCTTCTTTACAAATAATACCGACGCACCTCACGGTGAAATACTGGGTCTAATGAAACCCTTTTCAAGTAAATCCTGCAACTGCTCCTTCAATTCTTTTAACTCTGGCGGAACCATACGATATATGGGAATAAAAATGGGCTAAGTGCCTGAAGCCAAGTCAATGCCAAAATCAATATCCCTGTCCGGCGGCATGCCCGGCAGGTCTGAAGGGAATACATCTGGGAAATCCCTCACAACAGGTACAGAATCAATGCTAGGAGATTCAGCTCCCACATCTCTCACAAAAGCTAAGTACGATAAACACCCTTTTTCAACCATCTTCTGAGCCTTTAAGAACGAAATAACACGACTAGGGACGAAATCGGTCGAACCCCGCCACTCAATCTGAGAAATACCAGGAATGGCCAACGTAACTGTCTTAGCATGACAGTCCAATATCGCATGATACGGAGACAACCAGTCCATACCCAATATAACATCAAAGTCCACCATCCCCAACAATAACAAATCTGCCTGGGTCTCCAGACCCCAATAAAAATAACACAGGATCTATAGACATGATCCACAACAATCGTATCACCCACGGGGTGGATACATGAACAGTTAAATCAAGACTACCACGAGTCGCACCCAAATGATGTGCAAAATAAGAAGAAACATATGAATATGTGGACCCTGGATCGAATAGAACAGAGGCATCTCTGTGACAGATAAAAATGATACATGTAATCACTGCATCAGAGGCAACTGCATCACGCCTGTCAGGGAGTGCATAGAATCGTTCTTGGTCTCCACCGGATCTCTCCTCGCCCCTGGGGCGACCACGAGAAGACTGACCTCCACCTCTACTAGACTGAGATGGTGCTGAAGAGGAGGGCTGATCCCTCTGCTGAGTCCCGCCCCTACGTAGTCGAGGGCAATGTCTCCTCATGTGGCCAAACTCACCACACTCATAACATGCACCTGGTGCTGGAGAAGTAGGTGCTGCACTCTGGGCTGGGAGGGCACTAAGTGATGACTGACCCTGCCGAAACCCCTGTCGACCACGACCATAAGAACCTCCGCTCTGCTCTGGGCGGCCTGAATGAGAAGGTCTAGATGAGCGACCTCTGCTCTGCTGTGAATGCCCTCTAGATGGAGCACCACTGAAACTGCCAGAACCACGAGGCCTCTTGGCCTCCCGCTCCTCTCTCTCTCGGCGACGATCCGCCTCAATGGAGCGTGCCATATCAGCTACCTGCTCAAACGATGATGACAGAACTCGCTCGCCGGTCATAAGAATACGGATAGAGTAGTTGAGGCCATCAATGAACCTCCTGATCCTCTCCCTATCAGTGGGGATCATCCATGTGGCATGCCTAGCCAACTGAGTGAATCTAAGCTCATACCGGGTCACAGACATGTCGCCCTGAATCAACCACTCGAACTGGCGACGTAGCTCCTCGCGACGAGACTGAGGTACATATTTCTCTAGAAAGAGAGTAGAGAACTGTTGCCATGTGAGAGGTGCTGCTCCTGCAAGCCTACGCCTCTCAAACTCTTCCCACCAATCAAATGCGGGACCAGTGAACTGAAAGGTAGTAAATGAAACTCCGCTGGACTCAAGAATACCAGCCGTCCGCAACATCCTCTGACACTTGTCCAAGAAACCTCGGGCATCCTCGCCCTCAACGCCACTGAAATGGGGTGGCTGAAGTCTACCAAATCTCTCAAGACGACGCCGCTCGCCGTCGGGCATAGCCTGAACCGTATGCTCTGGAGCTGGAGCTGGTGCAACTGGAGGAATAACCGGTGCAACCACCCGAGCGGGGACCGCCTTCGGCGTCCGAAGTCCCGAACAACCGGATCGGTGTGCGAGCCGCAGGGTCCGCCGACCACCCCCGACCGAGATGTCGCGTACGTAGCGGTAGTCGAAACTACCCGAGCCAAACCGGAACACACCGATAATATCTCGAGCAAGAGTCTCCCGAACACCGTGAATAGCATAGATATAGTCCGGCCTCGAATCGGGATCGCTGAGCATCAACCATCGGGGTCGCTTCCGAACCGGTACAACAGCGTGGTCACCGGCACCGCTCGACCGCCCTACCTCTACCTCTAGCACGACCGCGCCCACGGCCTCTAATAGGTGGCAACGGAGGTCGTCCACCTCGGCCCCTGATGCTCGCGTTTCGCCATCTGGCGGAGAATAGAATATAGAAGTTCGGTTCTCGTAACAACAAGATCGCACCGACGTAGTTCAAGAAAAGTGAAGTTTTCCTAAAGGTTCGCAGCCTCTCCGAGGATAAGTACAAGCGTCCCCGTACCGATCCACAAGACTTACTAACCGACTCAAGACTCACGAGGCCTAGTAAACCTAGGCTCGATACTAACTTGTCACGACCCCAAATCCGGTCGTGATGGCGCCCAAGACATTGCTAAGCCAGCCTCCAATCCATATCAACCACGGAGCTAGAAGCTCTATTTAACCCATTTAAGCATATTAATTTATGAAGCAACAGCGATACATATAACGAAACGGGGAACCAAGTCCCATAATACATCAACTCCCATAGACCAAGGGTCGAAGGGTCAAGAGTCATGAGCCTCTACTGAAGTGTATAAAGGTTTACAAGATACCAAGTGCGGAAAGAAAAGTCGATACAGAATCAAAAGACAATAAGAAGGAATATCGGGTCCTGCGGACTCTGCAGCTACCTCGTATATCCCACAGATGTCGCCTCGCACAGCTACTGGATCACTGCTGAGAGGTACCCGGATCTGCACACAAGGTGCAGTGAGTAAAATGAGTACTGCCAGACTCAGTGGTAATAAACAAGGGTAAGACAGCGCAGATAAGAAATCCGCAATAAAGCACTATGTAAAGCTATAATCAACTACCCTCTCATAGAATCAATCTTCACTGTACCTGTTCCAACAATTACCAATAAATAGCATAACAGCTAGCAGATGTAGCTAAATGCAACGCAATGCATGATATGACCGCTACGGCGCGTAGCCCGACTCCAATTTTGGGTACCCGTGCTCACTGTGGGGGTTCAGACTCCGGAGGGGCTCCTACAGCCCAAGCACATCTCATAGAGATATTCTGCGGCGTGCAGTCCGATCCAACATATATCTCGCTGCGGCGCGCAGCCCGATCCACTACTAGTCAGCTAATATGCAGATACAGCCTCGCAGGCTCAAAAATAGTTTTTGAAAACTCTTTTATCATTTTTCAGTTGGAAAACAGTAATATCAAGTTCCAGAGATTGGAATTAGCATAATAACAAAAATAGTTGCGGACTAGTAGTAAACTAGCATGTCTATATGATAAGACAATGATGACGATCCTCGCGGGATCCAATAACTGGCTCACGGCCCACATGTATACTCAACCGCCCAAGAAGGGGGTTCCTCGGCTCAAGAGTGGCCATTATCACAATATATATATATATATGCAACCATCCGAGAAGGAGGTTCGACGGCTCTAGAATAGCCAATAATACAGTATCAACAAGTCGGACTAATATATAGTCTCCAGTTCATGATCGACCCCGCACTCTCAAGAGTGTGCGTGTCTCGCCGCTATACAACGTCACAAAGTGGTATACCGGGGTTTCGAACCCGCTGGTCATCACCCACATCTATTACTCACCTCAATACGGCGCGACGACTATTCCGCAATGCCCTTGCCACGAGAATCAAGCTCCGCACGCGTAGAATCTGCTCAAATACAGTAGAAATACAACAAATTAGGCCAATGGGACTACACCCAATCAATACAACTCAATTTACATCAAAATTCCCAAAGTTGTCAAAACCCGACTTTCGGTACGCTTATCGAAAAATCACGAAAGTCACATATTCGGAACCCTCATCTCAATACGAGTCTAAGCATATCAATTTTACCAAATTCGGACTCATTTGCCCATTCAAAACCTTGATTTTCTAAAGTTCAAGCCTAGGGCTAAATCCTCCATAAATTACCCCAAATTCCTCCATTTTCATTATATAATTGCATAATATTACCAATACTAATCATAGTTTAAGTCCATAGTTGATTACCTGATGATTTCCCTTGAATTTCTCTTCAAAATCGCCCAAATCGCCTAAAGTCGAGACCCAAATGTGTGAAATGTTCTGAAATTTTTCTAACTTCTGATACACTTAACTTACAGCGATTTTCGCTCCTGAAGAATTTCCGCTCCTACGAGTCCGCATCCGCGACCAGACGGTCGCTTCAGCGGTTCCAGGCCTAGCCGGCCAATTCCGCTCGCGACCAAGGCGCCGCCAGCGGCCCGCATTCGAAGAAACTCCGCTCGCGGAACATCCGCTCTGCGCACCGTAGATCCGGCCTCGCGACTCGCTCAGCGGTCAAATGTCCGCTTCCTCGCGACCTTCTCATTTCTTTCTCGTCCGCTTCGCGATCAGTGGCTCGCACTGCGCCGATGCCGCTCTAGCGAATGACTTCCGCTCGTGTAACCAACGCTCTCGCGCCCTCGTCCGCTCGCGGACTCGCTCCCGCGTCCAAATTCACGAGTCGAAACAACAAGCTGACATTTTTATAAGATATCCACGATTTCTCTCGATTAACCATCCGAAAACACCCCGAGGCCCCCGGACCTCATCCAAACACACCAACACACATCCTAATTCCATATTCGAACTTGTTCCAATCATAAAAACACCATCCTAAACATTAAAATCACCAATTACACACTGATTCAAGCCTAAATTCCTTAAAACATTCCGAATTACACATTCGATCAAAACCCGACTAAACGACGTCCGAATGACCTGAAATTTTGCAAGCACATCCAAAATCACCTAACGGAGCTACTGCAACTGTCGGAATTCCATTCCGACCCCGGATCAAAATCTCACCTACCGTTCGGATTTCGCCAAAATTCAACCTTAGCCAATTCAAGCCTATTTCTACACCGGGCCTCCAAATTCAATTCCGATCGCTCCCCTAAGTCACAAATCACCTCCCGGAACTAACCGAATCATCAGAATCCGATTCCGAGCCCTCTAACCAAATAGTCAACTCCGGGTTGACTTTCCTTATTCAAGTTTCCTTCACAAAGGCTATATGCCTCATTTTCAATCCAATTCACTCCTAAGTTACCCGATAGGCTTTAACACTGATATAAAATCATAAAACATGTATTTACAACATAACGGGGTGGTAATTCTCGTGACGACGGGCCGGGTCGTCACAGCTTTGCATAGCATTGTCGAGATAAAAGAGTTATGCTAACAGGAAGGTTCGAGATGTGTCCTACATGGTTGGTAAGAAGGTTCTATTGAAGGTTTCACCCTGAATGGTGTTATGAGATTTGGGAAGAAAGGTAAATTGAGTCCTCAGTTCATTGGACATTTTGAGGTGCTTGGGAGGATTGGGGAGGTGGATCATGAGCTTGTTTTGCCACCCATCTTATCAAGTGTGCATCTGGTATTTCATGTTTCTATGCTCTGAAAGTATATTGGTGATCTGTCTCATGTTTTGGATTTCAACACGGTTCAGTTGGATGATGATTGACTTATGATGTGAAGCCAGTAGCCATTTTGGAGCATAAGGTTCGAAAGTTGAAGTCAAATGATATAGCTTCATTAAAAGTGTAGTAGAGAGGTCGGCCCGTGGAAGAGGCTACCTGAGGGACTGAGTGAGAGATACAGAGTAGATATTCATACCTATTTGAGGCTTCAGGTATGTTTCTTTACTCGTTCGAGGACAAACATTTGTTTAAGAAGAGGAGAATGTAACGACACAGCCAGTCATTTCATGAGTTACCGCTTTGTTTCCCATTTCTCCATCTTATTGCCTTGTTCAGTTGTATTATGTATTATCAGGTTGGTTGACTCGGGTTCAGAGAGGTTTTGGTAAGGTTTGAGACACTTAGTCTCTTTTGAGTAATCTTAAGTTGGAAAAGTCAACTTGATATTGACTTATGTGAAAAAGGGCTCGGATGTAAATTCTGATGGTTTGAATAGCTTAGGGAGGTGATTAGGGGCTTATGAGCGTGTTTGGAATGTGTTTTGTAAGTTCGGAGTAGATTTAGGGTTGAATAGAAGAAAATGGAATTTTAACATTTTCTAGTTGATAGGTCAGATTTTGATATAGGGGTCGGAATGGAATTTGGAGTTGGAGTAGGTCCATTGTGTTCGGACGAGGTTTGATAGGCTTTTTGGTCGAAAGAAGAATTTGGAATTCTTAGGCTTGAATCCGATATGAATCTGGTATTTTGATGTGATTTCGAGCATTCCGAAGGTTGGAACAAGTTAGAATGATGTGATGGGATATGCTGGCATGTTTGGTTGAGGTCCCAAGGGACTCGGGTGAGTTTCAGATGGTTAAACAGATCGAATTGTATGTTGAGGTGTTCAGATTTCTTTAGGTCTGTCGCAAACATTTTTGTTCATCGCGATCGCGTATAAGGGGCGGCGATCATGTAGGCTTACTTGGGGGCTGAGGCAGACTTGCCCTACGTGACCGCATGAGATGTGTTATGATCACGTGGGTCGGTGTGGTGTAGATTAGCGATCGCGTGGTGTTGGTAGTGATCGCGTGGTGTTGGTGAGGTATTGTTTCGAGATCATGTGAGGTTTGTTACGATCGCATAAGGTTAAATGAGGGTAGCTGGCATTTGCAAGGCATTTTGTTCGATCGCAGTGAAGGAATTTTATAAGCTGGGCAGAATGATTAAAGACCCCCTTTCGTGATTTTGGGTCACATTTCACCATTGTTGGGCAATTTTAGAGTTTTTTTAATAGAAGAGGGAATCAAGAGGAAACACTTGGAGATAATATTTATGGACTTAATACTCGATCCAAATATATTTCTACTTAATTAAACATGGAATTTGTGGAATCTATAGTCAAAAATTGGAAGTTAGGGGTCGGAAATTGGAGACCTAAATCTAAGGATTTGAGGGATCGTTTGTGGTCGGATTTTGATGTATTTTATATGTATGAACTTGTGAGAGTGTAAGAATTCTAGTTTGGTGGTTTTTATCGGAAGCCGAGATATGGGCTCGAGGGTTGGGTTTGTTGTTGCACCCAAACACACACGCAAGTATACGTGGTCGACAAGTAATATAATGATAAGTTGAGTGTCGAACCCACAGAGACTTGTATAAATCACTCACTAAATCGCTAAAATTATTATTCAATCCAGCTAAAATAAAGTCCAATAATATGATTATATTGTACTATAATTCTAAATAATAACTAAATTATCAAGTAACAAGTTGATTATTGTGTATTCAGTAGAGACGAGTATTCCAGGGTTGTGATTAATTCACCATTCGTATTGTGTTCTGGTTAGCTCTCCATTTCATATAATTCACTCATGGTTGCTAATTAATCGATAAATTCCCTCATATCCTTCTCCCGAAGTACTACTCATCTATTCTTAATAGATTAATACCGATATTCCTATGAAGTCAATCTATTAAGAATGCATTAAGATCACGATATTTAATTAAGCACGGTGACTAGGTATATTCCTATCCTAACCATAAATCTGCTCCTCCTAAGGGTTGAGATCATCCTCTCTTCAATTCTTCTCTAATCTAGGCATGACTTTCCCAAGCATAGCATAGATAGTAAATAGAACCTAACTGCAGGCCAGACAATTAAGCAATTAAACACAGAATTGAAGAAACAACCATATGTTGGTGAATAATAATCAAGGTTTTTTTTTGGTGAAAAAGATAATTTATATATATTAAAGTTTAAACATTGCGTAAAGAGATGTTAGTAGCATACAAAACATTACTAGGATATACGGTTGCCATGGTCATCCTATTGGAATTATCATCATGGCCTCCGTTTACATTTATCCTTATATTTACATTAGTTTGAGTACTATTTCTAATCAAACTAGTAGCCAACCGGCTTGGTTGAATAGCAGAACAACCAGCCTTATCATATTCAAAAAGTCGCATAACAAAATTCGGAGTATTGGCAAAAATTGTTGGCTTGCAAAATATCCCATACTGATGACCTTCTTTAGCTTATTGATCTGCTACTCTATTTTGTTCTCTGTACGCATGATTAAGCACCGGTTTATCCAACCTGTCGAGGTAGAACCTGCAATCCTCCACAAGATTAGAAAAAGCAATATTTCCAGAATCTAATAAAGTAAGCAAATTTTGTGAGTCTACCTCTACTTGTAGAGGTTTTAGATTATGTTCATAGGCAATTTGTAGACCATGCTTTAATGCATATAATTCTGATAAATCGGAGATATATGAGGTACTGGTCCAATAAAACCTATAACCCAATCGCCCGTTGAATTACGTATTACTCCTCCCATACCAGCTGTTGAGTTTGTAAAAGCTCCATCCGTATTTAGCTTGTAGTAAGTAAGAGCAGGAGGATACCATTTACAGTCTTTAGAAATCGTTTTCTTCTTAAAGCTCTTGGGATAGAAAGTAGTTAAATAAACGAACTCCGTTGCTTGTTTAGTTATCTTATCAAACGGAATTCCATTTTTTTTTATTATTAAAAATATTATCATTACGGGTTAATCAAATATTCCATAAACTATATGGTAAAAAAGTCAAAGAGTTAATATGTAAAGGTAGTACTGTTTTATTAGCAAAAAGAAGATAATGTAGCCAATTCAAGTTGTTACATTGTTGGCTACTAAAATTAACTAATTGTATTAAACCTAAACGGTGCCAATAACACTTAACATTAACACATTCTAAGAAAATATGTTTAAGAGTTTCCTCCTTATTTAGCCAAAAATTTACAAATATGATCATCTTTTATGTTAATCCGAGTTAAATAGCTATTAGAAGGTAACCTATTATTATGATTAATAAGCCAAAGAAATCCTTTTAGCTTAGGATGTATTGGCAATGACCAAAGCCAATTAAAGTTTGAGAGATTAGTATGCATTGAGTTGGTATCTTCTACACTAAGGCATTTAAAAATAGAATTGATCGAAAAGTTATTTGAATTGGTTAAAGCCTAGTAAATATAGTCATGTGTTGTATGATTAAAGGGAATATAAACAGCTTCAATTAATTGATTAATGCTATTAGTTAAATCAAAAGATAATAAGTTTTTTTCCATCCTAAAGGCGACATTATTTGAGCAATAGTTAACTTAGTATCTTGCATGGATAAAGGTCCTTGTATTAAGGAACGTAAAGTAGTTCCCTGTTTGAGCCAAGGATCAAAACAAACCTTAATGGTTTCCCCGTTTCCAATTTTCCATTGAATTCTCTTCTGGCAGTGGTTCCAGCCATTTATAACATTATTTCAAGTTCTTGAGTCTGTTGAGCTAGAATTTTTATGTAAATATTTGTTAATAAGAACTTGTGCCCACATAGAATGTGGATTATAGAATATTCTCCAAGCAAGCCCCACATGTAAAGCATCATTTTTAGTAGATAACTTTTGAATACCAAGACCTCCATCAGACTTTGATTTAGTTACCAATTTCCAATTCATCAAGGGAATTTTCTGTCTGTCCTTTGCGGAACCCCAAAGGAAATTCCTTGGTATTGCTCAAGCTTTTTAATAATTTGTTTAGGAATTTGAATATATTGCATAACATGATTCGGAAGATTATTAAGAGTTGATTTTATTAAAGTTGAACGACCAGACAAAGTTAAGAAATTAGTTTTCCATCCTGCTAGTCTATTCTTAAAATTGTCCAAAAGAAACTGAAAATCTTCCTGTTTTGGTTTACCAATAAACATAGGAAATCCGAGATATTTCCCAAAAGTAGAGCCTTCCTTAATAAAAAACGTTTCTTTAATAAAATCTTTATTTATTATGGAACAATTTTTTGAAAAGAAAACTTTAGATTTATCAAAATTTACTTTAAGTCCTGAACATGCCATAAAATGATTTAATACGTCAACTATGGCATGGCATCTTTTAGTAGTAATTTTTTATACTAATACAATATCATCAGCAAATAGTAAATGGGAAAGTTCATGACCTTTTCTAGATAAAATAATAGGAGCCCATTGTAAATAGTCCACGGATAAGTTAATACTGCAAGACAACATTTCCATACACATAATAAATAAATAAGGTGACAGGGGATCTCCCTGACGAATTCCTCTTGATGGTATAAAATACGGTGTACTAGAACCATTAATCAGTATGGATATAGAAGACGTTGAGACACATGACATAATTAAAGTAATCAAATGAGGTGGTATATTAAAAAATTGAAGAGACCTTCGTATAAAAGACCATTCTAGTCGATCAAAAGCCTTTTTAAGATCTAATTTTAATAACATGTACTGAGTCTTACCTTTTGTAAGTCTAAAATAATTTAATATTTCTTTTACTATGATTGCATTGTCAGAAGCCCGTTTACCAGGTTGAAAACAAGATTGAGTTGGACCTATGATTTTATTATTGACTAATTTTAATCTATTGGCAATAATCTTTGTAATTAACTTGTATAAAGTATTACATAAACTAATTGGACGATATTGATGAATTGTAGTAGGATGTTGAACTTTGGGTATAAGACATAAATAAGTTTTATTAAACTCCGCAGGCATTCTTTTTGTGTGGAAAATTTCCTGACAATAAGAAGTAACTTTACTACCCACTTCCATCCAATATTTCTAGTAGAAAAAAGGATGTAAACCATCAGGTCCCGGAGCTTTATGAGGTTGAAAACTAAAGAGGGCATCCTTAATTTCTTTACTAGTAACAGGATTATTCATAAGGTCATAATCTTCCATATTAATAGTATAATTAATAATTTCAGAAAACTTATTAGGAGTTGAGTGATGATCAGTAGTAAATAATGTTTTATAAAAATCCATAAGATGGTTTTCTAACTCATCTTGATTTGAAATCCAATTACCTACCATGTCACGAAGACTAAAAATTCGATTCCTTCTCCGCCTATGTAAAGTAGTCATACGGAAAAATTTAGTATTAGCATATCCTTGATTTAACCAATTAACACGTGATTTTAACTTCCAAAAATCTTCCTCTAATAATAAAATACGATTGTATTGCAATATAAGATCAATTTCTAAATTTTGTAAAAACCTACTAGTAGGGTAATGCATAGAAGCTTGGATACCTGCTAGTCGAGCTAGAATTTTTCTTTTATCTTGAAACATATTCCTAAAATGATGTTTATTCCAATGTATAGCAGCTTGTTGGAATATTTTAGTATTGTAAGGCAATGTATGATTGCCGGACCAAACATTACGTACTAAATTTTGAAACAGAGGATGAGAAGTCCACATAGTTTCAAAACGAAATATTTTATTGTGAATTTTAGCATAAGGCTTTAAATTTAATAAAATTGGATAGTGATCCGAATGTGTTCTAGGTAGATGGTGAACTTCAGCTTCATGATACATTATCAACCAATCATAATTGGCCAAAAATCGGTCAAGTCTTTCTAATATTGTTGAATGTCCTCTACGTTTATTGGTCCATGTAAATCTACTACCATGAAACCCTCAATCCACAAGTTTACAGTAATTTAAACAATTAACAAATTTATCTATCTTACTAATTTTAATTAGCAAACCTCCAAATTTCTCTTTATAAGAAGTAATTTCATTAAAATCACCACCTAATAACCAAGGAATATTTTGATTATCATGCAAATCTTTCAAACTATCCCAAATCATGTATTTAGAATAATCATTAGAGCTAGCATATATAGCAGATAACAACCAAGGAGAGTTAGTAAAACTAACCTGGACCATGCAATGAATTTCTTTGTCCGAAAGCCTCATTTAAGTAACCCTAATACCCTCCTCCTTCCAAAGAACTACTAAACCCCCTATAAGACCATTAGCTGGAACTTGTGCCATATTAGTGAAATTAAAATCTTCCCTTAGTGTAGTATGATCAGTCATGTGAGTTTCGACCAAAATGACTAACACTGGTCTATGATTATCCAACAAGGACCTAAAATGTCGTCTAAATTCTGGATTATGAGAACCCCTACAATTCCATAAAAGAAAATTCATAAGATAATTAGGGTTTTGGATTTTATTAACTGGAACTGGTAGTAAAGGAGAGATTGTTGGGATAGTCTCCTCCTGATTCATCATCTGAGGTGTTTGCCTTAGCGTGGGTATTATAACCATCGAGAATCTCCTTACCAGTGGATTTAGAGGTTGGCGAAAGTTTAAGCTTCATGACACTAGATCGGGTGGACATTTTAGAACAAACGTTTTTTCGAACTGCTCTTTTAGGTCGTACATGAGAATCCCCTTGAGCCACCAAAATTCTGTCCTTGTCTCCCTCATTTCTACTAGAATTCCTGCTACTTCCTGTCTTGTTGGACTGTCAAGTGCGTGTGGTAAGTGAAGTGGTGTTTGAGGTGGTGTGTGAGGTGGAGATTCCATTGGACTGAAGTTTTCTATTGGACTGAGTGGGCTCGCATAGGGTGAGTGTGGGTTGAAGAAATTCAGATCCTGAAACCATGGAGCATACACTTGTCCCATGTGGTGAGGTGGGTAAAATGGCATAAGATTGATCACTGGGTTCCCATGCAGGTTAGATGTATTCATTGGGTAACTCCATGGATGAGGTGGTGAGGGTGGATGGTTGAGTACTGGAAGAGGTGTTTGAGTTGTGAGCCAATTGTTCATAGTGTAAGCTTCCATCCCCAGACGCATGCCCTCTGTCAAAATTTCTGCTAGGTGCGATGTGTTCTGAATTAGAAGAATAACTTCTTGTCCATTTAGTTCCATCGTGAAAGTCAGGGCATAACCTTGTAACCCCATCTCCAGCCATGATTCCAATGGGAGGTATGAAGAAATTAGTTGAGAGGTGTAGACTATCAGAGAAGTTATTTGATGTGGTTGAGGTCCCTGCATGATCAGTCTTGGTATGTTGAAGAATTGGTTGTTCTCCTGTATGCTGTCTTGCATGGACATGTAGTGAGTGCTGCTGGGAAAGGTTGGTCGAAACATTATGTGAATTTTCAGAATCTAAGTGTAAAGTATTGTTTGTGGTGTCTGTTATATCTAATGAAGGGGAAAAGGTAATATCATGATGTAAATTGGATTTTGTAACGGTAGGCAAGTTAATAGGTGGAAGCAAGAGATGAGGATTGGCACATGCAATGCAATCATTGTGTTCCTGCGGATGAGTATATTTTTGGATGAAATGTGCTAGAGTTACTGTAGCATGTAATTCCCCCTTAAGCAAAGGAATTAGATTGGTTGATGTGTCAAGTAGGGACGACTTTGGATCTGATTTGTTAAACGTTGATTGGCTACTGGGTGTGGCAACATTGTTACGTGGAAGCAAAGTCTTAGGTATCTTTGTAGGGTTAAGTGTATTAGTGTAAAAATCTTGGGAAGAGGGAGTATTATTAAAGATATTAGTAGTAATAGGCTTTTATGATTTTTGAGGAAAGGAATAGGGGATTGGGACTGACCATCTTGGGAACTATTAAAAATATTAAAAGAGGTTAAAGTAGGACTAACATAATTGGTCGGATCTCTTAAAGCATTCGTTTTTAAGCTTGTTAAAATAGGATTAGTATTAGTATTTTGTGTTAAATAATTAAAGGGATTAACGGATTCAATATGGGGCCTCATTACAGTGGGCCTCACATGCATAGAATCCATGTCATGTACTGGACGAATAGAAAACTTACCTGGTTCATGCAGCTGCTTTGCCATAGCTGTGTTCTTGG
Source organism: Nicotiana noctiflora (assembly GCA_032618575.1). NCBI lineage: Eukaryota > Viridiplantae > Streptophyta > Magnoliopsida > Solanales > Solanaceae > Nicotiana > Nicotiana noctiflora. The sequence goes on along the minus strand of JASVEL010000317.1, from coordinate 10,137 downwards.
TTATTTTTGAAGATGAAGTAGTTGTCTTAACACATCTAGGAAATTCTACCAAATGCCATTCACTTTCTGTAGCCATTGTATGAGCTGTAGAAGTTGATGTAGAGTTATTTGATGTAGTTAACTGATTTGGAGAAGAACAGATTGATTTCTCATGACCAAAACCATCCACAATTGGTGCATAACATATTTAAACCTTCATAATGTATTTGTTGTCGATGATGGCCAATATTAACATGTGTTTTAAGTGGCTTTTCCAGTGGAACTGCAATACATATTCTTGCATAACGACCCCTAGTGGTTGATGAAGTGCAAGAATCAACCCTTAAAAGTTTTCCTAACTTTGAACCAACACGTTGAAGGATTTTTAAGTCATAAATTCTGTTGGAAGTTCAGGAAGACGCAGCCATAATGCTGAATAAGTTAGTTGAGTAGCTGAAGCAGTAAATTTTGGTTCCCATCTTCTTACAGACAAGAAATGGTTAAGAAAAAACCAAGGTCCACCATGCAAAGCTTTAACCATATTTTCCTCCTTTTGAAATTTAATAAGAAAAAATCCAGAACCCAAATCTATAAGAGGAGTATCTTCTGTAGGTTTCCAAAGAGCAACAACTTTATTCCTAAGAATATGGTGTGTTATCTTCCTGCCAAACAATTTAATTATCACTGAATATTTCCATGGTTCATACAACCTGGATTTATCAGTAGTTGTAATAGGAATGAATATATCATCCGTTTCCTCAGATATGATACTTTCATCAGTTAAATCAAGAGCAATGTTTGAAGAAATTTGATTAGCTAAACTTGGTGAAAGATGTTTGTCTAATAACATTGTTTGTAAAAAAGATTTTGGTTGAGTAAGAGGAGAGGTATCATCAATTTGCCTTTTACCGATATCAAGAGGATCTGGATCTTGAATTATAAAAGTAATATTAGGAGTAGATATATTCATGGTAAGGTTGTTAAGATGATGAAGATTTTCTGTAGAGAGAAATTTTTTACATGTCTGCTGTGTGGAAAATTTCCTGACTTCACTCGAATAATAATCAAGGTTAAGTTAATGTCAAACAACAATATTCATGGCTAAATCACAACCCGAGAACAATGGATGTTTAACCACTCATGATGTAATCAAACAATTGCATAATTGTTGAATCTATTGAAAATAATAGAAATAGAAGAAGAAAATAGAGAAATCTCCACTTCCTCGTGATCTCGTGTGTGTTTTTACTCCAAAGTGGCATCCCCCCTTCAAAAATAGGTTTAGTCTTCTTTTATATGTGTTAGGTAGGTTTAGGACCCAAATAACCTTGTCCCGGGCAAAATAGGTCACATTTTCCATAACCGGCGCCCACCACGGCGCCTTCCATAGCGCCCAAATATTTGTGCACACTATTTTTGGCGCCACAGGTGGCGCCAGGCGCTGCCTGTGGTGCCAAACTGACCCTTTTTAATGGTTTTGTTCGTTTTGGCTCAGATCGTGCGCATTTCACCCTGTTCTGTTTGGAATTTGGAAAAATGTAAAACATGAAACTTGTATCCCTTTTAGTTATCTTTCCAACCATATATTGTGGAGAACAAGTGGAGTTCTGAGCAAAATTTATATCCGTTTTACTTGATAGTGCACAATATGCCTACTCGATTCTTCGTTCGCCCTAACTATCATCCATTGACCCCTAAACACGATTTCGACTCAATTCCTTGAGCTTTTTCTCATACTTCAAAGCTCCAAATCACTTGTATTCATTCCATAACATATATATAGCTTGAAATCACTCCTACAAGGCATAAAACACAGAGTTAGTGCAAGACACTAGCGGTTAAAGCTCAAACTCAATCAAAGTGCAGTAAGTTTGAGTGTAATAATCGACTAAAATATGTAATTATAGCCTATCATTGACACCCCATATTTAGACTATTGCTCGTCCTCAAGCAATGGTACTTTCTAATAACCCCCTCACTACGTACACGTATCAATTATAGAGGAGTACTTCAACTTTTACCCACACACTATACCCTAGACTATGATCAATACCGGCACAAAAGCATGAACACACAACAATTCACATTATTCCCGTCTAAGCATGCCCAAGTATAATATTTCACTTCAATCAATTCCAACAACCTATTTGTCACCACTAAATCTCAAAAGCCAACTTGTAACCATCAAGCACCCTCAATTCATGCACTTACCTAACAAGAAATTTTACAACATTACCAATCATTCATGAATTAATGTGCCCTCACCAACAAATAAAAGAGTGACTATAAATAGTCCATACATTCAAATATACTGTTGAATATAGATTAAGGACCTCGCACAATTGAACCAAATTCACTCACTCTCACAAAGAAATCATATGCATCCTGTTGTCGTACCATAAGCTTGCCCGCAGTGTATATCTCTACTAATTGAAGCTAGCTAAATCTAGGATCAATTAGGACTTTTAAGGTTGTAATGTAAGCTAAGGGATGGGTAGGATATATTTTGGAATAGTGGATAACCCTCCTACGCACTTTAATACACTACATTAACAATTCAAGCTCATATTATTCTCAACCGATTTACTTGCCACATCCAACATAGTCATCTTATCAGTGACGCACTTCTCCATTTTTCACTAGCACAAATTAATAAGAATTGGAGGTGTGTGATTTTTTTCTATATACTTTAACTATCATTTTTTTTCTTTAAATTTTTCTTTTTCTTATTTTTTCCACACACTCCATAGAATAATGTCCATCGGCTAGTGACCTTTATTTTCAACTTTAGTGCACCAACGGGCCCTTCCATACTCGTAAGCTACTCCCCAATCTCTAACCTTACTTCTTTTAGCACCTACGTGCCTTGGAGGTAAAGGTTAAATCAATATCAAATTAAGAACAAAATAGGGGTATGGCTTATAATGTGGGTTCCAAAGAAAGGTTTATAGGCTCAAAGGGGCTAGCAACGAAATTTTTTATTTTTATGTGACCAGCACATCCATGATCAAGCAAAGAAATACCTACGTCATCTCCTAGATTAGTACAACTTACAATTTCGTTTAAATTAACACACGAGGCAAGTTCTAGACTACATAGGATAGCACAGAAGATTACAAATCCTCACACACACGTAGCATATGACTCAATCAAGACAATTTTTTTCTACTCTCAAGTCAAGCAAGCACAATTAAATGAGAATTTTAAGCAACCTTGCACTATGCGGCATATAAGTAAAATAACTAAGAAATGGCATCACAAAATAGGCTATTTACGTTAATTAGGCTTCACAATTCAAACCAAGTACACGGAAAAATAGAATGTATGTCATAGCCTAATATGCCAGTATCAATCACGTCAATGAGTATCTCAGAACAATTCAGTTTCTTCCTAAAAATTGAAAATATCCGATTCGAACTACATCCTTGGAAAAGAACTAGTGCCTAAAGAAAAATCAAGGAATAGTACATAGCTATAAAAAAAATAAAAAATAAAAATTGGTGTTTTTAAATCGGACTTTTATCCATCAAGAAATTTGTCCAAAAGATCTATCGTCGGGAAAAGTCTGAATTTTTTCACATTTTTTTTATTGTTTTTAAACCTAGACTATGTCTACTACGAGTTCTAAAAGAAAAACAAAAAAATTGTTTTATACAATTACACTTCAGAAAGTAGTTTCCCCACCCCACACTTATATTATACATATTCGTCGATGCATGATCATAGAGAAATGTTAAAACAAGGGTGAGAAATACTCCCTGAGACCCTCTCGGGCCTAGCTCGAACATTATTCTTAATATTAAGGGTTGGGACCCCACACTTAAGCTCAAACATGCTCCTCAGCTTCAACTTTAGGTACACAGACTTCCCCTACTTTGCAAAAATCAAACAAATAACACAAAACTTGACACTAAAAAAATATTTATCAATAGCTAAAAGATATACATGTTAGATTTCCTCCCAACAAGCGTCTTATTTATAGTCGTGGCACGACTCTGCTACTCTGCTCATGCTGGGCGCCTTCTATTCTTCTTTCTCCCATGAATTCTAACCTTTTTGCCTGCTCTCGAAAGTTCCCTCTTTCATCTCTGGCTCTTTTTTCAATCATCTTAATACGCTCAACTGGAAACACTACCTCCTCTAATTTAGTCATCCCGTGTGGATCACTAAAATTCACATAAGGACCCTACTTTATCCCCTTCGATTCTACCATAGTAATCATGCACAAGTCCTCATAATGCTTAGGAAGCTTAAGTGCCTTGTACACACTAAAAGTGACCTCCTCATCATCAACTCTCATTTTTAGATTTCCTGCTCTTACATTAATAATTTCTCCACCAGTAGCTAAGAATGGTCATCCCAAAATAATGGGCACTTCCTTGTCTGCCTCGTAATCAAGACCAATAAAATTAGCAGGAAGAATAAGCTTTCACACACGAACAAACACATCATCAATGATTCCTTCGAGCATGACTAGTGACCTATCTACTAGCTGTAAGTAATTGTAGTAGGTCTGTGCGCCCCCAATCCAAGTTGCTTGAACAAAGAGTATGACATCAAATTTATACTAGCCCCTAAATCACATAAGGCTCTACAAACTTCTTGTTTTCCAAGAGACAAATGAATTGTGAAACTCCCATGATCCTTCAACTTAGGAGGAAGTTTACTCTGAACTCTGGCACTGCACGCTTCAGTAAGTGCAACTATTTCGAACTCTACATGTCATTGTTTGTTTGCCACAATATCTCTGAGATACCTTGCATACTTAGGCACTTCCTACAAAATTTCCACCAAAGGCAAATTCACACTCACTTGGCTAAAAATATCTATGAATTTCTTGTACTTAGTATCATTTTTTTGCTTCTGCAGTCTTTATTGGAACGGAGGTGGTGGCCTAGTCTCAATTACTGGCTCGGGTCCTTTATCATCTTTGTCATTCTCCTCAACTGTCTTGGGAACTAATCCTCCTTATGGATTAGTTGTATCCTTCTTTTTCACTGGAACTTCTTTTAATGCTCTTCCATTTCTCAAGGTAACCGCATTGACTTGAGCTTTAAGATTGGGCTCAGTATCACTAGGAAGAGCCCCTGCTGGTCTGGTATTTTGGGCTCTTGCAAGTTGGCCCACGTGGTGCTCCAAATTTCTCCGTATTGTGTCTTGAACCTGTTAATCAACCATTATTTTCCAATTGAAAGTTTTTTGATCTGCTATTAATTTCTAATTGAAGGCTTGCTAATCTGCTATCAATGCCTGATTGAGGGTTTGCTGGTCTGCCATCAATTTCTTCATCATCTCCTCAAAGCTAGCTTGTTGTTCATCTTGAGGTCGTATGGATTGTTGTTGAGGTGCTTGAGGCCGGCATTGATTCTGATTGCCTTCATTTCCACCCCAATAGAAGTTTGGGTGTTTCCTCTAGTTGGGGCTGTAAGTGTCCCTATACGGATTTGTTTGGCCTCGATTTGCATTACCCACAAAATACATAGACTCTGGATTTGCTGGCAATAGATTGCTCATATGACCCTCTCCACATTCTTCACAAAATATTTGAACTTGTTGCACTAGCTGGGCTTGTTGCTTATTAATGATCATGGTCATCTGATTGACTTGGTTGGTCATCGTAGAGACCTATTCTGACAATGCTGAGACAACATCTAATTCGAGAACCCCTGGTGATTTTTGTACCATGTTCCTACCCATCTCTCTTTGCCAATCCGGATTGCTTTTGGAGAATTTGTTCAATAATGCATAAATTTCATCAAAGCTTTTCTCTAATACTTGACCTCCAGCTGCAACTTCTACTAGAATTTTTGTTTGGGGATGAAGCCCTTCTATGAAAGTGTGAACTAACACTTCATTTGCCTGATTGTGATGAGGATAGTCTCTGAGTAGCCCTTTGAACCTTTCCCAAGCTGAGTATAAAGATTCTCCTGCTTTCTGTTTGAAAGCAATTATCTCACTTCTGATCTTTGCAATTTTTCATGAAGGGAAGAACCTTGCCAGAAATTTTTTTGCCGAATCATTCCATGATGTAATGGAATTAGCTGGTTCTGCCTTTAGCCATCGCTTAGCTTTGCCCAATAGAGAGAATGAAAAAAGTGTAAGCCTAACATAATCTAGAGTGACCCCGTTAGTGATATAGGTTTCACTAATCTCCAAGAAGTTCAGAATATGCTATTGTAGATCCTCGTGCGGAAGACCCATAAACTGACCGTTTGCATGAAGTAGCTAGATCATGCTCTATTTCAGCTTGAAGTGCCCAGTGATCTTGGGCTTCACTATGCTGGAGGTAACATTAGCAATACTGGGCATTGTTACCTCCTGAACAACCATATTTTGCTTCTCTACCATGTTCACAGGAAATTGAATGAGTGCTTGAATATTGTTTGTATCCCTTGCTTCACACAACCTCCTGTGAAATTTTCTTAGGTTCGGGGTCAAAGCCGTTGAGTCTGTCCTGGCTTCTGACCCTACGCATTCAATCAAAGTTTCTGAGATTAGAGCAATAATCAAGTAACTTTAGACTTATGATGACCCGGCCCGTCATCATGTGAGTTGTCACCTCGTTATCCGTGTTATATGCTTGTTGATGTTGTAATATGCATGTTGGGTAAGTTTGAGTCAAACCGAATTGATTTTGGTTGAAATTGAGACAAATAGTCTCTTAAAAGAAGGAATAGTTGAGAAGAGTCAGATGGACGTTGACATGTGAGTTAGAGAGCTCGGAATCGAATTCTGATGATTCGGTCAGGTCCGGGAGGTCATTTGTGAGCTAGGAGAGCGATCGGAATTGAATTTGGAGGTCCGTTGTAGTTTTAGGCTTGAATTAGCTAAAGTTGAGTTTTGGCGATATCCGATTGGTAGGTGAGATTTTGATCCTGGAGTCGGAATGGAATTCTGACAGTTGCAGTAGCTCCGTTAGGTGATTTTGGATATGTCCGCAAATTTTCAGGTTATTCGGACGTCGTTTGGTCGGGTTTTTGATCGAATGTTAGTTTCAGAAGTTTTGAAGAAACTTAGGCTTGAATCCGTGTGTAATTGGTGATTTTGATGTTTAGGATGGTGTTTTTATGATTGGAACAATTTGGTATCGTATTTTGGAGTATGTTGGTGGTATTCATTGGGGTCCCGGGGGCCTCGGGATGAATCGGCCAATTTGTGCCTAAGGCACTGCTGTTTTCTGCTGCAATAATTGCAGAACTATTTTGCTCTCCGCGATCGCCGAGATAGACATGAGATCGCGTAAGGTGAGGCTGTAATGCATCGCGATCGCGATGCCAAGAGTGCGATCGCGTAGGAGGGACAACTTGGAGCTCTGCGATCGCGTGGTGAAGTGTGCGATAGCGTAAGTCTGGAAGTTGAAGCATCGCAATCGCATGAGGTCGTATGCGATCACGTAGGTTTATGAACGGAGGCAGTGCGATCGCGTGGTGCATGTCGCGATCGCGTAGAGTAATTTTGGAGCCTAGTGAATTTTTTCATCGCGATCGCGAGCCTATGGCTGCGATCGCAGGGGGTCGCCTGGCAGTCAAAATTTTAATATAATAGAACAGTGTATCCGCGAACCCCATACCCAAAACCTCCATTTTTTTGTTCTAAGAGAAGGTATTGACGGGAAATTGCTGGGAATTCATCGGGGATTCGTCGGAGGTAAGTTTTGTGGCTTAATTACATCATTTTAACATGAAATCCTTGGTTAATTCTCTGTAAATGGATGATTAAAGGTCGGTTTGAGCCCTAGGCCTAAAATTAAATAAAAGCACTGATTTGAGTGGGCAAATGGAGTCCGAATTTGGTAAATTTTATATACCTATACTCGTATTGAGACGAATGTTCCGAATATATAACTTTTGTAATTTTTTGAGAAGCCCACCAAAAGTCGGGTTTTGAGAACTTTGTGGGTTTTGGTGTAAATTGAGTTATTTCGATTGGGTTATGTCTAATTAGCCTATATTGATGTATTCTCATTGATTTTGAGCAGATTTGGCATCCGAGGAGATTGATTTGCGAGGCAAGTGCAAAGCGAGCTAGGACTTCTACCGGTTCGAGGTAAGTGGTGGTAGTAAATAATATACTGAGGGTTTGGAACCCCGTACTAGCACTTCACAGTGCTATGTTGAGATGAAACACGTGTCCTATGACGGGCGTGGTGACTTTGTGATTGGGGACATGGACTTGGTCCTTCCCGGCTAATAGTATACTGTGTATTATGACTGATAACGAGATTATAACCGTTTAATTGGGCTAGTAGCCATGTTTGGGGCCTTGTGCCGATCTGTAGAGCGTTAAGGAACCTGTAGAGCTAGGTGACCCTTATATCATATAGGAAACGTACACTCAGCCATAGAACTAGCTGAATATCCTATTAAGAGCCAGTACTAGATGTGTACTGTGAGAGACAGTTTACTTAGGGTGGAAATTCCCTGGTTTAGCTGAGTGAAGCTGGAAGGCCAATAGGACCCGTCAGGAGATATGATATATATATATATATATATATATATATATATATCGGATCGGGCTGCACGCCGCAGCGGTATATATATTGGATCGGGCTGCACGCCGCACCGGTATATATATTGGATCGGGCTGCACGCCGCGCGCGGTATATATATTGGATCGGGTTGCACGCGCAGCGGTATATATGTTGGATCGGACCGCACGCCACGGTATCATTGCGCTTGGGCTGCAGGAGCCCCTTCGGAGTCCGAGTCCGCACACATTCCCAGTGAGCGCCGGTATATTATGGGAGCGGGCTGCACGCCGTGCAGCATATATATATATATATATATATATATATATATATATATATATATATATATATATATATATATATATATATATATATATATATATATATTGGATCGGACTGCACGCCGCAGTGATATATGTGTGGATCGGGCTGCACGCCGCAGCATCATAGCGCTTGGGCCTAGGGAGCCCCTCCGAAGTCCGTATACACCCCCACTGAGCGCCGTCGACGTTAAATGGAGCGGGATGCGCGCCGCAGCGGTATATGTATTGGAGCGGGCTGCACGCCGCAGCATTATACTTATTCATATCCTTATGCATACTTAAATACTTATACATTACAGACAGATGTATATATCTCCATATATTGAGATGGCTGTACACCGTTGTGGTATGAGTGAGGGTGGGGTCAGTGTGATACCTGGTTGAGATAGATGTGGACTGGAGATCAGAGTACTCATTATAATGATGACTTACCTGTGGGGGTTGCCTTAGAACTGTTTTATGATAGTACAGGTGTTCTCACTTCCACTTGTTATTTATTATTATTACTCACTGAGTTGGAATATACTCACCTCACTCCCCTCCACTTTTTGTGCAGATTCACAGGTGCCAGAGAGCAGTTGAGCTGTCGCAACTGCTTATCCATTTCTATTCCGCGGAGACTACGAGGTAGCTGCCGACGTCCGCAGAACCTGTTTTCTCCTTCTTTTTCATTTTTGTTGTTTCCATTCTGTTTAGTCTGGATTTTGTAGTAGACCTCATTTGTAGAGGCTCAGACTCGTGACACCACGATTCGGTTGGGACTGTATTTCGTATGTTGCTACTATTGTGTTTATCATATTGACATGATCACTTGCTATTTATGTTTAACTGGATTAATTGGAAATAAGAATTTGCTGGTTTAAGAGGTAATATGGTCGGGCTTGCCTAGCATTGTGTGGGGCGCCATCACAACCGGGGTTTGGGTCTTGACAAGTTGGTATCAGAGCCTAGGTTAACATGTCTCGCGGGTCATGAGCCGGTTTAGTAGAGTCTCGTGGATCGGTACGGGGACGCCTGTACTTATCCTCGGGAGGCTGCAAACCTTTTAGGAAAGATTCAAATTCTTGGAATTCTCATCGTGCGTGGTTGATTCAGCGTGAGATGTAATTCTTGAAATCCCTCCTGCACATTGATGGGCGCACTCGAGTGCTTAGTGATAAGTTTGCCTTGATGGCTTATGATCCCCCAATCGAGGGACGAGATATAATCTCTATGAGTTCAGGGTGGGCCAGTCTGGAGGACTTGAGGCCAGATCCTTGTCTATGGCTTGAGCACCAAAGTGCTAATGTCGCGAGCCGGCAATATGAAATTCATGCGATCAGTATTGATCTTAATTGTGAAAATGGTAGTTTGATAATGGGTGAGCTG
>JASVEL010000316.1:0-203252 GCA_032618575.1 Nicotiana noctiflora | reverse complement strand
AGCGAGTGGGCGATCGTAGAAGCGGTCCTGAGGTGCGATGGGGAGGTCCGCAGAAGCGGGTGATTGATCGCGAAGGCGAGTCCACTGAAGCGGACTCTTGGTCGCAGAAGCGGATCATTCCGCAGAAGCGGACTAATTTCCGCAGAAGCGGATGCGCAGGGGCGGTCCCTTGATCGCTGGTGCGGAAATGGCCAAAAAGGGCCTGGGTTCGCAGAAGCGACCAAAAGGTCGCAGAAGCGGTTCCGCAGGGGCGGAATTTTATCCGCAGAAGCGAAAATCGCTGCGAGTTAAGTGTATCAGAAGTTAGAAAAAAATTTCAGAAACATTTCACACTTTTGGGTCTCGGCTTTAGAGGCGATTTGGGCGATTTTGAAGAGAAATTCAAGGGAAATCATCAGGTAATCAACTATCGACTTAAACTATGGTTAGTATTGGTAATATTATGCAATTATATCATGAAAATGGAGGAATATGGGGTAATTTATGGAAGATTTAACCCTAGGCTTGAACTTTAGAAAATCAAGGTTTTGAATGGGCAAATAGAGTCCGAATTCGGTAAAATTGATATGCTTAGACTCGTGTTGAGATGAGGGTTCCGAATATGTGACTTTTGTGATTTTTCGATAAGCGTACCGAAAGTCGGGTTTTGACAACTTTGGGAATTTTGATGGAAATTGAGTTGTATTGATTGGGTGTCGTCCCATTGGCCTAATTTGTTGTATTTCTACTGTATTTGATCAGATTCTATGCGTGCGGAGCTTGATTCTCGTGGCAAGGGCATTGCGGAGTAGTCATCGCGCCGTATTGAGGTGAGTAATAGATGTGGGTGATGACCGGCGGGTTCGAAACCCCGGTATACCACTTTGTGATGCTGTATAGCGGCGAGACACGCACACTCTTGAGAGTGCGGGGTCGATCATGAACCGGAGACTATATATTAGTCCGACCTATTGATACTGTATTATTGGCTATTCTCGAGCCGTTGAACCTCTTTCTTGGACGGTTGAGTATATTGTGGGCTGTGAGCCAGTTATTGGAATCCCGCGAGGATCGTTATCATTGTCTTATCATATAGACATGCTAGTTTACTACTAGTCCGCAACTATTTTTGTTATTATGCTAATTCCAATCTCTGGAACTTGATATTACTATTTTCCAACTGAAAAATGATAAAAGAGTTTTCAAAAACTACTTTTGAGCCTGCGAGGTTGTATCTGCATATTAGCTGACTAGTAGTGGATCGGGCTGCGCGCCGCAGCGAGATATATGTTGGATCGGACTGCACGCCGCAGGAATATCTCTATGAGATGTGCTTGGGCTGTAGGAGCCCCTCCGGAGTCTGAACCCCCACAGTGAGCACGGGTACCCAAAATTGGAGTCGAGCTACGCGCCGTAGCGGTCATATCATGCATTGCATTGCATTTAGCTACATCTGCTAGCTGTTATGCTATTTATTGGTATTTGTTGGTACAGGTACAATGAATATTGATTCTATGACAGGGTAGCCGATTATAGTTTTACATAGTGCTTTATTGCGGATTTCTTATCTGCGCTGTCTTACCCTTGTTTATTACCACTGAGTCCGGCAGTACTCATTTTACTCCCTGCACCTTGTGTGCAGATCCAGGTACCTCTCAGCAGTGATCCAGTAGCTGTGCGAGGCGACATCTGTGGGATATACGAGGTAGCTGCAGAGTCCGCAGGACCCGATATTCCTTCCTACTGTCTTTTGATTTTGTATTGACATTTCTTTCCGCACTTGGTATCTTGTAAACCTTTATACACTCATGTTCAGTAGAGGCTCATGACTCTTGACCCTTCGGTCTATGGGAGTTAGTATATTTTGGGACTTGGTCTCCCCGTTGTTGGTATAAGTATTACTATTGTTTCATATTTTGAAATGCTTAAATGGGTTAAAGAGAGCTTCTAGCTCCGTTGTTGATATTGATTGGTCGGGCTGGCTTAGCAATGTGCTGGGCGCCATCACGATCGGATTTGGGGTCGTGACAAGTTGGTATCAGAGCCTAGGTTTACTAGGCCTCATGAGTCTTGAGCCGGTTAGTAGAGTCTTGTGGATCGGTACGGGGACGCCTGTACTTATCCTCGGGAGGCTGCGAACCTTTAGGAAACACTTCACATTTCTTGGAATTCTTATCGTGCGCACTTGATTCAGCATGACATATAACTTTGAAATTCCTTCCGCACGTCTGTGTACACATCGAGCGCTCAATAATATAATTGCCTTACGGCTTGCGATTCCCCGGTCGAGGGGCGAGATATAATCTCCATGAGTTCATGTTGGGCCAGTCGGGAGGACTCGAGGCCAGATCCTTGTCTATGGCTTGAGCACCAAGGTACTAATTTCACGAGCCGGTATTATGAAGTTAATACGATCGGTATTGATCTTTATTGTGATTTGATATGTAGCCCTAGCTATGGGCGTGAGAAATATTTCCATCGCCTCTTAATTGGAAGGTAAAGTGCCTTACGTGTAGTGGAACGAGTTCAAACTCAGGAAGACTAAAGTGATTATGCTATGTGTATCCTGGTGGAAGGTATTGTGCTGAAATGCTAAATTGAGGCGAGGTAAGTGGATTGACTCTCATGTGTAATTGAAAGGTATTTGATATATGTTATGATTCGAGCAGGTGCAGTACATGCTCAGGTATAATTGTGATAATATGATTCGTATAGTATTGAGATTCAATGTTGTTGAAATACATTGTGATGTTTTGTTGAGTTGTGGATGTATTGTTAGAATGGTTTGGTGATTCTCTGGCAGGTGGATAGGCCAAATTATAGAGGAAACTCTGCCGAAATTTTTGAAAAATTTGGGACTTAGAAATATTTATGTCACCTAAAGAGAGTGGGCTTACTGGTGGTACGTGTATAAATGCAAGAATTGCAGAAGAGCTAAGGTCTCGGATGATTCGAGTCTCTGTCAAGGCTTGTATATGACTTGAGATTAATCTCACTATAACATTGTGGCATCATTTGAGTAAAGAATGCTATGAGCGGTTAAATGTGCTTTGATATATGGCTTCGAGCTAAGTTGGGGAGGTTGCTATTGATTAACTGATTGCGCTATTGTGTGCTATGTGATTATGTCTCTAAGTATGTTGGGAAATTCTGGTAAAGGTTATGGTGCTTCGTAGATCTGAGGAAATACTAGGGTGTTTTGAACTGTTGTTGGTAACGAATGTGCAGCGTATAGAAAAGACAGGTAGCTAATTGTATTTGTATGTAATCATGTCCTGCGATGTCAGAATTCTAACAAGACACGAGTGGTTCTGTTCAATAAGATAGTTGAATTATAATTGAATGAGGGTGAATGACGCCCAAGAATGGTTTGCAGTGTTCAATATTATGCTTGTAACAGTCAGGTGCCCTAAGAATTGTGTATGTGGCTAAAGGCGGTGGTTTCGTTAGAAAAGATCAAGGCTTGTGTTATATCATGTGAATGATGAAATTTTATGTATCCGTATTAGGAAGTAATGATAACAAATTTAAAAGAATTGCAGGAAGTTCTTCAAAATAAAGTGTGGTAGAATGTGGCACTTCTGGGAAACATTGAGAGAGTATTCAGTGGCCTATGGGCCTTAGACTGTGTGGTCTTGTGTATGAGTCTCGTGTGGTAACATGAGTTGAGGTATTGTGATCCTTCAGTAAAGGAGAATATTAAATTAAAGATGAATCAGAAAGGAATTGGGTAAATGGAACAACTTGCTAATAAACCAGAATGGTATGAAAGGAATACGATTAATTCCTGGTATGTGGTTGAAGTAATGAGTCTTGCGGATATTGTGCAGCAAAGCTCTTGAGTGCTGGCAGTTGTGTAACTCGATATGGGTATAAGGACTCAGTCCTGACAGTTTAACTTATGCAATGTAATTGGGAGAAAGAGTTTATGATGTGTTTTACCGTGGTTTGAAAATGAGTGTATTTTTCCTGTTGGTATGCGAAGCGTGGAATGTGTAATGAGTTTTCTTCTATATGGGATCATGAAAGTCCTTGACTAGTGGAGTGCGCCGATGTTGAGGCGGAGGAAAGGGATATGAGTTTCCATGTTGTCTTAGTGTAATATGGTATACACGATGTGTTATGGAAAGTTGATAATGGAATATTCAGGGTTTTGAGACCAATTCATAATATATGGGAAGTCAATAAAATTATTGAGCAGCGCGGACAGTTGCAGATGATTTAAGAATCGATCTTTCTGATGATTTAAGAAAATGGCACTGCTATTCTAGTAATTTGGCAGGGAATATGGTCCAAAAAGGGCCAGGTAATATAAACGGATAATATTTAGTGGTGTGGTGGTATCCTCTTGTTAGATTTACATTGATGATTGAGTTGTAAATGGCATAAGGAAATTTCTGAATGGCTTTTGTGATATGAATGGACGCATGATGTGCGTTATGTATTTGTACGGTGAAGTACGGAATCAGGCATGGTGATTCATGTGATATATATGTGTAGGAGACTTGAAGTTCTCGTTAGTCTGCCTATGCGGTGGTTGTATATCGTGTGTATCGGCACCGTTTTGTGATTTTTGGAAATCGGAAGCCCTAGAGGCTCTCTCTTAACTTTATAAGACGAATTCGGATTATGATACTTGATTGCTGACTGGTTGACATAAGTCAGGTCGTCTAGACAAATGTGATATGGACTATGTCGGAAAATGGCACAAATTGCGTAGCAGGAGAGCATCAGAGTATGCTCCAACAGAGTAGTTGTACCCAGGACCAGCGGACGGCTGGTAGGCATTGCTTTGTCAGTTGGACCTTAGTGGCGGATGTTAGTGTAGAAGTATCTACCATTGATTAGTTCTGGTATTGAGGAACTTTGTCGGATACGTTCCTTGTGGCCAAACTTGAGGCTATATATGTTTATTATGATGAGCAACTTGACTCGACGCGTATTTATTTGGCGAGGGTTACTTGGATCGGGTGGCACTCCGCCACAGGTATGGTATCTAGATCGGGTGGCACGCTGCCACGGGTATGTCATTGGAGCGGGTTGCACACCGCAACAGAATATTGTGAAAATATAGTTAGTTATATGCTACCTGGTATACAATACTTCTTCGCTTCTGAGGAAAAGTCTATATTGAGTATCGCTCGGCGAATTACACATCGGTTGTGTCCTTTTCAGGATTTGATAGCATACGTTAATTGTTTCACCGTGGGTGAGGTTGATTGCTTGGGTTCAAGACCTAGATCTGTGTGTGGCTAACCGTTTTGAACTTAGTGGCTTGAGGTGCTTCATGAGTAATAACGTTGGGATAGAATCACGAATCGTGGCAAGGCCACGTGATGTTATGACCTCTCGAGGAGGATTCGGGTACTTTATTTCTATTATACGAGACGCGATCTCAGTTCTATTTTATGATGGCACAGAAGGATTAAATTGCAGCTCTAATTGCTGGAGACAGTTGTCATGATTTGAGCTGTCGTGATTCGAGTGTGTGCAGACGTTTCTATTAGAGCCTATGTTGTGCTCGTCGCGGCTTAGGCCGGTGGTTGATATGTCATGTCACCAGTGTGGTGTGTTATTATCGAAATGACCGTTGGAGTCATTAATGAATACAAGCATATTGGATCTTAGCTTGTTAGAAAGATAAAAATCGAGGTTTGGCTCCGAAACCTATTGTGGTACCAATTTTAAAAGGGAAATAGATTCACGAATGGTTAACCTGAGAGATGGGTTCGGTATATCGCGTGTTTCAGTTGCCGTGGGCAGGATATGGAGGTGTTGGATTAAGACTCTATCTAATGAAAGAGGTTTTCAGCTAGTATTTGGTTATTGTGGCCAGTTGTTGTGATTAGAGACTATCGTCTCGAGTGATTGGGTTGTCGATACATCATATGATCTCACCCGGAGTAGTGAGTATGGGTTATTGCGGTGGATTCGAGTGTATCGTGAGTATAGGCATGGGATTTGCATTTGGCATATGATTTCAGAAAGTACAAGGTGATTTATGGTTCAGATGGTCTGTGAAATTGACTATATGGTGTTTTCGGACTTATGTGAGATAGGGTGACATATGATCGCCCGAATATATGCTTGGTAAGGTCATTCAGCTATTGGGTGGCTTCTAGTACAACTTTGGGTCCGCTCGAGGGCGAGCGTTTGCTTAAGTTGGGGAGAATGTGACGACCCGGCCCGTCGTCACGTGAATTACCACCCCGTTATGTTGTAAATACATGTTTTATGATTTTATATCAGTGTTAGAGTCTATCGGGTGATTTAGGAGTGATTTGGATTGAAAATGAGGCATATAGCCTTTTTGAAGGAGACTTGAATAAGGAAAGTCAACCCGGAGTTGACTATTTGGTTAGAGGGCTCGGAATCGGATTTTGATGATTCGGTTAGTTCCGGGAGGTGATTTGTGACTTAGGGGAGCAATCGAAATTTAATTTGGAGGCCGGTGTAGAAATAGGCTTGAATTGGCTAAGGTTGAATTTTGGCGAAATCCGAACGGTAGGTGAGATTTTGATCCGGGAGTCGGAATGGAATTCCGACAGTTGCAATAGCTCCGTTAGGTGATTTTGGATGTGCCTGCAAAATTTCAGGTCATTCGGACGTCGTTTGGTCGGGTTTTTGATTGAATGTGTAATTCGGAATGTTTTAAGGAATTTAGGCTTGAATTTGATGTGAATTATGGGTTTTGGTTGTTATTAGACGTGTTTTGAGGATTGGAGCAAGTTCGAATAAGGTATTAAGATGTGTTTGTGTGTTTGGATGAGGTCCCGGGGGCCTCGGGGTGTTTTCGGATGGTTAAACGGGAGAAAAATGTGGAAAATTGCAGACTTGTGTTCTGGTTCTGTGGTTTTCGCTCCTGCGGAAATGGGGGCGCATGAGCGAGTCCGCAGGAGCGGACAAGAAGGCGCAGAAGCGGGCTAGACCGCTGAAGCGGAGCCTGGTCCGCAGGAGCGGCTTCGGTGAAGCGAGTGGGCGATCACAGAAGCGGTCCTGAGGCGCGATGGGGAGGTCCGCAGAAGCGGGTGATTGATCGCGGAGGCGAGTCCGCCGAAGCGGACTCTTGGTCGCAGAAGCGGATCATTCCGCAGAAGCGGACTAATTTACGCAGAAGCGGATGCGCAGGGGCGGTCCCTTGATCGCTGGTGCGGAAATGGCCAAAAAGGGCCTGGGTTCGCAGAAGCGACCAATAGGTCGCAGAAGCGGTTCCGCAAGGGCGGAATTTTATCCGCAGAAGCGAAAATCGCTGTGAGTTAAGTGTATCAGAAGTTAGAAAAAAATTTCAGAAACATTTCACACTTTTGGGTCTCGGCTTTAGAGGCGATTTGGGCGATTTTGAAGAGAAATTCAAGGGAAATCATCAGGGTAATCAACTATGGACTTAAACTATGGTTAGTATTGGTAATATTATGCAATTATATCATGAAAATGGAGGAATTTGGGGTAATTTATGGAAGATTTAATCCTAGGCTTGAACTTTAGAAAATCAAGGTTTTGAATGGGCAAATGGAGTCCGAATTTGGTAAAATTGATATGCTTAGACTCGTGTTGAGATGAGGGTTCCGAATATGTGACTTTCGTGATTTTTCGATAAGCGTACCGAAAGTCGGGTTTTGACAACTTTGGGAATTTTGATGTAAATTGAGTTGTATTGATTGGGTGTCGTCCCATTGGCCTAATTTGTTGTATATTTGGCACTACCACCAGCCACCTTGCACAAATCCTCTAGTGAACCACTATTCCACATCCAAGATAACCATTATTACCCCTCGGGACCTACTTTCCGACAGCATGATTCCTATACCTCTCTCATTGATATGGCTGAAGAGGAGAAACCAACTAAAAATCCTGAGCAGGAAGAGATGGCTAGAAAGATGAAGAGCCTTGAGCAATCATTCCATAATATGCAGGGCTTGGGTGGTCAAGTATGCATAGCTTCCAAGGATTTATGTTTGTTCCTTGAAGTGCAACTGCCAACAGGATTTAAGCTGCCGAAATTCGATTTGTATGATGTCCACGGAGACCCGGTAGTACTTTTAAGAGGGTTCTGCAGTAAGATGCGTGGAGCCAGTGGGAAAGATGAATTACTCATGGCTTACTTTAGCCAAAGTCTCAGTGGTTGAGCTCTTGAATGGTATACCCAGCAAGACCATACCAGATGGTTTATTTGGGACGATCTAGCCCAAGCGTTCGCAAACCATTTTCAGTATAATTTGGAAATTATCCCAGATAGGTTGACACTGACAAAGATGGAGAAAAAGCCGGGAGAAAGTTTTTGAGAATATGGCTTTAGGTGGAGGGAGCAAGCTGCTCGGGTAGACCCACCGATGAAGGAGGGAGAGATGGTAGACTGTTTTTTGCAAGCCTTGGAACCAACGTACTATGGGCATTTGGTATCTGCCATTGGAAAAACATTCAATGAGGTAGTTAAAATGGGAAGCTTGGTTGAGGAAGGATTAAAGTCAAACAAAATCATGAGCTATTCAGCTATCAAAGATACAAACCAGGCAATCCAGACAGGTACAGGTGGAGCAATCGGGAAGAAAAAGAAGGAAGAGGTGGCAGTCATAGAAGGGAGGTCTTGTCCAGGAGTCCCAATCCATATTACCAGCAGCCTCGCCCGCATCAACCCTACCCACCAACACCATATAGCCCACCTCAACACTTTTACCCTCCTTTTGGTCCATAATTTTCTGTACATCACACTCAAACCTACCCACCACCTTCTACTCCATGGCGAAATCCGGCGCCCCAAAATATTTACCACACCCAAAACACATAACCACCACTAAAGACATACAAAAATCCCAATGGAACAATTTTCCACCCTAACCCTGGAGTCAAGAATGACAGGACACAAAGAAAGAAAACATTTACTCCCTTGGATGAGTCATATACCAGTCTTTTCCATAGACTAAGACAACTCGGGATGTTAAACCCTATTGAGCCTAAAATCCCTTATCCACCACCGAGAAATTTGGACCAATCTGTCAATTGTGAATATTGTTCAAGAGCCCCAGGGCATGACACTGAAAAATGCTGGCACCTGAAGTCTGCAATACAGGAGCTTATCGACTCCATAAGAATTGAGTTGCAAGCTCCTGAGGCTCCTAATATAACACAGAACCCTTTGCTTGTGCACCATGAGACTCACATGATAGAGGTATTACAAGGGGGAAATTGCAAGAAGCCCTCTCAGGCTGGTAATGATGATCAAAGTGAGCAGTAGTAAGATGGAGGAGAAAGCTATAAGCAAGAAAATACCAGCCAAGCCAGCTGTGAGCAAGCTAGCAGTGGTATGAGAACCTGAGCCTGTAAAGGTGACAGTCCCCGGAGTGAGTGTAAAGCCAATATTGACTGTAAAAGGAGCACAGCTAGAGCCAGTTGTTATTAAGCTAGTCACTCAAATACTCATAGTGAACACCAAAACTATGCCTTGGAATTACAACAAGTAACTGTCATGTATAAAGGAAAGGAAATCAAGGAGGAGATTTGTGAAACCCACGGCTTGACTAGGTCAGGGAGATGTTTTGCTCCCGATGAATTAAGGAAGGCAAAAGTTCCAAAAGATAATCCAGCCAATGTAAAGAAAGCTGTCACTGAAGAAGAAGCCAGGGAATTTCTGAAGAAAATGAAGGCTCGGGATTATTCTATAGTTGAGCAGCTGAGAAAAGCACCAGCGCAGATATCTTTGCTGTCTTTGTTGATTCATTCTGATGAACACCGAAAGGCATTAATGAAGATCTTGAACGAGGCCCATGTACAAGAAAAGATCATAGCGAGTCATTTAGAGAAGATTACAAATAAATTTTTTGAGGCAAACAGGATAACATTTTCAGATGATGAACTGCCATTGAAGGGGACAGAGCACAACAGGGCATTATATCTTACGGTGAAGTGCGAGGAATCAGTAGTGACTCGCTTCTTGGTTGATAATGGGTAGAGTGCCAACATTTACCATTTATCTACTTTGGGCAAGCTAAAGATTGATCATGAAAGAATCCATAGGAATAATATATGTGTGAGAGGATTTGACGAAGGCAGGAAGAACACTGTTGGAGACATCATATTGGAACTCACTATCGGACCAGTAGAGTTTACCATGAAACTTCAAGTTTTGGACGTTTCCATGTCCTACAATATCCTACTAGGACGTCCATGGATTCATGCTGCAAAGGATGTACCTTTCTCACTCCATCAAATGGTGAAATTCGAATGGGATCGTCAAGAAATGGTGGTTCATGGTGAAGATAATTCCTGCAATATCATCACGCCGTTTGAAGAAGTCGAGGGTGATAAAGGTCCCCGGGTATACCAAGTTGTGGACACTATATCCGTGGACAAAATATCTGAATGCGAAAACATTCCAATTCCCAAGATAGCTCCCGCGTCAGTCATGGTTGCTACGGAGATGTTGAAAAATGGGTTTCTCACTGGAAAGGTTTAGGGGCTGCACTGCAAGGAATAACACAGCCAGTGTCTCTTCCGGGTATCATTGACACTTTCGGATTGGGTTTCAAGCCAACCATTGCCGACATAACAAGAACCCAAAAACTGAAAAAGAAAGGATGGACCCTCCCTAATCCTATCCCTAAACTCTCCCATTCATTCGACAAGCCTGGTACAAAAAGACGTCCGGCAACGGTCATGCCCAGCCAAGCAGAGATAAGGCCAGACAAGGAGCTGCTAGAAAGATTTGAGAGGTTGTTCGAAGATATGAACATGGTAGAGTCAGCTGAGGGCACAAGTAAAATGGACGTCCAGTTTGTTGGATCCCAAATCAAGCTGAATAACTGCGAAGCTACTCCTCTTCTTACCAGAAGGGAGTTGTGGTAGTTAGCTTTGATGTTTCATTCTAAATCTATTTTATTTCAAGGTTGTAATACAGATTTTATGTTTCGTCCAATCGGACGTGTCAAACCTTGTTATCTTTCAAAATTTTAATGAAATGCAATTTCTTTCTTCCTCCATTTTGATAGCCTTATTTTATTTTATTTTCTTTTCTTGTACAGTCTGTTTTTCGCTGATTTCAATGATGTGTCATGCATAAGGAATTCTTAGCCCAGTCTTGATAATCAAATAGTAATACAAGAAATTGAATACGATAATGAAGTGGAGTATGAGGATGAGGAAGCTTTGGAAGAAATTAGTAACGATCTGAGCTACTATGAGGGGAAACCCAAACCAAACTTGAATGAGATGGAGTCTATTAATTTGGGGGATGATGAAAACGTTCGAGAAACAAATATCAGTGTTCATTTGGAAGCGTCACTCATAGAGGACTTGATAAAGTTACTACATGAGTACAAAGACATATTTGCATGGTCATATGACGATATGCCAGGGCTAAGTACTGATTTGGTGGTACATAAGTTGCCTATTTATTCAGAATGTCAGCCCATCAAGCAAAAATTAAGAAAGTTCAAGATAGACATCAGTGTGAAAATAAAAGAGGAAGTCAACAAGAAATTTGAGGCAAAGGTCATACGGGTCACCAAATATCCCACCTAGTTAGCTAATGTTGTACTTGTTCCGAAGAAAGACGGAAAAACCAAAGTGTGTGTTGATTATCGAGACCCCAACAAAGCAAGTCTGAAGGATAATTTTCCATTGCCAAACATCCACATACTAATTGACAATTGTGCCAAACATGAGATTGGGTCTTTCATAGATTGTTATGCGGGTTATGATTAGATCCTGATAGAGAAAGAAGATGTAGAAAAGACAGCCTTTATCACACCTTGGGGAACATATTGTTACAGAGTAATGTTGTTCGGATTGAAAAATGCTGGATCCACATATATGAGAGCAATGACTACCATGTTTTATGCCATAATACATTGAGAGATTGAAGTCTATGTGGATGATGTCATTATTAAATCCAGGAAGTAGTACAATCATGTTAAAGACCTGAGAAAGTTCTTCCACAGGCTTCGGAGATACAATCTCAAGCTCAATCCAGCAAAACGTGCTTTTGGAGTACCATCGGGGAAATTATTGGGGTTTGTGGTTAGCCGGCATGGTATTGAATTGGACCCGTCCAAGATAAAAGCTATTCAGGAGGATGTGATGAGTTTGCTGGGCAGGTTGAATTATATTAGCAGATTTATTGCCCAATTGACGTCAACTTGTGAGCTTATTTTCAAATTGTTAAAGAAAGATGCTGCAGTAAAATGGACCGATGAATGTCAAGCTGCATTTGATAAAATCAAGGAATATCTGGCCAATCCGCCTGTATTGGTTTCTCCAGAACCCGGAAGGCCTTTGATCCTTTATTTGACTGTATTGGATAATTCCTTCGGTTGTGTACTAGGGCAGCATGATGAAACAGGGAAGAAGGAGCAAGCAATTTACTATCTCACTAAGAAATTTACATCTTATGAGGTAAAATACACTCAGTAGGAAGAACATGTTGTGCCTTGACCTGGGTTGCGCAGAAGTTGAAACACTACCTGTCGGCTTACACCACTTATCTCATATCTCGTTTGGACCCACTAAAGTACATCTTTCAGAAGCCTATGTCCACGGGAAAGCTTGCTAAATGGCAAATTATGCTTACAGCGTTTGATATCATTTATGTAACCTGCACTGCGATGAAAGAACAAGCAGTTGATGATCACTTAGCAGAAAATCCAGTCGACGATGAGTATGAACCACTAAAAACATATTTCCGTGATGAGGAGGCAATGAATATTGAAGAACTGGAACAAGACGAAAAGCCGGGCTGGAAGTTATACTTTGATGGGGCTGTCAACAGCAAAGGAGTTGGAATTGGAGCTGTACTTATCTCATAAACGGGTCAGCATTACCCGGTTACCGCTCAACTATGCTTTTTTCGTACTAACAATATGGCTGAACATGAAGCGTGTATATTAGGATTAAGGATGGCAATAGACATGGGTGTTCAAGAGATTTGTCATGGGTGACTCAGATATCTTGATACATCAAATTCAAGGAGAATGGGAGACACGTGATTTAAAACTCATATCGTACCGACAATGTCTACATGAATTATCTCAGCAATTTCAATCCATAGAGTTTAAACATATCCCAAGAATGCACAATGAAGTTGTCGATGCTCTGGCTACTCTATTATCTATGTTACACCATCCGGATAAGGCTTATATGGATCCATTACAAATCCAAGTTCATGATCAGAATGCTTATTGTTATACAGTAGAACAGGAACTTGATGGTGAACCATGGTTCCATGATATCAGAGAGTATATAAGAATGGGGATATACCTGGTGTAAGCTACAGGGGATTAGAAAAGAACCATAAGAGATTGGTGTGTGGATTTTTCTTCAGTGGAGGGGTTTTATACAAAAGAACCCCGGATTTGGGTTTGTTAAGATGTATAGATGCAAAGCAGGCTACTACAATCATGACTTAAGTACACGTAGGAGCTTGTGGACCCCACATGAGCGGGTATGTTTTAGCAAAGAAAATACTCAGGCCTGGATATTACTGGCTCACTATGGAACGAGATTGTATGGGATATGTACGAAAATGTCATCAGTGTCGGATACATGGGGATTTGATTCATTCTCCTCCATATGAATTGTATACAATGTCGGCACCATGGCCTTTTGTTTCTTGGGGCATGGATGTAATTGGTCCAATAGAACCAGCAACATCTAGTGGGCATAGGTTTATTCTGGTTGCCATTGATTATTTTACCAAATGGGTTGAGGCGAAGACATTCAAAGCGGTAACAAAGAAGTCAGTGGTGGATTTCATACATGCAAACATCATTTGTCGTTTCGAAATTCCAAATGTGATTATTACAAATAATGGAGCCAACCTTAACAGTCATCTTATGGCAGAGACATGTCAAAGGTTTACGGTTATGCATCGCAATTCTACACCTTATCGGCCCAAAGCAAATGGAGCAGTTGAAGCCGCAAATAAGAATATCAAGAAAATCCTTTGAAAAATGGTGGAAGGATCGAGGCAATGGCATGAGAAATTACCCTTTGCTTTGTTGGGTTATCGCACTACTGTGCGCATTTTGAGTGGTGCAACCCATTATTCATTGGTGTATGGCACGGAGGTAGTGATACTTGCGAAAGGTTGAAATACCCTCCCTTCGAATCATTGCAGAGGCTGAGATTGATGACGATGAATGGGTAAAATCCCGGTTAGAACAATTGAGTTTAATTGACGAGAAAAGACTGGCAACAGTATGTCATGGACAATTGTATCAACAGAGAATGGCCAGAGCATATAATAAGAAAGTACGTCCACGGAAATTTGAAGTTGGACAATTGGTGTTAAAGTGTATCCTACCTCATTGGCCTGAAGCAAAAGGGAAGTTCGCCCCTAATTGGCAAGGACCATTTGTGGTATCTCGGGTGTTGTCCAATAGAGCATTATATTTGACAGATATAAAAGGAAAATGCGTAGAGACTGCCAATAGCTCTGAAGTAGTCAAAAGATACTATATATGATTTCTTTCATGTATTTAATTGTATCTGTCATATTTTTGAAATTGAAATGATGAAGGCATTTTATTTCTCTATCTAAACACTTTACCCTTTGCTATCCCTTTGAGCCTTATTGTATTATTCTTTTATACCCCTCTTTCAGAATCAACAATGAAGTCAAAAATGAATGATGAAATGGCAAAAAGAAAGGAAAGATCAAAAGAAAAAAAGAGAGAGAAAAGTTGAAAAAAAAAAGAGAAAAGAAAAAATGTGAAAAATGCAAAAGAAAAAAAAAGAAGAAGAAAAAATAAAACAAAAGAAAAAAATTGGGAAAAAGTCAAAATAGCAACAATGAAGCGATCTTATGATACGAACTACGTTTTGACTTGATCCTGAAAGGGTACGTAGGCAGCCTCACTGAGGTTCAGTCATAGTAGAAAGAAAGTCTAAGGTTCCCCAAAATTGACACTGGGCGGAAGTTATGATCATTATGAAGGATATGATTCCAAAAGTTGTAATTTTGAAACCCAAGTTGGAAATTTGAGCCTTTATATCTTTCTTTCTAAAACCCATCCAAAAGCCACATTACAGTCCAAAGAAAGACCTTCTGATTAATTTCAAGAAAATGGCAGTACAAGTAAGTGAAGAAAAGCATATTATGGACACTCGGATACTTGAAGATGGAGAAAATGACAAAAATAAAATGAGCGAGACTTATTGATGAAAACCCTCACGGGCACCGTAAGGCGACGTAAGCTGAGAGAAATAAAAATGAGAGAGTCTTATTGGTGAAAACCTTCACGGGCACCATAAGACGACGTGAGTTGAGAAAAATGAAATGAGAGAGTCTTACTGGTGAAAACCCTCATGGGCACCGTAAGGCGAAAATGAGAAATAATTTTGTGGAAGGAAAGCGGCAAAGAATGTAAAGTTTGGGTTGTTGAAAAGAGGAGTAATTGGCAAGTAATTTAGTTGGACCGACTGAGTTGGCTTGCCGAATGCATGGCATGATCAAAGGAATCAACCTTCCCACTCAGATAAATCTTTTCCTTTTACTTTGAAAATATCCCTACCCTCAAAATTCAGGGTCATTGCATTTCATTTTCTTAAAATCTGTCTACAAGACATTGCCAGTTGTAAGCTAATTACCAGCTTCTCAGTTAAAAGGCACAATAAGATTGGGTCCTTCAAGGACAGGAGAAATAAAATAACATATGGCGGTCATATAGCCAAAGGGAAATAAAAGAGAAGAAGTAACAACAAGAGAGAATTGCAAGGAAAAGTTTGAGTTCAGAAAACTGTTGGAAAACAACCAGAAGCCACAACAAGGCAGCACAAAAGCAAGCTGAAGCAAATGCAAGAATGGAAGCAAGGCCAACAAGAATGCCAGTTGCTAACCACCATTTTATACTAACAAGTTGTTCACTGATCAAAACAGGGTCAAAAGATTCAAATTCTTACTAATCACTTTAAAGTGAATGTGACCAATATGGACACATAAGGGAGCACAAGTTTGGCAAAATCAGGCACCCACCTGGAAAATAAGGGAAAGTAATCTAAAGGAAGCAACAATGGAGGAAGGAATCTACGATGAAAGAATCAGTGATCAGGCACCCACCTGAATAACAAGGGAAGTTTTAATTTGCATTTCAAAATTAAAAATGTTACACCCAATTATCAAACTAGGGCAAAATTCTTTTTCATTATTTTTCTTAAATTTTTGCAATCAGGCGCCCACCTGGATTACATGGGAATACTTTTCTTAATTTTTGCAATCAGGCGCTCATCTCGATAGCAATGAAATATTTCTCTTGGTTATTGCAATCAGGAACCCACCTGGATAACAATGGATTACTTTTCTTAGTTTTTGCAATCAGGCACCCACCTGGATAACAAGGAATATTTTTCTTAAATATTTGCAATCAGGCGCCCATTTGGATAACAAGGGAATATTTTTCTTAGTTTTTGCAATCAGGCAATCACCTGGATAACAAAGGAATATTTTTCTTAAATTTTGCAATCAGGCGCCTACCTGGATAACAAGGGAATATTTTTCTTATTTTTGCAATCAGGCGCCCACCTGGATAACAAGAGAATATTTTTCTTAGTTTTTGCAATCAGGCGCCCACTGGATAACAAGGGAATATTTTTCTTAGTTTTTGCAATCAGGCGCCCACCTGGATAACAAGGGAAAATTTTTCTTAGTTTTTGCAATCAGGTGCCCACTTGGATAACAAAGGAATATTTTTCTTTGTTTTTGCAATCAGGTGCCCACATGGATAACAAAGGAATATTTTTCTTAAATTCTTGCAATCAACAAGGGAATATTTTTCTTAGTTTTTGCAATCGGGCACCCACCTAGATAATAAGGGAATATTTTTCAAGTTTTTGCAATCAGGCGCCCACCTAGATAACAAGGGAATGTTTTTCTTAGTTTTTGTAATCCGGCGTCCACCTGGATAATAAGGGAATATTTTTCAAGTTTTTACAATCAGGCGCCCACCTAGATAACAAGGGAATATTTTTCTTAGTTTTTGCAATCAGGCACCCACCTGGATAACAAAGGAATATTTTTCTTAAATTTTTACAATCATGCACCCACATGGATAACAAGGGAATATTTTTTTTAAATTTTTGCAATCAGGCGCCCACCTGGATAACAAGAGAATATTTTTCTTTGTTTTTGTAATCAGGCGCCCACCTGGACAACAAGGAAATACTTTTCTTAGTTTTTGCAATCCGGCGCCCACCTGGATAACAAGGGAATACTTTTCTTAGTTTTTGTAATCAGGCGCCCACCTAGATAACAAGGGAATATTTTTCTTAAATTTTTGCAATCAGGCGCCCACCTGGATAATAAGGGAATATTTTTCTTAGTTTTTGTAATAATGCGCCCACCTGGATAACAAGGGAATATTTTTCTTTGTATTTGCAATCAGGCGCCCACTTGGATAACAAGGGAATATTTTTCCTAAATTTTTGCAATCAGGCGCCCACTTGGATAACAAGGGAATATTTTTCAAAATGAAATTCTTCTTTTTAAGCTAACATTTAATAGCATGATAGATTTTAAGCCCTATACTGAGGCAGAAAGTTTTTCTTTATTTTATAGTAAGCAGGCACCCACCTGAAGAACAAGGGAATACTTTTCGAAGTTTTGCAAGCAGGCGCCCACCTGAAGAACAAGGGAATACTTTTCAAGTTTCGCAAGCAGGCGCCCACCTGAAGAATAAGGGAATATATTTGAAGCACGTTGCAAGCAAGAGTCTTCTCGAAGAATGGAAGATGCAAATGAAAGACAAGAATCAGTTGAAAGATATAGTTAGGATTTTGTAAAACATAGAGCATAGTATAGCTTATCTTCTTTTTACCGTAGTGTAATAAGGAGATCAGCAGGCAGCAATAACAAGCAACAACAATAGAGTCACAAATCTCTAGTAGTTTCAACTACCAGACATTCCAGAACTACACTGACCTGATTCCTGTTTAGCCCAAGATATGTAGGCAATCCATGAAGCAGGATGCGGTCAAAACTTTCAAAAAATGATTCACACGGAATATCCGAGTGGGCAAAAATCCTTCATTACTGCTCACTTGTCTTTGCACTGAAACTCTTCATGTTCGCGAGCAAAGAGGGGCAGCTGTGAGCACGTGACTTTTGCCCCAAGTAAATAAGTCTAAAATAAATATACAAAAATGATTTTTGATTTAAATTTGTCGATTATTGTATAAAAGTGTCAGTATTTGTTTTTAATTGTCGAAAATAAAGTAAAGGAAATTAAAACAAAAAAAAAACAAAAAAAGAAATTAGAAAATGTCAAAAAATAAGATAATTACTAAAGAAATTTAGAAAATCACAAGAAAAATACAAAAAAATACAAATAAAGGGGATAGATATATTGGGAATAAATACTAAGGAAAACAAATATAAAATATAAGAGAATACAGAAAAAATAAAATAGATACAAATTAAAATACAAAAACAAAATAAAATACAAAAATATACAAGGTACATGGGCCAAATTCACAAGTGCTAGCCCAAATTAATACCCCAAATAGACCTGGCCCAAATTTAATTGAACCGGCTGTCAATATACAAAGCCAAACAACGACGTATAGGAGAATAGATCTGGATCATTGATAAATTTGATCAAACGGACCAAAAAAAGCGGTTGCCTATAAATGAAACGACGCCGTTAATTAAAATGATCACAACCATCCAATTAAGTGATCTAATGGATGTAAGAAAGGTCTCACTTAAGCAAAACGACATTGCTAAGGCAAATTAATCACAGCCGTCCAAGTAACTAATCCAACGGACGAGAAGAGGGTTACATTTAAATCAAACGCCGTCGTTTAAGGGCCAAATTGATCCTAGTCGTTCATCTTATCTAATCCAACGACTGATAATTAATAATACATTTTTGATATATAACTCTATACCCCCCCCCCCCCAATCCCTTATTATACACACACACTATTTTAGAGACAAACCCTAGCCGCCCCCTAATCCCCTTCCTCCTCTCCACAGGCCACCGGAACCCTACCTGTGGTCTGTCACTGGTCGTCTTCTCCGGCCAAGCCCTTCACCCTTGAACCTCCTCCTCCTCTTCTACCACCTTATCATACCAGCTCTGTCCAAATACCCCTCTTCTTCCCCAGATCTTGAAAATCCGGTCGTCGGAACCCTAGACGGCGACCACCAACCAACGAACCAGCCTTCCTCCTTTACACCCTAGAACCACCTTGAAATTCTCCATCACCCCATCTAAGTCCCATCCCTCAAATTTTACCCCTGCTGCTCGAATATTTAAAAATATTCCGTCAGAACCCTACTCCGGCGGATACCCAAAACCCAAAACCTTTCCAGATCTAACCCTAGACCCTTAAATACTCCATTTTAACACCCAAATGAGACTCCAAGAGTCTATCTAGAAGCTCAACCGTCAAAAAGAGACTCAAAGTCTCTAAACCGCCGGAAAACCAAGAAGAAAAGGAAGAAAACTGAAGAAAGATAAAAGAAAAGAAAAAAAAAAGAAGAAAAAAAAAAGAAAAGGAAAAAGAAATAGTAAAAGCTAAGTACCCTGAACTCATTCTTGTCTCTACTGTGCTTCACTCTTTTTATATTCGATTATTTGTTAGCCTAGGCCTATTGCATGTTAGAGAATCTCTCTGTGTATGCTTGAAACTGCCTGAATACTCTCTTGTTCTGATTGTAGACATTTGTTAAATTGCATGTTGTTAGTCGTTTAGTATTCTTGATTAACAGATCCTTGTTTGATTAAATATTTTGGTTAATTATGATTCAACCATTATCAATCCGTTTCTCTGAATTTTGATTAATTAAAGAATTAGTCATAATTAGGGTTATATTTGCAAAATTACTTAAAACTGGCTATTATTGCAATACAGTTAAATGTTTGGCTCTTCAGGACTTCTAAATACTTAGTCATATTAAGGCTACGTGTGTAAATGTTTAATATGGCTATCATTACAACCCAGTTTGACTTCTGACTTGTAAAGTCATTTGTGGCTATTTTTGTAAAGTGGTTAACTCTGAAAGGTTTTACTTAGTCTAAATTGGTTAAAATATAAAGTCAAGTCTCAGGGGGTATATTTTAAATACTATTGACTACGGAAGGTCTTAACAGACCTAAGGATATGTTGAGTAAATAATTATAAGACATAGGGGTAAATGAGGAATAAAAAGTGGTATTCTGAAGATTGTTTAGAAATAATAAGGGCATAAAAGATAATTGGGCATGGTTTTGGTGTAATTAACTGAATAATAAAGGGCAATTCAGGTAGAGTTAAATGGTAAATAGGTAATAAACCTTAACAAGTGAGGGTAACAAAGACATTAACGCCTAAAAAAATGATATAGAATACCCTAGAACCTTCTAGCAGGGGTTCAAGTGTATTCTTATAAAAAATAGCTTAGACTTAACTGAAATAAATCAAAAAGAGTAGGGGTGAAAATCTGAATATTTAATTCAAATTTCCCTTCCATTCTACTCTATAAATAGGTCCCTTCAGGCCTTATTTCAAAGGTTCAGAAGATTTTATACACTGAAATACACTAATACATACTGAAATATTGTTATTGTTCAATTGTTGCTAAGTCGAGTGGTATTCTGGAACTTCTGATCGTTGATCTTCGTCTGTTGATTAAGTTTGCTGGGTGTCTACTTGTTTTGATCGAGTTTTGCTGGATTTTACCTATTGGCTTGGTTGAACTTCCTGGGTTCTCTATTCCAAAGTCTTACCTGTTGCTATGATAATTTGCCTTACTGCTGTTGATATTTGGTTGTTGTTGTCGCTGATTTTCCTTCTTCTCGACCTTAGAAATCATTGTTTCTTTCATTTGATCAGGTACACTTCTACTTCCTAAAGATGTAATTGAAATGCGATAAAGGAATACAATATTTATTAATTCGATTTGTAGTTGTATTTTTGTTTTCGTAACTATAGATATATAAATTTTATGTAATTCATGTAGGATTTGGGTTGTAATATGGACTGGACTGAACTAACATAATTTAGATTTATAGTAGTAGCACATAATGTAGGAAGTACACTAATAGGTAAGTAAAAATGATCACCTAAATCTGAAATTAAAACCGGCTTAAACTGTAATGATTCACTTAGATTTATAACTATTCAAAAATCATACGTGTAATATTAGTACTTAGATATATTATTTTGTTAAATCTAAATCATAATCAATTAATTCAAAAAATATGAGTTAGTTAAATTTTAAGTCATGTTAACATTTTAGCATTACTGAAACTGATTTAACTATAAAACTTATGTTAAATTTTGTGATATGGCATAGAAAATGGTAATCAGAATATAAGTAAAGTGCAAATGGTAATTTGAATATGTTTAGTTGGAGTTTTAGAATAATATTCTCATTTAAGCAAACTAAAAAGAAATTCAATATCAACTTTGATCAATGAATTCCGGCTTCGTTAATTTAGAAGTTAAACAAGGACGAGTTGATTGAAACTGTATGTCAACGTTCTTAACTAATTGACAATATTAAAACCAGTGATGATCAAATGTAAATCGACGTTTGTAGGCCTAGTTAATTTATGATATTGAGTGACATTTGTTGATATCTCTATTAATTGTATTAAAAATGATCCAACTTGCTTTGAATGTTAATAATTTGGGCCTAAGTGTAAATAGAGGCCCAGATCCAGTCAAATTGGCTTTTGAGCCTGTGAGAACAGATCTGAATACTATTGATTGGGCTGTGAATAGCCAATTGCACCTTGGTGCACACTGTTAAGCTAATCTAAGTCTAGGCCAAGTAATGAATAATGGCCTGGATTCTAATAATTAATAATAAAAATTGTTCATAAACAGTTATATTAGGGGAAAAACAATATTAGAAAATATAGTATACAAATAGGCTAAACCTTTTAAAATGAAATGGGACGAACCTTGTTAAAAGAATAAAAACACACGGGCCCCCCAAATAATAACTATAAAATTTTAGACCCGGAAGGATCGTTTAGACAATTTCACGATCTCTCCCAAATATAACAAAGAATAGACATCATTAGGCATAATTTAATATACATTCCATTGAACGGGTGCGCATTTATGTGACCCAAATCCTACTCTCAACGAAGATGAAATATATTCAAAGCCACATGCGTATTGGTATAGTGTGGTCGAGGATGTATTTTCATAATGTTGCAAATTCGTAAAATTCAAAAGCGGTATACTTGCACATAATCAAAATATATAATTTGAAATCAGATAAAATCAAAACAACAGTTGAGCGACCGTGCTAGAACCACGGAATCGGAGAGTGCCTAACACCTTCTCCTCGGTTAACAGAATTCCTTATCCAGATTTCTAATTCACGGACTGTAACAGAGTCAAACTTTTCTCATTTCGGGATTAAACCGGTGACTTGGGACTCCATTATATTCTCAAGTGGAGACTCTGAAAATTTAAATAACTAATCACGTTTCGATTGTCCTTAAAGTGGAAAAACTCCTGCTGGGCCCTCACGGGTAAAGTGTAGAAATACACATTCTCCTTATCCAGTAGAGCTCCGTAATTAACAAAGAGGTGTCCTGCAGTACCTGTCCAGGAACCAGCTGTGCCTATCGTGATTCCGGGTCTTTAGGAGACCCTACCTCAGATTTTGACAGTTTGCACTGGCCTGGCTCAGGCAGTTTCAGCCCCCACTGCAGTAGCTACATCCCAGACCGGGGGTGGTCATCAGACCCCTACGGCTTGCACTCCAAAGCAGGTAGTGCAAGGTCTTCAGACACCCGAGACACCACCAGTCCAGCCAGTGGCTCCAGTTTAGCCGGTTATTCAGGTTTAGGGTGACAGGGTCCCAGTGATGCCTGACGACGAGCAGCGTTATCTTGAGAGATTTAGCAGACTTTCACCATCTATATTCAGTGGTATTCCGGGCGAGGACACCCAGGGATTTCTTGAAAAGTGTCGATGTATGATCTGTATAGTAGGGATTCTCGAGTCAAGTGGGGTATCATTCACTACTTTCCAGTTACAGGGAAAAGCCTTCACATGGTGGGAGGCATATGAGCGCCGTAGGCCGGCATGTGTGGCACCATTGACGTGGCAAGAGTTCTCCACTAGTTTTCTGAAGAAGTGGATACCACGATCTCAGAGGGAGGAGTTACGCATGCAGTTTGAGTGGCTCCGTCAGGGGGATATGTTAGTGACAGAGTATGAGGTGAGGTTTTCAGTGTTAGCTAGATATGCACCCTGGATGGTTCCTACTGATCAGGAGAGGATCAGGCGCTTTGTGGATGGACTTATTTATCCTATTCGCATCTTGATGACCTAAGAGAGGGTCCTGAGTCATTCATTCGAGGATGCAGTTGATATAGCTCACGACATTGAGATAGACCATCGCCGAGAGCGAGAGGAGAGGGAGGCCAAGAGGCCTCGGGGATAGGTAGTTTCGGTGGTGCTCAGTCTAGAGGCCAGGGTCAGCAGAGCCGATGTCGCTCTTTTAGGCCTTCACAGCCAGCCTGCTGAGAGTATCGTGGGTCATCTTCTGGCCGAGGTGATCAGGGCTCTCATCAGGGCCAGCCATCTATCATTGCCCTTCCAGCGCAAAGTTCATCTCAAGCTCCATCTATTCAGGTTTCATCCTGACCGAGTTCTTCAGCTAGCCACTCCGGTGCGAGGGGTTCCCTTCCGTCCCAACCCCCAGCACCCGGGAGTTTATTTGGGTGTAGAGAGTTTGGGCATATTCGGAGAGAGTGTCCCCACCTTGTATCCAGACCATCTCAGGAGAGGGGACAACCCTCTATTTCAGCACCCGCCCCACCAGCTAGAGGCGAGGGTCAGGCAGCCAGGGGTCACCCTCGAGAGGGAGGCCGATCAGGTAGTCAAGCTCGTTGATATGCTCTTCATGGCCCTTCAGATACAGTTACTTCAGATGTTGTTATTACAAGTATTATTTCAGTCTGCCACAGGGATGCCTTAGTTGTATTTGATCCGGTTCCACTTATTCATATGTATCTTCATATTTTGCTCCTCATTTGGGCACGACCCGAGGGTGTCTTGCATTGCCCGTGCATGTATCTACCCTAGTAGGCGATACCATTATTGTGGACCATGTGTACCGATCTTGTCTTGTTATTATTGGAGGTTTGGAGACCCGAGTAGACTTGCTGCTTTTAAGCATGATCGATTTTGATGTTATTTTGGGAATGGATTGGCTATCTCCGTGCCACACTATTCTAGACTGTCATGCCAAGACAGTCACATTGGTTATGCCAGGTATTCGAAGGATTGAGTGGCGAGGCATGACTGATTATATACCCAACAGGGTAATTTCTTTCTTAAAGGCCCAACAGATGGTTGAGAAGGGATGTCTATCGTATTAGGCATTTGTGAGGGACGTTGGAGCTGAGATTCCCAATATCGATTCTATTCCCTTTTTAAGGGATTTTCCTGATGTGTTTCCCTCGGACCTGTCGAGCATGCCGCCGGACAGGGATATTGACTTTGGGATTGATTTGGTGCTTGGCAGTCAGCCTATTTCTATTCCTCCTTATCGTATGGCACCGGATGAGTTGAAGGAATTGAAAGAGCAGCTTCAGGAACTCCTACATAAGGGGTTCATTCGGCCGAGTGTGTCACCGTGGGGTGCACCGGTCTTGTTTGTCAAGAAGAAGGATGGCTCAATGAGGATGTGTATTGATTACAGGCAGCTGAACAAGGTAACAGTGAAGAACAAGTATCCTCTGCCACACATTGATGATTTGTTTGATCAACTCCAGGGAGCGAGGGTATTCTCGAAGATTGATCTTCGTTCAAGCTACCACCAGCTAAAGGTTAGAGATTCTGATATCATGAAGACAACCTTCGGGATGAGATATGGGCACTATGAGTTTCTAGTGATCTCTTTTAGGCTGACCAATGCCCCAGCCGCATTCATGCATTTGATGAATAGCGTGTTCCGGCCATATTTGGATTCCTTTGTGATTGTTATTGATGACATCCTAGTGTACTCTCGTAGCCAGGATGACCATGCTCAGCATCTGAGAGTTGTATTATAGAAGTTGCAGAAGGAGAAGCTTTATGCAAAATTCTCCAAGTGGGAGTTCTGGCTCGAGTCTGTGGCTTTTCTGGGACATGTGGTGTCCAGTGATAGGATACGGGTGGATCCGAAAAAGATAGAGGCGGTGCAGAGTTGGCCTAGACCGACCTCAGCCGCTGAGATTCGTAGTTTCCTGGGATTGGCAGGATATTATCGCCGATTTGTTCAGGGATTCTCTTCTATTGCTTCAGCATTGACTAGATTGACTCAGAAGGGTGATCCTTTTGTGTGGTCAGAGGAGTGTGAGGAGAGCTTTCAGAAGCTCAAGAGATCATTGACTACGACACCAGTCTTGATATTGTCGTTAGCTTCAGATTCTTATACCGTGTATTGTGATGCCTCGAGAGTTGGCATTGGTTGTGTGTTGATGCAGGAGGGTAGGGTTATTGCTTATGTTTCTCACCAGTTGAAGCCCCATGAGAAGAACTACCACATGCACGATTTGGAGTTAGCAGCCATAGTTCACGCTCTGAAGATTTGGAGACATTACTTGTATGGTGTTTCTTGTGAGGTGTATACTCATAATCGCAGCCTTCAACATCTGTTCAGATAGAAAGATCTTAATTTGAGACAGCGGAGGTGGCTTGAGTTGCTTAAGGATTATGGCAGTACCATATTGTATCATCCGGGGAAGACCAATGTTGTGGCCGATGCTTTGAGCCGAAAGACGGTCAGTATGGGCAGCCTAGCTTATATTCCAGTTGGGGAGAGGCCCTTTGCATGTGATGTCTAGGGTCATTCTGTCAGATATTGTCATGTATTCTTTATTAATGCTTCTCAAAACTTGATCCTTTGACTTGCAATGAAAAAGTTAAAATTGTTGAGGATAATTTGCATAGGTTGTTTAAAGAATACATGACAATATCTGATGTTGGAATTGTTGGAAGTAGTATTCATGGATGTTATAATGATATACTGGATGAAATGGATGAATTTGACATGTTTGAAAGTCTGTCCGAGTATAGTTGAGAAAAGACACAGTCGGATTTATATTTGGAAGAGCCTGTATTAGTACGCAAATGAAATGAAAATTTAGACGTGCTTACATTTTGGAAAGATAATAGGAGTAGGTATCCTGAACTCTCATTGATGGCTCGTGACCTGTTAAGTATACATATCAGCACAGTTGTGTCCGAGTCAGCTTTTAGTGTTGGTGGTCGAGTTATTGGTAAATTTCAGAGTTCTATTCTACCGGAGAATGCAGAAGCTAAGTTGTGTTCTAGAGATTGGATTTATGACATCAAGGTACATTATAATTAGTATCATGTGATATTTATTTTATAAACTTTCTTGCAGTTTGACAACTTTTTAAATTTTCTTATTTTTAGCTTGTGATGATTCTGAAGAGGAAGACATTGCAATATATGAGGAGAAAATTGCCGCTACACTTTCAAGAAGTTTGAATCTTGGTATGGTTCAAGTTTTTTCACTTGATTGTATATTAAGTTCTCTATTTATGTACACCTTCCAAAATTGTGATTTCTCATTTTATTTCTGTTGTGTGATGCTTTGACAAGATAACTGTGGTGCTAGAAAAATGAAGAGGAAAAGTTTATGTTGAAGAAGATGTTGACTTGAATCTTTACTTGGAACTACAATTAATTGTAATGAATTTGATAACCACATGTAAAAGGATTTAGTGCATCCCAAATTG
Source organism: Nicotiana noctiflora (assembly GCA_032618575.1). NCBI lineage: Eukaryota > Viridiplantae > Streptophyta > Magnoliopsida > Solanales > Solanaceae > Nicotiana > Nicotiana noctiflora. Next base: position 176,583 of record JASVEL010000316.1, on the reverse strand, counting down.
GAACTGGGTAATGTAATATCAAATCCTTTCTTGGGAAATATTATGTTACATGATATTTGGCAAGGTATTTTTACAAGTGAGATAGATCTAAAGTTTATTCTAAATCATTGGTAGTTGCTAAAACACTTATGCATTTAACCAGGGAAATTCTCATAAATTTACTAAGCAAGAAGAGTCAGGTAGTTTGTGTATATCAATTAGTTACCATGATTCCCTTGACAATTTTTGTCACGTTGAAAACCAGTAGGACTTAAAAAAAATAAAATAATAAAGAGAGCATCTCAAATTCTCAATCTAGCTTAGAAAGTATAAATAAATTAGAGGAAAAAACATAACTGTCCAATATTTTAAAATATTCTACAAATTTGTAGCATCAGTACTTAATTAACATTTGTAGCACCTAATTATTTGCAATCGTTAACATAATCCAGGATCCAGTTGGATTCCGGTGTTTCCATTGTCCTAACGCCCCTCCTCCTTCAAGCGAAAATCACGTTTCCATTTTGGAAACCCAAGCCTTTAGTTGATAATTTAATGTTCAACATATGATTTTATCTCTCCTTTCTCTTCCATTCATATTTTGAATTAGCTTGTGATTTTTTTTACACTTTATCTCTCTCAATAATTATTTGGTAGAATAAATAAGTTTTTTATTGGTATATGGGAATGCTTGCACGACGATGCATATTTAGGTAAATAACTGATGTTTGTAACAATACAAGTATTATATATATTTTATATAATTGGTATATTATATTAAATAATTATTTATTAAATATATTATGAAGTGTATATTAAAATATTTTTATTGGTATAATATTATATTATTATTATATACATTTTATATAATTGGTATACTATATTAAATAATTATTTATTAAATATCTTATGAAGTGTATATTAAAATATATTTATTGGTATAATATTATATTATTTTGATAAAGATAGTACATAATTTAAAAAAATAATATATACACGACGTATATTTGGAGTATTAATATAATAATTCAAAATATACCATATATATATTGTACTTATTTTGTGGGTGGTGGAGGGGTAGTGTTTGTAAAAAAAAATTGTAAACTAGTAGCTGCCCGCATGTCTTATAAATTAATACCATTATATATATTCTATATATTGTATGCACAGTGGTATTGATTTATCAAAAGACCACTAAGATCAATTCGCCCGCGTTCACCTCTAATAAGAGCAGAGGAAGATTTGAATGTTAGATGAAATTTGGATAAGAGGAGAAAGAGTGTCAAAAATAAATAAAACTAACCCCATGATTTGTGTATTATGTTTATTTATTAATTATGTGCTTAATCTGTAAAAAGAAGTGCTATTTATGGAATAAACAAAGAATGATGCTATTTTTAAAAATAATTCTTAGAAGTTGCTCAACCGTATAAAAATCTCAATAAATTATCATATATCAAACAACATATCACGAAATAGATTTGCAGGAGCCGGGCAAATTTATTATTTTATGTAGGTATTTGAATGTGAAGAAACAAAATATTTGGGTCAAGTTGGGCGGGTTTGATTATAACCCATTATTTAGCCCATTTTGACCCAACCTATCTTGATCCAAATAAAATTTGGGTTGGGTTAGGTATAGACCCAATTAAAGTGCAGCTCATCTTGACCAACCCAAATTCAGCCCAAAAAGCTCATTTGCCACCCCTATTTATAACTATTGCAGAATGTTGTTTTCATTCATTAATAAGATATTGATTGGTATAAAAATAATAAATACGATTATAAAAAAAATGTAGATCTGAATTCAAATTGTTATTGTTGGGGCTTAAGTTGATACTGTTGGGCCCGTGCTGGGCACGGGTATGAGATATCTAGTAGTGGTTATAACTAGGAATGACCACTTATATTATGAGATCGATGATTAATAAGACTTGTTATTTGCTTCATTTAATAGTCATAACAAATAATATAATTTAATATTTTTTAATATTAAAATATAATATTTTGAATAAAATGGCTATACTAAAAATAAAAGAAAAGAAAAACATAAGTTTCACGCATTTAAGTTATTGATATAAAATATAAAAACCAAAATTTTAACATTCGATAGCAGCTCAATTAAATTTTATTAGATATAATTGAATTGTGTATTAGTGCAGAATAGTGCGGTAGGGTGTATAAGAAGAGATAAATTGTGTATTAGTGCGGTAGGGTATATAAGAAGAGTAATGCATGTTGTAAAATTTAACACTCATTTGATAGAGGGTATAATAATAGTGCGGAATAATATGTATTATTAATACATAGATTAGTAATGTAACGATTAGTTATGTATTATTCTTTATCTAATGTTTAGTGTGGTGTATTAAAAATTATAATGCATTGCATAAGTTTTAAGAAAAATAATTGTATACAAAAATATCCTCCATATTCTCTAGCTTTAAGGATAATTTTATTTTTAACTACTAATGCATACATTAATAACCTTCGTATTTATTAATGTCATAATTTTCAATGCATTACTTATACATCAAATAATACCAAAAATGATGTACACATATAAAAAAAAATATACCAAACAAAATATTAATAATTGCATTATTTTTTTAATACCTCTTGCCAAACCACTCCTAAACCCAATTTTGTTCAAAAGCGTGGACCCCACAGCCTAAGTGCCAATAGGAAATTAGTACGTAAACTATTTTCATTCAACAAAGGAGGTTAGCATTACAGCTCACTTATAGCAGACATGTATTTATTGTACCAGTATATAAATGTGTAGAAACAACAGACAAATTTCAGAAAATTCCCACATAAATTCCCCTTTTGTGTGTGATCCAATCTTTCAATCATTTTTTTCTTTTGGCATGGCGGAGGAATCCCAGAAATGGGTATTAATGGTAACGGCGCAGACACCTACTAACATAGCGGTGATAAAGTATTGGGGAAAAAGGGATGAAAATCTAATTCTTGCTATTAATGATAGTATTAGTGTAACTCTTGATCCTTCTCACCTTTGTACCACTACCACTGTTGCTGTTAGCCCTGCTTTTAATCAAGATCGCATGTGGCTTAATGGCAAGGTAGACATAATATCTCTCTTTTTAATTTCTAATTTGTGAATTTTAGTCATTATTTATTCTAGTGAGCTAATGTGGATTAATTTTTGTGATATTGGAAAGGATTTAAGTTATATATCGTGATAGACTAATGAATTGTGTGAAGGGGAGCCTTGGCATAACTTGTAAAGTTGCGGCCAACAGCCTCTTGAAAAAATGCAAGGTAAGACGGCATATAATAGACCCTTGCTGTTTGACCCTTCCCGGACCCGTGCATAGCGAAAGCTTAGTGCATCGGACTGTCTTTTCTTTGTAATGAATTGTGTACACCATTAGTGTAATTTAACATGTTATTTTAGGTTAGTTACCATATATTCGGGGTTGAAGGTTAGCTCACTTGGCGAGCTCTCCGCCTTAATAATTGAGGTGGATCATAGTAGTGTAGCATCCCCTGATTTAATAAAAAAAAATAAAAAATAAAAAAGTTGCCATTTATTTGAGGTTACTAGTTGACTTAGTAGTGTAAATATTTTTTACACTATCAATACATAGAATTTAAACTCTATTGGAATTTCTTACTCCATTTTATTTTATGTAGCATTTTTTGACTGGACATGGAATTCAAGAAAGAAAGAATTTTTCGCACATGCCAAAAATACCCTTAGAACTCGTGGTCTTAAACATGGCACGACATTTCTATAGTTGTAAGATTATTCCTTTAAAGGTAATTTGAAAAGTTTAATGGTAAAAAGTTCCCATATATAGAAAGGTGAGGTTTTTTAACGGACTAAAAAGGAAAGATTGTCATGTAATATGAAAAATAAGAGTAGTACTTAAGAATATTGGTCAGGATTCACTTTTGGCTGCTACATACTAGATTCTAGGCTGTTATGCTGTAATAATACAACAATTTGAGTGTCTATTTGTGTTACTACTTGTAGTCGAATCAAGGAGGTTTAAATAAGGAGTAGGGAACTGGGCTCCATTTCATACTTAGTTTTCATTTTTGCATGAATTTATGTGCTAATTTACCTATTTTCCCCTTTGGGGTTGAGAGTGAATGTATGATTATTCTCTTACCTATGGACAGACTTAGTAATTAATATGACCGTTCCATCATTGGTAGAATCTTTGATCATCTTTTTTTTTTTGCTACAACATTGTAAACCTAGCAGCGAGGAAAAAATTAAGATCCTCGAAAGTGCAATTCATACTCTTTTAGTTTTAGAAACTTGAGCTCGTGGGGATTCCTCTTTCATCAATTTTATTTCTAGGAATCCTTTGATCCTTTCTAATTTTGCTTTTGCTGGTTGTCTTAGGAAATATCCCTCTCTGGTGGCAGATACCAAAACTGTCTTAGGGAAATCCGAGCTCGTGCTAATGATGTTGAGGATGAGAAGAGGGGTATCAAGATCACGAAAAAGGATTGGGAGAACCTGCATGTGCATATTGCTTCTTATAATAATTTTCCTACTGCTGCGGGTTTGGCCTCCTCAGCTGCTGGCTTTGCCTGCCTAGGTACCGCTAACCATTTCTTTGTTACTTAAATTCTAAATTCATTTTGTTGCTTCACTATTTCGTTTGTTTGGTCTTCTACTGGCTGTTAAGTTTAAACACCAAAGATCACGATGAATGTTGAAAAGGAATGATCACTATATTATTTAGAAAACTGTGGCTGCAGGTGACAACTATTTTGCATTTATGCTCATGTATATATTCTTCATAATTGTGTGGGACAGAAGCTTTTTGAATTGTTTGATTTTACCTTATTTGTTATAGTATGAGCTGTATTGGAGTTCACAATATCTGAAATGGATTTTCTTTAGGCTGCCTGTATCTCAATCTGTGATTTGACTCCAAAGCAAACAAAAAGTAATCCATTCTTTCTAGTTCAGAAAGTTAAGTACTTTTTCTAGCTCATTTGTTCAAGTTCTGCATTTCTCTTTTCTGGGTGTTCCTCTCTTGGAGTGACCTTTGGATCTATCTGTAGTGTACAATGTTTCTGAGAAGCAAATAGTTTCAAGTGACAGAATTATTTAGCTATTGAAAATTGCAAGCTTTTATTTGATCATATGCTATCCATTATGTAATGCCTTATGCTTTTTTAAGTTTCTCACCACACATATAGTACAGTTTAATCAAGTAATGTTGGCTCCCCTGATGCTAATTCAAATCAATTGGAGCTTCCTTTTACCATTTCCTTTTTCTTGCAACTGGTTTTTCTGGAAACTTATTATTTTAGCCCTGATATCTTGTAAGTGGTCATCAAAAGAATGGACTTGTTAGTGGAACTATAGAGGTACCTGCTAGTTTCTACTAATAGAATACCTTTCCCTTAGTTATAGATTCTTTAGCACATCCTTTCTGTGCATTTGAGCATTTTTCTTTGATGAAGTAATAATAGATTTTATTGCTGGCATCAAGAAGATGCATAATAATACAAAAGTTATGGAAGCAAAAAGACTTTGTTAACTCAATTACAAAAAGACTATTCTGGTACCAGGGAGCTAACGAAGTTCAAAAAGTTGTCACGAGAATCTGTGCATTTGAGCTTGTTTGGGTTCCAACCCCCTTTTTAGTCCATGTATTGGATGAGTTAATGGTACTAGACTCCACCATGCTACATAAGTGTGTAAGGGTTGGTAAATATTTTGTCTATATTCTGTTTATCTTTTGTTTGCATATTTTCATTTTAAATTCATTCCTTATTTAAATATGTACTGAAATTACGACGACAATGAGTAAACAATTGATCTAAGTGAGCCCATATTATGATTTTTGTTTATAATATACCACATTACTCGTCGAATTAGTTTTTTCTTCAAGTGCTATTGTGTTTTACCTAATTCTCTCCTCTTTCCTGAATCTTTGCTTTCTTCAATCTTATTCTTTTTAAGGCTTCTGAGATGGATACAACTAAGTTCTGCTTTCTCTATGTAGTTTATTCCCTTGCAAAGTTAATGAATGTGCAAGAGGACAACGGGAAGCTTTCTGCCATAGCCAGGTAGATTATGTCAGTTGTAACTAATTCCTTTAGCTTGTTGGGTTGTATTTTGTTGGTCCTATTTAGTCCAATGGACTATAGTGAATTCTACTCATACTTTCTTACTTTCTCTATTCCATTGGTCTTGTTTATTAGGTTACCCTATGATAACTGAGATTTTATAGCTGAAATAAATACGTCAAAATGATAACTTTGTTTATTAACTTCAGGCAAGGTTCAGGAAGTGCTTGTCGAAGCTTATATGGAGGATTTGTTAAGTGGGTTATGGGAAAAGTATGTCTGGTTTATGAGTCCCTGTCTTGTGCTTCTCTCAACAACAAATATCTTTTCTTCTCACTGTTGTTGTAATTCCTTTCCCTGTATATGTGCAGGAGGAAAATGGAAGCGATAGCATTGCTGTTCAACTTGTAGATGAGAAACACTGGGATGAGCTTGTCATCATCATTGCCGTGGTATGTACTTCTCCATCCACATTATCATTGTTTGTCAAAAAGTTTAGCAATTTATGTCATTGCTAGACTTTTCGGGAAAGAAAACATCTCTCTCATCTTCCTCCTGCATATTCACAATATGAAAAGGGAAATTCATAGTAAACTTCCTGTTTCTTGTTCCTTTTGGTGTCATCTTCTTTTTCTCTGAAATCTTGTGTGAGCATTACTTTTGTGTATCTTAGATTTTTCAGAGATAATAATATGGAGAAGTGATGTCAATCTATCCTATTGGAACTGCACTCCTTGGGACTTAGCAAAAACAAAAAGAAAATCTTGATGGACTCTTTAACCTTTGTGTATGGACCTGTGTGTAGAGTTTGAGATCTTGGAAGATCCTTGTTTTAGAAATTGTTTTCTCAAGAGCTGCCGTAACCGGACCCATAGTGCTATACCGGATATAGAAAGCAAAGAAAACCTAGTTTTCTGCTGTTTTTGTCATGACAAGTAACACTTAAACTATAAGGTCACCAATTTGTATACTCGGACCATTTACTTTTACATGCTCCTTAATTTATTTTCTTCTCATTTCTAGTAGTCATCTTATAGTTTCCCCACTTTCCAGTTTCAACTTATACTTTTTATTTCATTTCTTCACAATTTTATGCCATCCCCCTCTTAACTCATCTGCACATTCTTCACTATGGATGTTTGAAGTTCACTGAAATCAATCATACAAATTTGACCACTGGGACAGTTTGTGTTTATTTTTCTTTCAAAGCACGTCAAAAAATTTGATTATTTTTGAATGTTTTGGCTATATTTTCAGGTGAGCTCGCGGCAGAAGGAAACAAGTAGCACCTCAGGAATGCTTGAGACTGTTGAAACCAGTGCGCTGATAGAACACAGGGCCAAGGTATTTCTCTTGTCCTCTTGTTTACATTTGGGTTCTGCATCTTCTAGTAGTGTCCTTATAATCTTCCAGACATTTTCACGTGGTTCTGTAAGTTAACCTCTATTCAGTTGGTGAGAGTTGTATTAGAGGTACGACTTTTCATTCTTTTATTCGGATTTTTCAGGAAGTAGTGCCAAAGCGAATAATTCAGATGGAAGAAGCCATACAAAAACGTGATTTTGCAACTTTCACTCACTTGACTTGTGCAGACAGCAATCAATTTCATGCAGTCTGCCTGGATACTAGCCCTCCTATATTCTACATGAATGATACATCTCATAGGCAAGTTCTTAACTTCAAGCTACTAAAATGAGGTGTTTGCGGAACTTCTTTTCCTTAAAAAAAAATTGAACTTAATACTTTTTTTTTTTTTACTAATGTCGAGAATAGGAGAAAGTAATTCTTAATGGTGTGTTCAATTTTCAGGATAATCAGCTGTGTTGACAAATGGAACCGTTCAGAAGGAACCCCACAGGTTTTTCTACTTTACCGTAATCTTTTTCGAATGCATAGTTGTATGATTTGTTCATCCATGAATAATTCTCAATTAACCGTGTAAAAGAACACAACTGCAAGAGTTGTTACCTTCTATTTATTCTGCCCAAGAAATTTGTCATAGAATTGAATGCTTGAGCTAGAATATTGGATATTAGATACTTGAGACAGAATAGTGATTATCCTTCTGAACTGGAATTTTTTTTCATTCTCTAAAATGTATTGCATCCCTCCTCAATTCCATCTGCATTCCTGTTTGACAACTCCGCAAACTGAGTTATCTTCCAACTGAATTCTCCCTGGTCTTGATCTTGGTGTTGAGCTGGTTTGAGATTACTGCTTTTCAGTTACTTTCATAATATCAGTTATCACTGTGATCTTGACACTATATCACGCGATACAAGAACATCTATCTATTTCAAGCCTTTTTCGGTTCTGATTGACAATTGAGTGTTTGGCTAAGTTGCATTATTGGGGTCTACTTTTTCAGTTAGTTTGACTTTTAAAGTAGGTTTATAGTAATAACATAAATAAATGTATATTTCTTAGTTTACCAAATGTAAAAATGTTGCCAGGTTGCATATACTTTTGATGCGGGGCCAAATGCAGTTCTAATTGCACGTAACAGAACGTCTGCTGCACTTCTACTCCAGAGGCTGCTCTTCCACTTTCCTCCAAATTCAGAAACGGATTTAAACAGGTACATCCGCTATCAAACTTTTGATTGTTTTTGCGTAATCATAGAATGGATATGATTTGGACCATTTGGCAATGATAGGCAGTCATATTCACTGCTTCTCCCCTCTTCTTCTTTCTTCTCTCTCCAGCTACGTCATAGGTGATAAATCAATACTGAAGGATGCTGGAATTCAGGAGATAAAGGATGTGGAAGCATTGCCGCCTCCTCCAGAAATTAAAGACAAGGTTCCAGTTCAGAAATGTATGGGCGAAATTAGCTACTTCATATGCACAAGACCTGGTAGAGGTCCAGTTTTGATAAGCGACGAAAGCGAAGCTCTTCTCAACCCTGATACCGGGTTGCCCAAGTGAGGTGCCGTACTTTTGCTTATAAGATTCTGTTGAATGATCAGGCCTAAACAGAGTCCCGAGTTCTACGTATTACAGCCTCTTACCCTAAAGAGAAAAAATGGAGGCTGCTATTTTTATAATGGGTTCATTATAGAGGAACTTTGAACTCAAAAGCTGTTTGTAGTTCAGTTTTCTTGTATTATTCTTCAGTGGAAATTGTTGCGTACTCGTTTCTTTGTTGAATGCAATAAGAGTCCTCAATTTTGCTTCTTTCAGTCATTTCCTGGAATCAAATAAAAAATATTTTTCATAATAAAGTGACTCATAATCTCCTTGTTGTACAACATATGCCTACATAAACATTTACTTCAGATTCTTGAGACAAATGTAATACTCATAAGCTTATGGATTTATTTTGAGCTGTAAAACTGCAATACTATGACAGCTTAAAGAGGGGAAAATAATATATATAATGAACCAAGCTGTCATTTGATTCATTGACAAAATTATGAGAGATTGTAATAATGAAATTAATATGGATTATTAAGTATATATACTTTTTTTGACAAATATTGGTACATTGCGTAGTAAAAGAAGTATACGAATGATGTAAAAATAAAAAGAAGAATTGAGCTAAGTAACATCCATCAACCATTTACTTCTTTAGAGTCGTTTTAATCTTGAAGGTCGTATCTAACTAAGCTTTTCCTTTTCACACTTAAATTTGAGACCTTTTTTTTCAGACTTAAATTCGATACATTTAATTAAAAAAGTGAAGTAATCTTATTATGACACAAATCTTTATGTATTCTTCAGTGTCTTGTTGAATAACCTTAATAAATATTGCTAGCTTTAGTAGGTAAAATTTCGAGTACTTCTTTAATTTGCACATATATCTCAATAATCTTGGAGATTCCTTTTTAAAATATTGGACAGACCATATTCCTCCTCCATGTAAAACACAGTAGAAAGAAACCACTTTCACCAGTAGCAACCAAAATGGTATATTAGTATTCAACTCAATAATTGATATTTTGGACTCCAGTGGTTCTGTCACAGTTGCTGAACAAAATAATTGTAGGGACAAGTTTGAAGAAATCCAGGCCACCAGTATTTAATGTAATCTTTTATGCAATTTAATGTTGTTCGTGCTCTTCACCATCCCAAATGTACTACACATGCAAACTTATTCACATCTAGCCAAGAGATTATATTTAGCAAAAAAAAAAAAAAATGATGAAGAAAAATGGCAAAATAGAATATTAAGCTTTTTATTCTACTGCCATATATAGCTGAGACTTTATACTTTTAGCCATTATTCCAGGAACTTGGTATATGACTTTCTTACCTTAATATCATTCATTGTGATAAAATTAGCAGAATCTATCTGACTATTGATAGGGTAATACTGCATACAATAGACCCTTGTGATCCGTCCATTCACCGGACCCCGCGCATAACCGGAACTTAGTGCACTGGGCTGCCTATATGACTATTGATCATGTGATTCATGTTCAGCGCGCTTTGTCAGGGAAAAACAATAGGTGGTAACCTTATTGTCAAATGGTATACACTTCCAAACAATCAGACAGCTGACATCTTCACCAAATATTTATTGATTTCTCAGTTTCAACTATTACATGCTTATAAGTTCATAAGGAAAATAATGAGAACTAAAAACTTGTATGCTTTAATTTCCATGTTCTACATTATGAAGATCCACTCATGGCTGTTCTTATTTGGCAAGTGTTAGCTCAAGGCTAAATTCTTTGCCAATAAGAACTGATAGACCTGACATCTCCAAAACACCAGATGTACTTCTGTCAAAGTTTGTTCTAATTCTTGAGTATAAATGTCTCTTGCCTACCATTTTAGTTGTCAACTTATTAGCACTTATTCTACTCACATTTTTCTTCATTCCAAGAAAAGTCACTTTGTGTATTGTCCAATTCTTACTCATAGCAAACTCTTCATTCAAAATCTCTGATTTGAGATATAACTTATTGTTTACAACACCACTGTGAAATCTCACTAAGCTCCACTTTCCATCCTTTCCTCCCATTTCAACTTCTTCTCCATCGTCCAAGAAAACTTCGCCTGAACTATTTCCCTTGTCGCTGATGGCAACAACAAGTTCGAATGGAGTTTCCCGGGCTGCCCTTGTTGTCATTGCTTCTCCTTGCATCACCAGAATATTTCCTTCTCGAAGGTGTACGTTTATATGATCAGAAGGTGCAGCAAGGTTGATGTAGTTACCGGACTTCATGTTCACGTAGTTTGAATAGTTGAAGAGGTCGAACCAGGTACCAGATGGAAAATATGCATTAACTGAAACCGCTCCAGATGTTAGCACGGGTGATATCATTAACCCCTTACCGATGAGAAACTGAGAGTCGATTTCATAAGTGTTTGTATCCTCAGGAAATGAAAAGAAAAGTGGCCGCGCTATAGGGACGCCTCTGGAATGCGCCTCAAACATTAGCGTGTAGAAGTATGGTAAGAGCTGATAGCGAAGTCCAAGCACCTTTCTAGCTGTTGCAGCTACTGAATCCCAGAGATATAGCTCTTGATGGATAGTAAACTTCTCAGAGTGATCCCTTGAAAAGGGATAGAATGCACCTAGCTACAATTGACGAGACGTTGATATTAACAAATAAACATCAGCTTCTGTATGAGTATTTTAAGCAAACCATTAAAACTGATGTATTTATGAAAAACAACAGACTGCATAGGATTCTGCACTAATATGGCAACACTGCTAACGGAAACAAGTAGACTCCCCGGACTAGAGTAGATGCAGTGTTACATTGTCGGGTTCTGAACCCAATACTTTCGATGCGATGCATAACTTTATGAGTAAAAGCTCACTTAAATTGCAAAAAATAGTAGGTCTGAACCTATACGGATTCAATAATCAGAACCTTAAAGGTTGAACCCGTAGAGCTTAAATCCTGAATCAGCCTCTGCCCTGGATTATACATTGGAGCAGGAGGCGCAAATTAGAAGAATAAGATATCATATGCAGATATGTGTGAAACTAACTTAAATTGCAAAAAATAGTAGGTCTGAACCTATACAGTTTCAATAATCAGATCCTTAAAGGTTGACTGTAGAGCTTAAATCCTAAATCTGCCTTTGCCCTGAATTATACATCGGAGTAGGAGGCGCAAAGTAGAAGAGTAAGATAATATATGCAGTGATGGGTAATGAATTATGCATGACTTTTGAACTGTCAAACAGAAATAATAAACTCCTGATATATGCAAAATACTTCTGTAAAGAAAACAGAACATGTACCTGAATCCAACGGCGGCAAAGTTCCTCAGTTGTATTTTTACCAAAGCCACATATATCAGCTCCAACCATGGGAATTCCAAACAATCCAGAATTTAAAATGCTAGGAATACTATAAGCCAAGTCATCCCAAGTTGCAGCATTATCTCCAGTCCAATGTGCTGTATACTTTCCAGCACCCACAAATGTAGATCTGCTAAGTATAAATGGCCTTTTACCAGTAATGTCGACTAAAGCAGCATTGGTCGTTTTAGCTTCTAGGAATCCATAGAGGTTATGAACATTGTACTCTAAGGTGTTCCCATAATGTACCGATGTTGCTGGGACGGTTTTCTCGTTGATTGGACGTAAGCTTCCTGAGTTATTGATCCTATAAGGAGGATTGTCAAGAGTAGAAGATGCGCTTGGAGGAGAAGAAATGAAGTTAGATAACTCGTTCATATCAAGCCAAAGCCCGTCAACGGGGAGACTTTTGTGGAAAATTTTGATTTCAGTACTCCAGAAGACTCTGGCTTTGGGATTTATGAAGTCAGGAAAATAGACTTTTCCAGGCCAAACTTTGCCAAGATAAGGGACACCATCGCGTTTGATGAAAACATCCGATTCCATACCTCTCTTATAAGTCTCATACGAGCTATTTGTGCTGATCCCTGTGAACAAAGCATTGAGATCAATAAGGAAAGAAGAGCACTTTGATTAAATCATTTGTCCCAACGCCTTTGGAATTTTCTCAACTTCTACGCCAATTTAAGTGTAAATATCAACAGAACCAAGAAAATTCAATATGTCAAAACTCACCTGGATCTAATATGAGAACATACTTCTGGCCATCTTGATGAAGTTTATCAACAAATTTCTTCATCCGGTCAAGTGGAAAATTGATTGGATCAACTGTGAAATCCTTATAGCCGTCCATATAATCAATATCAGTCCACATGACCTCAAGAGGGATTTGAGCTTTTGCATAGCGAGCCACTACATTCTCAACTTCAGAAATACTTTTATAGCCATATCGGCATTGGTGAAAGCCTGTGAATAAAGATTGCAATAGTTGCATGAAGAAACAATGTCAAGAACTCATGTCAAGCTCCAAAAACACACACACACACACACACCAACAACAACAACAACACAAAATGGTGGCAGGATTACAGCTTTCAACAGTAGAAAAGAACCACCTAGTTTTTCCTCAGTAGAAAAGAAGCCTAGCTTCCCAGTTTTATAATTAGCCATAGACCGCAACCACCACCATAGAATCAAGCACTAATCGCAGCAACCAATTGAAACCAACATAACAAGAATTAACTCAATGAGACAAGGTGATTCACATGTATAAATTACTCACCAAAAGACCAGTATGGCATGGGCGCTGGGCGGCCAATGAGCTCCGTGTACTGCTCCATGACCTTCTCCGGCACAGGACCAGCAAAGAAATACAGGTCAATGACCCCTCCAATCACCTTGTAGGCAATTCTATTACCAGTATATACAATATCCATTCCATTGCTATTGAATAACAAGACTCCGTGAGTACTCCCCGCTCCAGGATTAGACCTGACGTCCATGTAAAAAGGATGGGAGCCATACAAGTTGAGGTCAACATTTGCACTACCAATATCAGCATCCCAAAGAGTTAATGTCTGATTATGTTTTAACTTAAATGTTCTCTTGGTATGCTCCCCAAGTCCATATATAGATGACCTATCGGCTGGTAATGAAGAGGACAGTTGAAGGTACTGGTCCTTGAAGATAAGGAATGTGTCTGGAGAGTCACTTTTAGGTGATGTATCGAAAAGAATGTCACCTGAGGAGCGACGTTTGATAGTAAAGCCAAAAGGCGTGGTGTTGTAGAGAGTGAAAATAAGGTCTGAAATGGTGTCTGTATGGAAGTAATGTGTGCCCTCTGATAATGGAAGTGAGGAATAAGAATGTTTCTCCAAAAGGGAGCTGCGGGGGGGAGAATGAGTTTCGCGGGGGATAAATTCTTGTGGAACTTCCCATCTTTCATGATCTGCATCCGTAATCCTGACTCTTAAACGATCTTTTGTCTCAAAGCTGAAGAATCGATCAACATGTAAAACAACACAGAGTCCATTAAGCATCTTTTATATTACAGAAAAGGCTAACCTCACAACATTACTGAAACTGAATGCCAAATGCAGTTCAGTCTAATTCTGCACATTTCTATATTCAATCATAGATATTGTACTAGTTAGGTGAGAATCTAAATTGTCAGACCACCAGTAGTTTCTAAATCAAAATCACAAAGATTTGATACAAAAAAGACATGATATACAAAATCCTAACACAAGAAAACCAACAACAAGGAGCAGTTATTTAGAATTGAGAATGACAATTCGTACTCCCTCTAATAGCATACGTTTTAGATGAGGTGGTCACATACTTCAACATGATATCGGACAAACAGAGGTCTCGGGTTCAAATCTCACCGCTACTCAAAAGTATTTCAGCATATTGGATCCATGAAAAAAGAATCAAGCCAACATGTAAGGGGCATACAACAACAACAACAATCCCTATGTAATCCCACAAGTGGGATCTAGGGACGGGGTGTTAGCGTGTACGCAAAGGCAGATTCAGAATTTTAAATATATGGGTTTGAAATTCTAATCATTTTAAGTTACTGATTCTACATTAATAATTTATACCTATTTAATGAAAACTTTAAGACAAATACATGATTTGAACCAAATTTACAAGTTTCGGTTGAACCCGTAGCCGACATTTGTAGCTCCACCTTGTGTCTATGCCTTCTTTACCTTTACCTTGTGTGAAATTAGAGATGCTGTTTTTGATAGACCTTCGGCTCAAGACACGTAAGTGGCGTATTGAAGCATAATATAATTAACAAGAACTAACTCAGTTGACTCCACCACTCAAAACATCAACTTCCCGATCTCAATACCAAAAAAAATTAAGACTAAAAATGATGAAATTTCATTAACAAAAATGTAATTATAAACAAAAAGTTTCAAAATTACCAGACAGTAAGTGTGAGATTTTGAATGTCAGGTCCAAAAACAGAAGAACTTTTGATGAGTTGAAGATGAGCAGTCAATGTCTTTCCAGAAGAGTCAACGCCTACTGATCGGACAGTATATCCATATCCAATTTGTTCAGCTTTTGTAAATACCAACAAAGTGAAGAACAACAACAAACAATTATACAGAACAAATTGTGTCTGAGGTTGTTTTGTTTTATCACTGTGTCTATTCATTGTGTGTAGTATAAAAGATAATATCCACTTTTGCTGTGATATTTATATATGGGAAATGAAAAGAAAAATGATTGGGTCTTAGAATTTGGAAGATATGCCAAGTCATTGACTGACCTCCAATCATCATAATCTCTACTTGATTACGTAATATATATTATTTTTGGTAATTGATTACGTAATATATACAGTACCTTTTATCATTGGCATTTATACGAACTTAAATATTATGACATGTTTAAATCAACAAAATTTAAGGTTATTTTTTGTATAGCAAAAAGCGTCTATTTTTTTAAAATTTGTATTCAATCAAATATCGTCGTATAAAAATGAAACAAAGTATTTATATACATAAAGAGCGTGTTTAATTGTATACCAAGTGACAAAAATGTTGATATTTTAACATAATCAAGTCACTAGTAAGAAAACTATAACTAAAGTTCTATGATAAATATTAATTGGTAACCTGTTATAGTCTTAAAGATAGTAACTAAATCTCTTGTCTTTTCAGTAAGATAGTAACTAATCTACTCTCTCTTTTTTACCATTTTTTTTTATAATTAAATTTTTATATATACCAGGGAAAAAGTATTTACAAGCCATTACGAAAAGACCCGTAAAGCTTGGTCAGACCCATAGCTTTACTTCATTCATCCTCTACTACTCCTAGTCATTCTCTCCTATAGTTAGGCTAGACAGGCTAAATGATTGAGCGGAAGCGGATCCAGAATTTTTACGCGAGAACACATTATTCTACCCAATTAGTATCCTCTAAAAACTTTTAGTGTTCAGAATGCCAATTGCTTTAAGTTAACTATTTTATATATATATATATATATTTAACTATTATATATATATATATATATAGGCTTTAGGGTGTGGTTGTTGAGATATACTATTAACCATGCGGTTTAGACATAGTATTATATTTTATTCTTTATGAAATAATTATTTATTTAATTTATTCAATTCAATAAAGCATTGTTTTAAATAGATCATCATTTGTAACATGTGTCTCTTTGTGGTGATTGTATGGGTCGGAATCCAACCCTATACAAATCGACGAAGTTAATCGTTCTTCTCAGCTAATGCAAAATTAATAAATGACACGACCGCTCTTAATTAACAACAGTTCATACACATCTTAGATGATCATTAAGGTTACGGCCTATCCGTTATGCCTAAAGTGACCACTTAAACGTGGCCCCAGCCACCAAGGGTCGACTTATGCAGTTCACAACTATAAATACCAAGGTAAGAGCCAAAAAAGGGGTTCCTCTCCTTCCCCGTGGGGACTCTAAAACATGGAGAGCAAACCAAGGAGAGAGAACCCACAAAAGAAAAACAGAAAAATGGTAGATCAAAAGAAACATGATTGTAAGGCTCTGAACCTCCTTATGGGGAGGCAGACCACCATATTGTCATCAATAAAGATCACCCATGTTTTCTGTCACTAGCAGGATCATCTCTTATTATCTTTTCCTTTGCTAGATTCTTGATTTACTACGACTTGCTATGATTGGCCCTCAACTTACATATATTGTTTTGTATTCGTAGAGCGATCAATAACTTTTGAGTCAAACATTTTGGCGCCGTCTACGGGGATTTACTAGCAAGATCGCATAGCTCTTCCAGAAATCAAAAGAAAAGGAAAAACATCGAGAACAGGGAAAACAACCCAGTTAGAACAAGCCTAATTAACCTCGTCCACACGCTAGAACTCAGGCCATGTGCATTCGCCAACTAATTCAACCACGGTTGAAATAGGACTAGGGCTACGCGCCCTCGACTCCAAATAATCAACAATGTTCAACAACAGTTGAACTAGGACTTAGGCTATGTGCCTTCGCCAACTAATTCAACCACGGTTGAAATAGGACTAGGGCTACGCGTCCTCGACTCCAAATAATCAACAACGTTCAACAACAGTTGAACTGGGACTCAGGCCATGTGCCTTCGCCAACTAATTCAACCACGGTTGAAATAGGACTCGGGCTACGCACTCTCGACTCAATATAATCAACAATGTTCAACAACAGTTGAATTGGGACTCAGGCCATGTGCCTTCGCCAACTAATTCAACCACGGTTGAAATAGGACTAGGGCTACGCGCCCTCGACTCTAAATAATCAACGACGTTCAACAACAGTTGAACTAGGACTCAAGCCATGTGCCTTTGCCAACAAATTCAACCACGATTGAAATAGGACTCGGGCTACGCGCCCTCGACTCCAAATAATCAATAATGTTCAACAACAGTTGAACTGGGACTCAGGCCATGTGCCTTCGCCAACTAATTCAACCACGGTTGAAATAGGACTAGGGCTACGCATCCTCGACTCCAAATAATCAACAATGTTCAACAAAAGTTGAACTGGGATTCAGGCCATGTACCTTCGCCAACTAATTCAACCACGGTTGAAATAGGACTAGGGCTACGCGCCCTCGACTCCAAATAATCAACAATGTTCAACAAAAGTTGAACTGAGATTCAGGCCATGTGCCTTCGCCAACTAATTCAACCACGGTTGAAATAGGACTCGGGCTACGCACCCTCTACTCCAAATAATCAACGACGTTCAACAATAGTTGAACTGGAACTCAGACCATGTGCCTTCGCCAACTAATTCAACCACAGTTGAAATAGGACTCGGGCTACGCGCCCTCGACTCCAAATAATCAACAATGTTCAACAATAGTTGAACTGGGACTCAAGCCATGTGCCTTCGCCAACTAATTCAACCACGGTTGAAATAGGACTCAGGCTACGTGCCCTCGACTCCAAATAATCAATGACGTTCAACAACAGTTGAACTGGGACTCAGGCCATGTGCCTTCGCCAACTAATTCAACCACGGTTGAAATAGGACTCGGGCTACGCACCCTCGACTCCAAATAATCAACAATGTTCAACAACAGTTGAAATGGGACTTAGGCCATGTGCCTTCGCCAACTAATTCAACCACGGTTGATATAGGACTCGCACTACGAGCCCTCAACTCCAAATAATCAACGACGTTCAACAACAGTTGAACTGGGACTCAGGCCATGTGCCTTCGCCAACTAATTCAACCACGGTTGAAATAGGACTCGGGCTACGCACCCTCGACTCCAAATAATCAACAACGTTCAACAACAATTGAACTGGGACTCAGGCCATGTGCCTTCGCCAACTAATTCAACCACGGTTGAAATAGGACTCGGGCTACACGCCCTCAATTCCAAATAATCAACAATCTTCAATAACAGTTGAACTGGGACTCAGGCCATGTGCCTTCGCCACCTAATTCAAGCACGATTGAAATAGGATTCGGGCTATGCGCCCTCGACTCCAAATGATCAACGACGTTCAACAACGGTTGAACTGGGACTCAGGCCATGTGCCTTCGTCAACTAATGCAACCACGGTTGAAATAGGACTCGGGCTATGCGCCCTTGACTCCAAATGATCAACAACATTCAACAACAGTTGAACTGGGACTTAGGCCATGCGCCTTCGCCAACTAATTCTACTACGATTGAAATAAGACTCAAGCCATATACCTCCGCCAATAAACTGACAAGTGAACTGAGGTACGGAACAAGCACCCACACCGACCAAGTGAGTACGTCTAACTCCTACTAAAATGAAAGACGCGGGAGGTTCGGCACCTGCTAAACCCCCAGGTCGCGCGTTCGTCCCTACGACAAATAGCTCGACCTTGCCCGAAACGGGACTAAGTTCAGGACAATCCGCCCTCGAGGGAGTGCCTTGACGACCACTCGAGTTGCGAAGGGTCTGGTCACCTACGTCCAAAAATTAGTACACCCGCTAGAATGGAATATCAAAACCAAATTAGCCCCCCCCCAAGACGCAAATGAAACAAACAGTATACAAACGAAATAAGGGGAATCTCCCTTGTTCATAAAATAATCACGGGCCACGCCTGCTTACATCCGTCCAAGCACCGTCCTAAAAAAGAAGAAGAGTAAAAACAACAATGTACAAAAAAACAACAGCAACAGCCACTGAAAAGGTGAAGAAACTACTCGTTTCACTTGGCGTCGTCCGCACCATCACCTGCTCTAGTCGCATCATCGCCTTATCCACCTACACCGCCGCCTGCAGCCCCCTTACCATTGCTGGCTCCCCCCGAACTCTCGCCATCACCATCATCAATACCAAGCGTTGCAACATCAAAACCAGATTCTATACGAGCTTCCCGTGCCCTTTGGCGTGCTCCCTTAAAAATGGCTTTAGATATGATGCCGGCCTCAAACAAATGTTTATATACATCCCACTAGGCCTCAGCATAAACCCAAACCTCGCGAGAATGACCCATAAAAGCGAACTGCTCCTGGATACGCCTATTCTCCTCCTCTAAAAGCGCAATCTGCCCCGCTACATCTTGAGCGTCTCGCTCTAAGACCCCGATCCGCTCTTCAAGACTCCCCTCTCTGAAGGCAGCAGCAGCCCTCACCAAAGAACTAAGATTCTTTAGCATGGATAACCCCCTGCAACTCATCACCTCGAGCGGAGGCATCAGCCAATCTTTGCTTTAAAGCCGCCACCTCCCCTTCCAGCACATCAACCTTCCCACTCCACTTTGAGGTGACCTTCGTCACCCTAGTCAAGAACAAATGCTCACATTCAATTGAGGCCCTCTGCCCAACCTCGAGCTTATCATCCTTCCGATGCAATTGGTCCTCTAAGGCTCTTATGAGACCAAGCGATTGATTCGCCTGGAACTCCCTCCTCGCCAACTCTTTAACCAATGCCCGATTATGGGGATCAGTCCTCACACACTAGCTCATCTCCCTACACTTGTCTCGATAGCGACGGTATTTGTCAACCACCCGCAAAAATACCCCGAATCAAATGTTGGCTCGACGGAGACTCTCCACCTACAAGAAAAAAGCCCGCAAAACGAAGAACAACGAGTCAGGCTAGAAATAAAAAAAATAAGATAAAGGGAAAGTAGACAAGCTTCCACATCCGAACACATACCCTCGTTCCCATCATGGCCACTTCATTCATCAGACCAATATCCATAACCCCCTCAACGACTCTTTCTCCACCGCAGAACACAACTGCCCATACTGCAACACCAGACTCGAATCCAGCAACAACAAATTCTCATCCACAAGGACCTCAATAACGCGTGGCCTCCTATACGGGTGAACAGCCGCACTTGTGACACCATCACGGAACATGCGAACATCTTCAGAGTCCAAATCCAAGTCAGAGGTGGACCTGTCTCCTATCGCCGCCACCTCCTCCGAAGGGGTACTCGACCCACCTATATCCACAACCACCCAAGTAGCCTCCCCCAACTCAACCACGTGGGTCGAAGACTGGGCCGTTGGAGCGGCACTTCCCTCTCGGTCCGCACGGACCTGAACGTCACTTTCCCTCGGTCCATCTTCAGGAGTGCGCGCCACAACCGTACCCTCTCCTGCCTCAAAAGGAGGAGAATCCACATTTATTACGACATAAGGAACGAGCATAACCTCCACTGGAAGAGCCGGAGTAAAGACAACCATGCGCCTAATCAAAGGCCTCTCTTCCTCATCACACGAAGACGATCCGTCTCTTGGGAGGACTATCCCCGATGGACCTTTATCACAAAACAGAGAATGGGAAGGAGAGGGCACCGCAGAATATTCAACTGATGTGGCCCTCGGAGCACAGCATGTCAACCGAAATACTAGTTGAGGAGCTATGCCTTAGTATTCTCTCCATGTAACAAAAGACAAGGTCAGCTAGAGGATTTACTGAGCTCGAAATATGACAAGTCTGAAAAGCATAACTTCTTACCCACGGCTTGCCCCCGGCCATATTTCTCCCAAAAGAACGCCCACGTGCAAACCCCCTTGGTGTGCGAAACCATGGCTTCAAGCCATCCGCGCAACCCTGCAAATAAAGCCGGTGGCGACCTCTTGGCTATAAAAGCCATGACAAAAGCAATGATGACCTTAGCACAGTAAACAAGAGAATAAAAGAAAAAACATTGCCACTCAAAAATAACTCACGTCTGTGATTCCAGGCCTCGGGGGATCCCGGGGAAGGCGCCACCAAGTGCTCAGTCCGAATGTAAAAAAGCTGCTCGAACGACCGAGGCTCAACATCATCGTCCAATGCAGCTGTCAGCCCACCTCGACCCACGCGGACTCATGCAAAGCATAGTCCCCCGTACCCGCTGAGGAGTGTACAGGGCAAGTACGTGCTTAAGTCTAATCGTCCTACCGGCCAACTCCCCATACTTCAAAAATATCGCCAAGATCTTGTAGAGAGAGGGGGTGAGTTGCCCCGGAAACACCTTATAGTAGCGGCAGAAGTCCACCACCAAGTTGGGAAGCGGGACCCTGAATCCCATTCTGAAGGGGTACGCATAAAAAACACAGTACCCGGTGTGATCAGTGTGGATCCTCTCCTTATGTCTAGCTAGAACAACATCAGCGTGAGAAGGCACGAACCCCTGCTCCCACAGTTAGGCCATGCCCACCTCCCCCATTAGTGGGGCCTCATCCACGGGGTCTTCCCCTCCATCGACGAAGAAATCTACCGCCGGGCCTCCAATTACGGGGAGTATTTCGTCTATGGACGGGACCCCCTCAGCCTCAATCTGCTCTCCTCTTCCCAGCGCCGGAGATGATCCTTCAACCACCGGAGGATTGACCGGCACACCACCAAAAGAACTCCACGAGAAGAAGAACTAGCCATTGCTCAGTTGTCAAGAGAAGGGAATAGAATGCCGGATTTGACGAAAAATGGTGAAAAGCTCGTTACAAAAGAGAAAAAACTTTAAGTTCACAAGAAACAAAGACTCAAAAGCCTCACAAGTAAATTGTAGAATGCCAAGAATCGAATATCTCAAACTGTCTTATAGGAAAAATAATTGGTTTTTGGAAAAACTGATGGATGTCATGCGCATCCAACTGTCAAAAATGGTTCAATTCTACCGAAATGGGCGCCGTCATGATTAGCATCATAAAGTGTTAGCCCGATCACAGTCGCCATCTCGCCAACCAAATAAAAATGAAGAGCCCTATCAATAAGGGCAGAACAAGCCCTGCGCTCTTGGAATTTTGAGTAAACTATGTGCACCATCCTCGCATAACTGTTTACGGACTGCTTCCCTTTGATGATGACGCTCGCATACATAATAACGGGATCGACCTATCGCTATATAAAAAGGGGAAGGGTGCATCACGGCCGCAACACGAGCAGTCGTCATCACCTCTCGCCCAAAGACCATCTACTTTATGATCACCAAAGTCCGCTCATCAAGCTCGACTTCGAGGCGACCCTGATAAGCGGATGGACTAACTGTATGCGTTGGAATCCGACCCTATACCAATCGATGAAGTTAATCGTTCTTCTTAACTAATACAAAATTAATAAATGGCACGACTGCTCTTAATTAACAACAGTTTATACTCATCTTAGATGATCATTAAGGTTACAGCCTATCCGTTATGCCTAAAGTGACCACTTAAACGTGGCCCCAGCCACCAAGGGTTGACTTATGCAGTTCACATCTATAAATACCAAGGTAAGAAGCCAAAATAGGGATTCCTCTCCTTCCCCATGGGGACTCTAAAACATGTAGAGCAAAACAAGGAGAGAGAACCCACAAAAGAAAAACAAAAAAATGGTAGATCAAAAGGAACATGATTGTAAGGCTGTGAATCTCCTTATGGGGAGGCAGACCACCCTATTGTCATCAATAAAGATCACCTATATTTTCTGTCACTAGCAGGTTCATCTCTTATTATCTTTTCCTTTGCTAGATTCTTGATTTACTACGACTTGCTATGATTGGCCCTCAACTTACATATATTATTTTGTATTTGTAGAGTGATCAATAACTTTTGAGTCAAACAGTGATGTAGTAGACAATTTAGTGTGTGGAGTCTTAGCTCATGCACAAAAGATTAAATTGTTAGTTCTCATAATTAATAAACCAAGATCACAATCGAAGATATTATCGGACAAAATATCTTGATTATTGTAGCACAAGATTATTGTATAATTTGTCTTGATTATAGGAGTAAGTTTACTCCAACTTCTTGTGCTAGTATACTTACTGTATATTGAACGGACCAAGCAGAGAAAAGATATTTTTGTACTTAATACATATAAAATAATTTCTGTAATTCATTAAATGAGCTTATACTCCTAATCTTGATATAAATATTATGATCATTGTAATTTGTTTATTGTTTTGATTTATCAAAAGGTACGACTCTATGTAGAGTTAGTATATACCTAATAAATTAGACAATAACAAATAATATTTGTGAAATAACAATTAGTTGATAGAATCCATGACTTGGACTTGGGTTTGATGATACCCATTTATATAAGTGTCACACCTCCTTTTGGCGCGCCCTCTACCTGGGGTAGATGCGCGAGGGAGTTTTTCCAATTTAAGTGACAATATTCGAAACGGAATTATTCTATTTATTTCAGAGTCGCCACTTGGAATAAATTAAGGTGTCCCAAGTCACCAATTTATTTAAGTCCCGAATCGAGGAAATTTTGACTTTCCAAATGAAGTCTGCGAACCAGAAATTCT
The DNA here is from genome assembly GCA_032618575.1 of Nicotiana noctiflora. NCBI lineage: Eukaryota > Viridiplantae > Streptophyta > Magnoliopsida > Solanales > Solanaceae > Nicotiana > Nicotiana noctiflora. The sequence continues at coordinate 152,541 of JASVEL010000316.1, read as the reverse complement.
AAGTAAGGAATTCTGTTGACCTGAGGGAAGGTGTTAGGCACCCTCGGATCCCATGGTTCTAGCACGGTCGCTTCAATTATTGTAAATGGCTAAAAATATCTGATTTTTATATATGTTATCCTATATGCTTTTAATAGACTATACCACTTTTGTTAAAATAAACTATACATTCAACCCTTTAAATGAAAGTCTAATTCTAAGTAAAACGAAAACATTAACTTTGACGATACTTTAGTTGGGTGTACATGTTTATTGGAGTTATTTCTTGATTAACTCATGCAAAAGTATTGATGCGTGAAATGATTCCATTTTTAACTGATATTTTCTATTAAATAATCGGGAATGCGTCTAATTTGAATAAGCATAGATTTTAATACCTCACTTATTAGTTAGATCGGGAATATCAATTCACCCGTAACAGGCTAAATAAAATAATTGATTAATGAAAACCCAAAAATAAACAAAGATAAACCTACTGTTAAATTTCAAAACTGGTTTTAACTATTCACTATGAATACATGTACTAAGAACTCCACGATTTTTTAACTAAAACTTCAAACGTCATCATTTTGAACAACATTCAAACTTAATGCTAATGATAAAATATACATGGTACGAGAAATACGGATTCATTTAAACAACCTATCAAAATATGCAATAGTCCCATCCGTACAAATACATTATACAACTAGCAAATGTATATCACAAAATCGAATCCTGTTCTAAAAATTACTAACCGATAACCTAAAGTTCCTTTAATCTAACTGCTAAAATAAACTCCGGAATTTCTAATGGTGACTTGATGTGTTTTGGAAGTCTATGACTGCAGTTAAAAAAAATGAAAATGAATTACAAAGGCAAACTTAAGATGATAGCAGTGTTTCTTCAGTTGATTCCGAAATCATTCAGGTACATTGAGTGAAAACTTCAAAGCATTAGAGAGGATGAAATACCTGGAATTGGAATTGAAATGGAGAAAAGAAAAAGTCAGCAACAGCAAGTGAAGAAAACAGCAATTGGCAGCAACAAATAAGCACCAGCAGTAGCACTTGAAATCCCAGTATAACTCAAAAACCCAAACTTCGGACAGAAAACAGAATTCAAAATAGCAACCCAAAAAGCCAAATTGTGAACCAGCAAAAGACACAAAATGATCTCCAAAGAATTCCAAATGGCTTGAACACTCAAAATCCAAAACGAAACAGAAGAACAGAGAGTCACTCCAATGTTATGATTTTCTGTATTCTCCTTGAAGCTAAAAGAATGATCTCAAAACACTCCTCTTTAGAACCTTTTAAATCTATATGTGTTCTCTATTTTTTCCAGTGTTTTCCAAATTCCTAAGCTCTCTCTGTATATCAATGTGTGTATTCTAGTGTTCTGCCAGTGATCTATTTGTGAATGATTGTGTTTTTTTCTGTATTCAGTGAGTGTATGTCTCTCTGTCTGTTCAATCTCTCTCCCTATTCTCTATACTTATAGTTAAGAAATTCACTCCTGAGGGTGCAACCAATCCTAAACTAAACCCCTGCCCATCCCTATCTCTGCCCAGCCTAGTAGATTCCCCTGGGCAGACCCATCCCTCTGCTTGTGCCACTATATTGTGTCTGAGTATGGGTTCTTTTAATTAAAAATTGGCAAGTGCAGGGAGCTAGTGGGATACCATGCTGTACAGCAGGTTCCACTAGGCTGTGCATTATGTGCAGGGCATTTTAAATCCTAAGATACTAACATTCTGATTCAAGTCATCTTACAGCTATATCCAAACATCATTGATAATTCAAAAATCTGTTAAACCAATAGTGGCTCGGATCAGTCTTGCAATGCCAATGGCATCCCTATCTTATTTGGAACAAACCTACAATAGTGTTTGTCTAGTCGATTACTTGGTCTATAACATTTACTTACTTGATCACAACACATATAATCAAGAACAAATAAAGGCCAAACAAAGCAGTGATTCAGGGTTCCGGGCAGACTCAGAAGACCAACAGATAAGGACTAATTGCTTGACGACCTTAATCAAACTGAACATACCATTCATTTTAATTAAAGAAAACATAAGGAATCGACCAAATAAAAGGTCTTAAAGAGTAGAACAACAAGTTTAATGGAAATTAGAAAACTGAAACATATCACATAGATGAATACAACATAGGACTAGATGATACTTAGGAGAAATGAAAGAGGAAAAAATACCTCCGAAATCAACAGTGGCCCAGGATTGACCTTGGACTTAAACTATTGAAGCCAAAATGGGCCTTAATCGGGGTGTTCTCGATTGAGAACACCTAGATTAAGGTCCATTAGACCTCAATCTCTGATCAATTTTGAATGGAGAACCCGTTTTGAATTTCTAGGGTTCATGTGGTCATTTTTAGGGCTCGACCGGTTCTGGCAAGATTCGAACTAAACCAGGGTTAGCAGGGGTATGAGGGAGGTCATGGGAGTGCTTGGGGTGAGTTTGGGATGGTTTGGGGTAAACGTTCAAGTTCCGGCGAACTTCAAACTAATATTCGAAACGTTCGAGGAATATTCAAGACTAACGACTGCCCGATTCGTGTAGAGGGGGCTGGGGAGGTTCTACGATGTTAATTTGGGGAGGTTTGGCCTACCGAAACCGCCATGAGGCGATTTCCGGTAGGCGGAGTGCGGCGGAGATGGTGGGGCTCAGTTCATCTCTGAGAGAGACGATGAAGGTGGGGGTCTGGCTTAAGGGGGGCTGGGTAGGTCTTTTGGGCTTATATACATGCTGATGGATTTTATCCAGACCGTTGGATCGATTAAGATCGACGGCTTGGATCATCTTACTCAACGAAACGAAGTCGTTTGAGTAAGTTTGAGACCGGGCGGTTTGTTTTTATGTGGATACGGGTCGGGGTGCAGGGGCGATTGGCGACCGATGGATCAAAATGATCCAATGGCTTGGATGTCCTGGCCTGTTACGGCGTCGTTTGGGCGTATCTGGAGATGGCCTGAACCGGATTTTGCTTGGGCCTGGGTTGGTCATTTTCCTTGGGCCTGTTTTTTTTTTACACATAATTGACTAAAACAAAATCCTTAACTTGAAACCCAAAATTGCTAGATAAAAATGCAAATGCAACATGTTTTTTTGTAGTTTTTTTTATTGATTTAACAAATAAACATGGACACGCAAACGCAAACAATAAGAAAAGAACATATAATCCACAAATATTGCAAACAAACACAAAAACTTTTTTTTTATTTTGAATTTTTGGGAGTAATTCGTGTGAAGCAAAAATCACGTGCTCACAGCTGCCCCTCTTTGCGCGAAAACATGAAGAGTTTTCGTGCAAAGATAAATGAGCAAATACGAGCGATTTTTTCCCGTTTGAATACTCCGTGGGAAGTATTTTGAAAGAGTTTGACCGAGCCTTTGCTCCGGAGGCCTCCTACATATCCTGGGCTAAACAGGAATCAGGTCAATGTAGTTCGGGAAGTTTTGGTAGCTGGGAATACCGTGAACTGACATTTTGCTGTTACTGTTGCTATCGTTGCTGCTGCTGTTGCTTAACTGCTTACTGACCTCCTTATTACACCGAAAGATAAATTAAAGCTAAACTAGCTATGCTATCAAACTATGATTTACAAGATTCCTATCTATGATTCTCTTGAAAACTTGATCTTGAATCTTAGCTGATTTGCTGTAGACCTCGATCTGAATCTTGGTGCTCAACAAACTGTACGTTCTTGTTTATTTTCTGTAACATTGAGTGAAATAGAGTCGGCGAAGCTTGTTACTTCAATCATCTTCTGGGCAATCCGTGCCTTTGTTTACTCCAACATTTGAACTCTTTTCTTTTGGTTATTTTTTTCTTTTCTTCACTCTGGATTGATGTTCCATTTGTAGGTTATCTCGATTCTTGCGTCCCGAGGTCAAACCTATTTAGACAATAAAACAAACAAACAAACGAAATTTTTCTGCCCCAGTTTTGCTAGGAAAATTTCGAGAGTTAGTTGTGACACAGAAAGCGATTAAAAAGACTCTTTGGTATTGGGTAAGAAAATCACAATTTCACAAATAAACGTTCCACGGCTTTCTGGCCGGGATTTTGAAGAAGAGTTTCACGGCTTTCTGGCCGGAATTCAAACAATGTCTAACGGTTTTTTGGCCGATAGACCCTCGGTTTTTTGGCCGGGTATACACTAAATGGCTCCGCAGTTTTCTGAATGGGAGATCCTCGGTTTTCTGACCGGGGATAAGAGTTTCACGGCTTTCTGGCCGGAATTCAAACAATATCTAACGGTTTTTGGCCGTCAGATCCTCGGTTTTCTTTTGCCGGGGTAAAAGTAAATGGCTCCGCAGTTTTTTGACTGGGGAGATCCTCAGTTTTCTAGCCGGGGATAAGAGTTTCACGGCTTTCTTGCCGGAATTCAAACAATATCTAACGGTTTTTTTTTTGCCGTCAGATCCTCGGTTTTTGGCCGGGGTAAAAGTAAATGGCTCCGCAGTTTTTGATTGGGGAGATCCTCGGTTTTCTGACCGGGGATAAAAGTTTCACGGCTTTTTGGCCGGAATTCAAACAATATCTAACGGTTTTTGGCCGTGAGATCCTCGGTTTTTTGGCTGGGGTAAAAGTAAATGGCTCCGCACTTTTTTGACCGGGGAGATCCACGGTTTTCTGACCGGGGATAAACGTTTCGCGGCTTTCTGGCCGGAATTCAAACAATATCTAACGATTTTTTGGCCGTCGGATCCTCGGTTTTTTGGCCGGGGTAAAAGTAAATGGCTCCGCAGGTTTTTGACTGGGGAGATCCTCGGTTTTTCGACCGGGGATAAAAGTTTCGCGGCTTTCTGGCCGGAATTCAAACAATATCTAACGGTTTTTGGCCGTCGGATCCTCGGTTTTTGGCCGAGGTAAAAGTAAATAGCTCCGCGAGTTTTTGACTAGGGAGATCCTCGGTTTTCGACCGGGATAAAAGTTTCGCGGCTTTCGGCCGGAATTCAAACAATATCTAACGGTTTTTTTTTGGCCGTCGGATCCTCGATTTTTTGGCCGGGTAAAAGTAAATGGCTCCGTCGTTTTTTGACGAGGAGATCCTCGGTTTTCTAGTCGGGGATAAAAGTTTCACGGCTTTCGGCCGGAATTCAAACAATATCTAACGGTTTTTGGCCGTCGGATCCTCGGTTTTTGGCCGGGGTAAAAGTAAATGGCTCCGCAGTTTTTGATTGGGGAGATCCTCGGTTTTCTGACCGGGGATAAAAGTTTCACGGCTTTCTGGTCGGAATTCAAACAATATCTAACGGTTTTTGGCCGTCGGATCCTCGGTTTATCGGCCGGGGTAAAAGTAAATGGCTCCACAGTTTTCTGACTAGGAGATCCTCGGTTTTCTGACCGGGGATAAAATTTTGGCGGCTTTCTGGCCGGAAAGACCCTCGGTTTTTCTGACCGGGGTCCAAACAGATATTGGACTGATATGATTTGATTCTCTTTTTCAGAGTTTTCATTTTCTTTTCTTTTATTCTCTTTTTTTTTTGGCTTTACGGCCGAATTCAAACAATATCTAACGGTTTTTTTGGCCATCGGATCCTCGGTTTTTGGCCGGGTAAAAGTAAATGGCTCCGCAGTTTTCTGACTGGGGAGATCCTCGGTTTTCTGACCGGGATAAAAGTTTCACGGCTTTCCGGCCGGAATTCAAACAATATCTAACGGTTTTTTGGCCGCCAGACCCTCGGTTTTTTGGCCGGGGTAAAAGTAAATGGCTCCGCAGTTTTCTGACTGGGAGATCCTCGGTTTTCTGACCGGGGATAAAAGTTTCACAGCTTTCTGGCCGGAATTCAAACAATATCTAACGGTTTTTGGCCGTCGGATCCTCGGTTTTTTGGTCGGGGTAAAAGTAAATGGCTCCGCAGTTTTTTGACTGGGAGATCCTCGGTTTTCTAACCTGGGATAAGAGTTTCACAGCTTTCTGGCCGGGATTCAAACAATATCTAACAATTTTTTGGCCGTCAGATCCTCGGTTTGTTTTTTGGCCGAGGTAAAAGTAAATGGCTCCGCAGTTTTCTGACTGGGAGATCCTCGGTTTTCTGACCGTGGATAAAAGTTTCACGGCTTTTCGGTCGGAATTCAAACAATATCTAACGGTTTTTTGGCCGTCGGGTCCTCTATTTTTTGGCCGGGGTAAAAGTAAATGGCTCGCAGTTTTTCGACTTGGAGATCCTCGGTTTTCGACCGGGGATAAGAGTTTCACGACTTTCTGGCTCGAATTCAAACAATATCTAACGGTTTTTTGGCCGTCGGATCCTCGATTTTTTGGCCGGGGTAAAAGTAAATGGCTCCGTCGAGTTTTACGACTGGGAGATCCTCGGTTTTCGACTAGGGATAAAAGTTTCACGGTTTTCGGTCGGAATTCAAACAATATCTAATGGTTTTTGGCCGTCGGATCCTCGGTTTTTTGGCCGGGGTAAAAGTAAATAGCTCCGCGGTTTTCTTATCGGGAGATTCTCGGTTTTCTATCGGGAGATTCTCGGTTTTCGACCGGGGATAAGAGTTTCACGGCTTTCGGCGGGATTCAAACAATATCTAACGGTTTTTGGTCGTCGGATCCTCGGTTTTTTTTTGGCCGGGGTAAAAGTAAATGGCTCGCAGTTTTCTGACTCGGGTGATCCTCGGTTTTCTGACCGGGGATAAGAGTTTCACGGCTTTATGGCCGGAATTCAAACAATATCTAACGGTTTTTTGGCCGTCAGATCCTCGGTTTTTTGGCCATGGTAAAAGTAAATGGCTCAGTAGTTTTCTAACTGGGAGATCCTCGGTTTTCTGACCGGGGATAAGAGTTTCACGGCTTTCTGGCTGGAATTCAAACAATATCTAACGGTTTTTTGGCCATCAGATCCTCGGTTTTTTGGTCGGGGTAAAAGTAATTGGCTCCGCACTTTTCTGACCGGGAGATTCTCAGTTTTCTGACCGGGGATAAAAGTTTCACGGCTTTCTGGCAGGAATTCAAACAATATCTAACGGTTTTTGGCCGTCAGATCCTCGGTTTTTGGCCGGGGTAAAAGTAAATGGCTCCGCAGTTTTCTGACTGGGAGATCCTCGGTTTTCTGACCGGGATAAAAGTTTCACGGCTTTCTGGCCGGAATTCAAACAATATCTAACGGTTTTTTGGCCGTCAGATCCTCGGTTTTTTGGCCGGGGTAAAAGTAAATGGCTCCGCAGTTTTTTGACTGGGGAGATCCTCGGTTTTCTGACCGGGGATAAAAGTTTCACGGCTTTCTGGCCGGAATTCAAACAATATCTAACGGTTTTTTGGCCGTCAGATCCTCGGTTTTTTGGCCGGGGTTAAAGTAAATGGCTCCGCAGTTTTCTGACTAGGAGATCCTCGGTTTTTGACCGGGGATAAAAGTTTCACGGCTTTCTGGCCGGAATTCAAACAATATCTAACTATTTTTTGGATGTCAGATCCTCGGTTTTTTGGCCGGGGTTAAAGTAAATGGCTCCGCGGTTTTCTGACTGGGAGATCCTCGGTTTTCTGACCGGGGATAAACGTTTCGCGGCTTTCTGGCCGGAATTCAAATAATATCTAACGGTTTTTTTACCGTTAGATCCTCGATTTTTTGGCCGGGGTAAAAGTAAATGGCTTTGCAGTTTTTTGACTGGGGAGATCCTCGGTTTTCTGACCGGGGATAAAAGTTTTGCGGCTTTCTGGCCGGAATTTTTTGGCCGGGGTAAAAGTAAATGGCTCTGCAGTTTTTTGACTGGGGAGATCCTCGGTTTTCTGACCGGGATAAAAGTTTCACGGCTTTCGGCCGGAATTCAAACAATATCTAACGGTTTTTTGGCCGTCAGATCCTCGGTTTTTTGGCCGGGGTAAAAGTAAATAGCTCCGCAATTTTCTGACTGGGAGAGATCCTCGGTTTTTCGACCGGGGATAAAAGTTTCACGGCTTTCTGGCCGGAATTCAAACAATATCTAACGGTTTTTGGCCGTCGGATCCTCGGTTTTTTTGGCCGGGGTAAAAGTAAATGGCTCCGCAGTTTTCGATTGGGGAGATCCTCGGTTTACTGACCAGGGATAAGAGTTTCACGGCTTTCTGGCTGGGATTCAAACAATATCTAACGGTTTTTTGGCCGTCGGATCCTCGGTATGTTTTTTGGCCGGGGTAAAAGTAAATGGCTCCGCAGTTTTCGATTGGGGAGATCCTCGGTTTCTGACCGGGATAAAAGTTTCACGGCTTTCGGCCGGAATTCAAACAATATCTAATGGTTTTTTGGCCGTCGGATCCTCGGTTTTTTGGTCGGGGTAAAAGTAAATGGCTCCGCAGCTTTTTGACTGGGGAGATCCTCGGTTTTTTGACCGGGGATAAGAGTTTCACGGCTTTCTGGTCGGAATTCAAACAATATCTAACGGTTTTTGGCCGTCGGATCCTCGGTTTTTGGCCGGGTAAAAGTAAATGGCTCCGCAGTTTTTTGACTGGGGAGATCCTCGGTTTTCGACCGGGGATAAAAGTTTCACGGCTTTCGGCCGGAATTCAAACAATATCTAACGGTTTTTGGCCGTCAGATCCTCGGTTTTTTGCCGGGGTAAAAGTAAATGGCTCGCAGTTTTCCGATTGGGAGATCCTCGGTTTTCGACCGGGGATAAGAGTTTCACGGCTTTCTAGCCGGGATTCAAACAATATCTAACGGTTTTTTGGCCGTCAGATCCTCGGTTTGTTTTTTGGCCGGGGTAAAAGTAAATGGCTCCGCAGTTTTCGGACCGGGAGATCCTCGGTTTTCCGACCGGGAATAAGAGTTTCACGGCTTTCGGCGGAATTCAAATAATATCTAACGGTTTTTGGCCGTCGGGTCCTCGGTTTTTTGGCCGGGGTAAAAGTAAATGGCTCGCAGTTTTCTGAGCGGGAGATCCTCGGTTTTCGACCGGGGATAAGAGTTTCACGGCTTTCGGCCGGAATTCAAACAATATCCAATGGTTTTTTGGCCGTCGGATCCTCGGTTTTTGGCCGGGGTAAAAGTAAATGGCTCCGCAGTTTTTACTGACTGGGAGATCCTCGGTTTTCTGACCGGGATAAAAGTTTCACGGCTTTCCGGTCGGAATTCAAACAATATCTAACGGTTTTTTGGCCGTCAGATCCTCGGTTTTTTGCCCGGGGTAAAAGTAAATGGCTCCGCAGTTTTTTGACTGGGGAGATCCTCGGTTTTCGACCGGGGATAAAAGTTTCACGGCTTTCGGCCGAATTCAAACAATATCTAATGGTTTTTGGCCGTCGGATCCTCGGTTTTTGGCGGGGTAAAAGTAAATAGCTCCGCGGTTTTCGGCGGGAGATCCTCGATTTTCTGACGGGGATAAGAGTTTCACGGCTTTATGTCTGGAATTCAAACAATATCTAATGGTTTTTGGCCATCAGATCCTCGGTTTTTGGTCGGGGTAAAAGTAAATGGCTCATCAGTTTTCTGACTAGGAGATTCTTAGTTTTCCGAACGGGGATAAAAGTTTCACGGCTTTCGGCGGAATTCAAACAATATCTAACGGTTTTTGGCCATCGGATCCTCGGTTTTTGGTCGGGGTAAAAGTAAATAGCTCCGCGGTTTTCGACCGGGAGATTCTCGGTTTTCCGAACGGGGATAAAAGTTTCACGGCTTTCCGGTCGGAATTAAACAATATCTAACGGTTTTTGGCCGTTAGATCCTCGATTTTTGGTCGTGGTAAAAGTAAATGGCTCCGCGAGTTTTCGATCGGGAGATCCTCGGTTTTCGACGGGAATAAGAGTTTCACGGCATTCGGCCGGAATTCAAATAATATCTAACGGTTTTTTGGCCGTCGGGTCCTCGGTTTTTTGGCCGGGGTAAAAGTAAATAGCTCCGCAGTTTTCGACTAGGGAGATCCTCGGTTTTTGACCGGGGATAAAAGTTTCACGGCTTTCTGGCCGGAATTCAAACGATATCTAACGGTTTTTTTTGCCGTCAGATCCTCGGTTTTTGGTCGGGGTAAAAGTAAATGGCTCCGCAGTTTTTGACTGGGGAGATCCTCGGTTTTTCGACCGGGGATAAAAGTTTCACGGCTTTCTGGCCGGAATTCAAACAATATCTAATGGTTTTTTGGCCGTCGGATCCTCGGTTTTTTGGCCGGGGTAAAATTAAATGGTTCCGCAGTTTTTTGACTGGGAGATCCTCGGTTTTCTGGCCGGGGATGAAAGTTTTGCGGCTTTCTGGCCAGAATTCAAACAACATCTAACGGTTTTTTGGCCGGGGTAAAAGTAAATGACTCCGCAGTTTTCTGACTGGGAGATCCTCGGTTTCCTGACCGGGGATAAAAGTTTCACGGCTTTCTGGCCGGAATTCAAACAATATCTAATGGTTTTTGGCTGCCAGACCCTCGGTTTTTTGGCCGGGGTAAAAGTAAATAGCTCCGCAGTTTTCGGACTGGGAGATCCTCGATTTTCTGATCGGGGATAAAAGTTTCACGGCTTTCTGGCCGGAATTCAAACAATATCTAACGGTTTTTTGGCCGTCAGATCCTCGGTTTTTTGGTCGGGGTAAAAGTAAATGGCTCCGCAGTTTTTGACTGGGGAGATCCTCGGTTTTCCGACCAGGGATAAAAGTTTCACGGCTTTCTGGCCGGAGTTCAAACAATATCTAACGGTTTTTTGGCCGTCAGATCCACGGTTTTTTGGCCGGGGTAAAAGTAAATGGCTCCGCAGTTTTCTGACTGGGAGATCCTCGGTTTTCTGACCGGGGATAAAAGTTTCACGGCTTTCTCGCCGGAATTCAAACAATATCTAACGGTTTTTTGGCCATCAGATCCTCGATTTTTTGGCCGGGGTAAAAGTAAATGGCTCCGCAGTTTTCTGACTGGGAGATCCTCGGTTTTCTGACCGGGGATAAAAGTTTCGCGGCTTTCTGGCCGGAATTCAAACAATATCTAACGGTTTTTTGGCCGTCAGATCCTCGGTTTTTTGGTCGGGGTAAAAGTAAATGGCTCCGCAGTTTTTTGACTTGGGAGATCCTCGGTTTTCTGACCGGGGATAAAAGTTTCACGGTTTCTGGCCGGAATTCAAACAATATCTAACGGTTTTTTGGCCGTCAGATCCTCGGTTTTTTGGCCGGGGTAAAAGTAAATAGCTCCGCAGTTTTTTGACTGGGAGATCCTCGGTTTTCTGACCGGGGATAAAAGTTTCACGGCTTTCTGGCCGGAATTCAAACAATATCTAACGGTTTTTTTGGCCGTCAGATCCTCGGTTTTTGGCCGGGGTAAAAGTAAATGGCTCCGCAGTTTTTGACTGGGGAGATCCTCGGTTTTCTGAACGGGGATAAAAGTTTCACGGCTTTTGGCCGGAATTCAAACAATATCTAACGGTTTTTTGGCCGTCGGATCCTCGGTTTTTGGCCGGGTAAAAGTAAATGGCTCCGCGGTTTTTGATCGGGAGATCCTCGATTTTCCGACCGGGATAAACGTTTCGCGGCTTTCGGCCAGAATTCAAACAATATCTAACGATTTTTTGGCCGTCGGATCCTCGGTTTTTGGCCGGGGTAAAAGTAAATGGCTCCTCAGTTTTTGACTGGGGAGATCCTCGGTTTTCTGACCAGGGATAAACTTTTCACGGCTTTCTAGCCGGAATTCAAACAATATCTAACGGTTTTTTGGCCGTCAGATCCTCGGTTTTTTGGCCGGGGTAAAAGTAAATGGCTCCGCAGTTTTTTTGACTGGGGAGATCCTCGGTTTTCTGACCGGGGATAAAAGTTTCACGGCTTTCTGGCCGGAATTCAAACAATATCTAACGGTTTTTCAGCCGTCAGATCCTCGGTTTTTTGGCCGGGGCAAAAGTAAATGGCTCCGCAGTTTTCTGACTGGGAGATCCTCAGTTTTCTGACCGGGGATAAAAGTTTCACGGATTTCTGGCCGGAATTCAAACAATATCTAACGGTTTTTTGGCCGTCAGATCCTCGGTTTTTTGGCCGGGGTAAAAGTAAATGGCTCCGCAGTTTTTTGACTGGGGAGATCCTCGGTTTTCTGACCGGGGATAAAAGTTTCGCGACTTTCTGGCCGGAATTCAAATAATATCTAACGGTTTTTTGTCCGTCAGATCCTCGGTATTTTGGCCGGGGTAAAAGTAAATGGCTCCGCAGTTTTTTGACTGGGGAGATCCTCGGTTTTCGACCGGGGATAAAAGTTTCACGGCTTCTGGGCCGAATTCAAACAATATCTAACGGTTTTTTTGGCCATCGGATCCTCGGTTTTTTGGCCGGGTAAAAGTAAATGGCTCCGCGATTTTTTGATCGGGGAGATCCTCGATTTTCGGACCGGGGATAAAGGTTTCACGACTTTCGGCCGGAATTCAAACAATATCTAACGATTTTTTAGCCGTCGGATCCTCGGTTTTTTGGCCGGGGTAAAAGTAAATGGCTCCGCGATTTTTTTGACTGGGAGATCCTCGGTTTTCTGACCGGGGATAAAAGTTTCACGGCTTTCTGGCCGGAATTCAAACGATATCTAACGGTTTTTGCCCGTTAGATCCTCTATTTTTGGCCGGGGTAAAAGTAAATGGCTCCGCAGTTTTCAGACTGGGAGATCCTCAATTTTCTGACCGGGGATAAAAGTTTCGCGGCTTTCTGGCCGGAATTCAAACAATATCTAACGGATTTTTGGCCGTTAGATCCTCGGTTTTTTGGCTGGGGTAAAAGTAAATGGCTCCGCAGTTTTTTGACTGGGGAGATCCTCGGTTTTCTTACCGGGGATAAAAGTTTCACGGCTTTCTGGCCGGAATTCAAACAATATCTAACGTTTTTTTTTGGCCGTCAGATCCTCGGTTTTTTGACCGGTGTAAAAGTAAATGGCTCCGCAATTTTTGACTAGGGATATTCTCGGTTTTTTGACCGGGGATAAAAGTTTCATGGCTTTTGGCCGGAATTCAAACAATATCTAACGGTTTTTTGGCAGTCAGATCCTCGGTTTTTTGGCCGGGGTAAAAGTAAATGGCTCCGCAGTTTTTTGACTGGGGAGATCCTCGGTTTTCTGACCGGGGATAAACGTTCCGCGGCTTTCTGGCCGGAATTCAAACAATATCTAACGGTTTTTTGGCCGTCAGATCCTCGGTTTTTTGGCCGGGGTAAAAGTAAATGGCTCCGCAGTTTTCTGACTGGGAGATCCTCGGTTTTCTGACCGGGGATAAAAGTTTCGCGGCTTTCCGGCCGGAATTCAAACAATATCTAACGGTTTTTTGGCCGTCGGATCCTCGGTTTTTTGGCCGGGGTAAAAGTAAATGGCTCCGCAGTTTTCTGACTGGGAGATCCTCGGTTTTCTAACCGGGATAAAAGTTTCACGGCTTTCTGGCCGGAATTCAAACAATATCTAACGGTTTTTTTGGCCGTCAGATCCTCGGTTTTTTGGCCGGGTAAAAGTAAATGGCTCCGCAGTTTTCTGACTGGGGAGATCCTCGGTTTTCTGACCGGGGATAAAAGTTTCACGGCTTTCTGGCCGGAAAGACCCTCGATTTTTCTGACCGGGGTCCTGGCCATCAGATCCTCGGTTTTTTGGCCGGGGTAAAAGTAAATGGCTCCGCAGTTTTCTGACTGGGAGATCCTCGGTTTTCTGACCGGGGATAAAAGTTTCGCGGCTTTCCGGCTGGAATTCAAACAATATCTAACGGTTTTTTGGCCGTCAGATCCTCGGTTTTTTGGCCGGGGTAAAAGTAAATGGCTCCGCAGTTTTTGACTGGGGAGATCCTCGGTTTTCTGACCGGGGATAAAAGTTTCACGGCTTTCTGGCCGGAATTCAAACAATATCTAATGGTTTTTTGGCCGTCAGATCCTCGGTTTTTTGGTCGGGGTAAAAGTAAATGGCTCCGCAGTTTTCTGACTGGGAGATCTTCGGTTTTCTGACCGGGGATAAAAGTTTCACGGCTTTCTGGCCGGAATTCAAACAATATCCAACGGTTTTTTTTGGCCATCAGATCCTCGGTTTTTTGGCCGGGGAAAAGGTAAATGGCTCCGCAGTTTTTGACTGGGGAGATCCTTGGTTTTCTGACCGGGGATAAAGGTTTCACGGCTTTCTAGCCGGAATTCAAACAATATCTAACGGTTTTTTGGCTGTCGGACCCTCGGTTTTTCGGCCGGGGTAAAAGTAAATGGCTCCGCAATTTTTTGATTGGGAGATCCTCGGTTTTCTGACCGGGGATAAAAGTTTCACGGACTTTCTGGCCGGAATTCAAACAATATCTAACGGTTTTTGGCCGTTAGATCCTCGATTTTTGGCCGAGGTAAAAGTAAATGGCTCCGCAGTTTTCTGACTGGGAGATCCTCGGTTTTCTGACCGGGGATAAAAGTTTCGCGGCTTTCTGGCCGGAATTCAAACAATATCTAACGGTTTTTTGGCCGTCGGATCCTCGGTTTTTTGGCCGGGGTAAAAGTAAATGGCTCCGCAGTTTTTTGACTTAGACAACAAAACAAACAAACGAACGAAATTTTTCTGCCCCAGTTTTGCTAGGAAAATTTCGTGAGTTAGTTGTGACACAGAAAGTGATTAAAAAGACTCTTTGGTATAGGGTAAGAAAATCATGGTTTCACAAATAAACGTTCCACGGCTTTCTGGCCGGGATTTAGAAGAAGACTTTCGCGGCTTTCTGGCCGAAATTCAAACAATGTCTAATGGTTTTTTGGTCGTAATACCCTCGGCTTTTTGGCCGGGGTTAAAATAAATGGCTCCGCAGATTTGTGACCGGGAGATCCTCGATTTTCTGACCGGGGATAAAAGTTTCACGGCTTTCTGGCCGGAATTCAAGCAATGTCTAATGGTTTTTTGGCCGTAAGACCCTCGGTATTTTGGCCGGGGTTAAAATAGATGGCTCCGTAGTTTTCTGACTGGGAGATCCTCAGTTTTCTGACCGGGGATAAAAGTTTCACGGCTTTCTGGCCGGAATTCAAACAATGTCTAACGGTTTTTTGGCCGTCAGACCCTCGATTTTTTGGCCGGGGTTAAAGTAAATGGCTCCGCAGTTTTCTGACTGGGAGATCCTCGGTTTTCTGACCGGGGATAAAAGTTTCACGGCTTTCTGGCCGGAATTCAAATAATATCTAACGGTTTTTTGGCCGTCAGATCCTCGGTTTTTTGGCCGGGGTAAAAGTAAATGGCTCCGCAGTTTTCTGACTGGGAGATCCTCGGTTTTCTGACCGTGGATAAAAGTTTCACGGCTTTTCGGTCGGAATTCAAACAATATCTAACGGTTTTTTGGCCGTCAGATCCTCGGTTTTTTGGCCGGGGTAAAAGTAAATGGCTCCGCAGTTTTCGATTGGGGAGATCCTCGGTTTACTGACCAGGGATAAAAGTTTCACGGCTTTCTGGCCGGAATTCAAACAATATCTAACGGTTTTTGGCCGTTAGATCCTCGATTTTTGGCCGGGGTAAAAGTAAATGGCTCCGTAGTTTTCATACTGGGAGATCCTCCGTTTTCCTGACCGGGGATAAAAGTTTCGCGGCTTTCCGGCCGGAATTCAAACAATATCTAACGGTTTTTTGCCGTCAGATCCTCGGTATTTTGGCCGGCGTAAAAGTAAATGGCTCCGCAGTTTTTTGATCGGGGAGATCCTCGGTTTTCCGACCGGGGATAAAAGTTTCACGGCTTTCCGGCGGAATTCAAACAATATCTAACGGTTTTTTTTTGCCATCGGATCCTCGGTTTTTTTGGTCGGGGTAAAAGTAAATGGATCCGCAGTTTTCTGACTGGGAAATTCTCAGTTTTCTGACCTGGGATAAAAGTTTCACGGCTTTCTGGCCGGAATTCAAACAATATCTAACGGTTTTTGGCCGTTAGATCCTCGATTTTTGGCCGGGGTAAAAGTAAATGGCTCCGCAGTTTCTGACTGGGAGATCCTCGGTTTTCTGACCGGGGATAAAATTTTCGCGGCTTTCTGGCCGGAATTCAAACAATATCTAACGGTTTTTTCGCCGTCAGATCCTCGGTTTTTTGGCCGGGGTAAAAGTAAATGGCTCCGCAGTTTTTTAACTGGGGAGATCCTCGGTTTTCTGATCGGGGATAAAAGTTTCATGGCTTTCTGGCCGGAATTCAAACAATATCTAACGGTTTTTTATGGCCGTCAGATCGTCAGTTTTTTGGCCGGGGTAAAAGTAAATGGCTCCGCAGTTTTTGACTGGGGAGATCCTCGGTTTTCTGACCGGGGATAAAAGTTTCACGGCTTTTGGCCGGAATTCAAACAATATCTAACGGTTTTTTGGCCGTCAGATCCTCGGTTTATTGGCCGGGGTAAAAGTAAATGGCTCCGCAGTTTTTTGACTGGGGAGATCCTCGGTTTTCTGACTGGGGATAAACGTTTCGCGGCTTTATGGCCGGAATTCAAACAATATCTAACAATTTTTTGGCCGTCAAATCCTTGGTTTTTTGGCCGGGGTAAAAGTAAATGGCTCCGCAGTTTTCTGACTGGGGAGATCCTCGGTTTTCTGACCGGGGATAAAAGTTTCGCGGCTTTCCGGCCGGAATTCAAACAATATCTAACGGTTTTTTGGCCGTCGGATCCTCGGTTTTTGGTCGGGGTAAAAGTAAATGGCTCGCAGTTTTTTGACTTGGGAGATCCTCGGTTTTCGACCGGGATAAAAGTTTCACGGCTTTCGGCCGAATTCAAACAATATCTAACGGTTTTGTTTTGGCCGTCAGATCCTCGGTTTTTGGCCGGGTTAAAAGTAAATGGCTCCGCAGTTTTTTGACTGGGGAGATCCTCGGTTTTCGACCGGGGATAAAAGTTTCACGGCTTTCTGGCCGGAATTCAAACAATATCTAACGGATTTTTGGCCGTCAGGATCCTCGGTTTTTTGGTCGGGGTAAAAGTAAATGGCTCCGCAGTTTTTTGACTTGGGAGATCCTCGGTTTTCTGACCGGGGATAAAAGTTTCACGGCTTTCTGGCCGAATTCAAACAATATCTAACGGTTTTTTGGCCGTCAGATCCTCGGTTTTTTGGCCGAGGTAAAAGTAAATGGCTCCGCAGTTTTCTGACTGGGGAGATCCTCGGTTTTCTGACCGGGATAAAAGTTTCACGGCTTTCGGCCGGAATTCAAACAATATCTAACGGTTTTTTGGTCGTCAGAACCTCGATTTTTTTGGCCGGGGTAAAAGTAAATGGCTCAGCAGTTTTCTGACTGGGAGATCCTCGATTTTCTGACCGGGGACAAAAGTTTCACGGCTTTCTGGCCGGAATTCAAACAATATCTAACGGTTTTTTGGCCGTCAGATCCTCGGTTTTTTGGTCGGGGTAAAAGTAAATGGCTCCGCAGTTTTCTGACTGGGGAGATCCTCGGTTTTCTGACCGGGATAAAAGTTTCACGGCTTTCTGGCCGGAATTCAAACAATATCTAACGGTTTTTTGGCCGTTAGATCCTCGGTTTTTTGGCCGGGGTAAAAGTAAATGGCTCCGCAGTTTTTTGACTGGGGAGATCCTCGGTTTTCTGACCGGGGATAAAAGTTTCACGGCTTTCTGGCCGGAATTCAAACAATATCTAACGGTTTTTTGGCCGTCAGATCCTCGGTTTTTTGGCCGGGGTAAAAGTAAATGGCTCCGCAGTTTTTTGACTGGGGAGATCCTCGGTTTTCTGACTGGGGATAAACGTTTCGCGGCTTTCTGGCCGGAATTCAAACAATATCTAACAATTTTTTGGCCGTCAAATCCTTGGTTTTTTGGCCGGGGTAAAAGTAAATGGCTCCGCAGTTTTTTGACTGGGGAGATTCTCGGTTTTCTGACCGGGGATAAAAGTTTCGCGGCTTTCTGGCCGGAATTCAAACAATATCTAACGGTTTTTTGGCCGTCGGATCCTCGGTTTTTTGGCCGGGGTAAAAGTAAATGGCTCCGCAGTTTTTTGACTGGGGAGATCCTCGGTTTTCTGACCGGGGATAAAAGTTTCACGGCTTTCTGGCCGGAATTCAAACAATATCTAACGGTTTTGTTTTGGCCGTCAGATCCTCGGTTTTTTGGCCGGGTTAAAAGTAAATGGCTCCGCAGTTTTTGACTGGGGAGATCCTCTGTTTTCTGACCGGGGATAAAAGTTTCACGGCTTTCTGGCCGGAATTCAAATAATATCTAACGGATTTTTGGCCGTCAGATCCTCGGTTTTTTGGCCGGGGTAAAAGTAAATAGCTCCGCAGTTTTTTGACTGGGGAGATCCTCGGTTTTCTGACCGGGGATAAAAGTTTCGCGGCTTTCTGGCCGGAATTCAAACAATATCTAACGATTTTTTGGCCGTCAGATCCTCGGTTTTTTGGCCGGGGTAAAAGTAAATGGCTCCGCAGTTTTCTGACTGGGGAGATCCTCGGTTTTCTGACCGGGATAAAAGTTTCACGGCTTTCTGGCCGGAATTCAAACAATATCTAACGGTTTTTTGGCCGTCAGATCCTCGGTTTTTTGGCCGGGGTAAAAGTAAATGGTTCCGCAGTTTTCTGACTGGGGAGATCCTCGGTTTTCTGACCGGGATAAAAGTTTCACGGCTTTCTGGCCGGAATTCAAACAATATCTAACGATTTTGGCCGTCAGATCCTCGGTTTTTTGGCCGGGGTAAAAGTAAACGGCTCCGCAGTTTTCTGACTGGGAGATCCTCGGCTTTCTGACCGGGATAAAAGTTTCAACGGCTTTCTGGCCGGAATTCAAACAATATCTAACGGTTTTTTGGCCGTTAGATCCTCGGTTTTTGGCCGGGGTAAAAGTAAATGGCTCCGCAGTTTTCTGACTGGGAGATCCTCGATTTTTTGACCGGGTATAAAAGTTTCACGGCTTTCGGCCGGAATTCAAACAATATCTAACGGTTTTTTGGCCGTCAGATCCTCGGTTTTTTGGCCGGGGTAAAAGTAAATGGCTCCGCAGTTTTCTGACTGGGAGATCCTCGGTTTTCTGACCGGGGATAAGAGATTCACGGCTTTCTGGCCGGGATTCAAACAATATCTAACGTTTTTTTGGCCGTCAGAACCTCGGTTTGTTTTTTGGCCGGGGTAAAAGTAAATTGCTCCGCAGTTTTCTGACTGGGAGATCCTCGATTTTCTGACCGGGAATAAGAGTTTCACGGCTTTCTGGCCGGAATTCAAACAATATCTAACGGTTTCTTGGCCGTCAGGTCCTCAGTTTTTTGGCCGGGGTAAAAGTAAATGGCTCCGCAGTTTTCTGACTGGGAGATCCTCGGTTTTCTGACCGGGGATAAAAGTTTCACAGCTTTCTGGCCGGAATTCAAACAATATCTAACGGTTTTTGGCCGTCGGATCCTCGGTTTTTTGGTCGGGGTAAAAGTAAATGGCTCCGCAGTTTTTTGACTGGGAGATCCTCGGTTTTCTGACCGGGGATAAAAGTTTCACGGCTTTCTGGCCGGAATTCAAACAATATCTAATGGTTTTTTGGCTGTCAGATCCTCGGTTTTTTGGCCGGGGTAAAAGTAAATGGCTCCGCGATTTTTTTGACTGGGAGATCCTCGGTTTTCTGACCGGGGATAAAAGTTTCATGGCTTTCGGGCCGGAATTCAAACAATATCTAACGATTTTGGCCGTCAGATCCTCGGTTTTTTGGCCGGGGTAAAAATAAATGGCTCCGCAGTTTTATGACTGGGAGATCCTCGGTTTTCTGACCGGGAAGAAAAGTTTCACGGCTTTCTAGCCGAAATTCAAACAATATCTAACGGTTTTTGGCCGTCAGATCCTCGGTTTTTTGGCCGGGGTAAAAATAAATGGCTCCGCAGTTTTCTGACTGGGAGATCCTCGGTTTTCTGACCGGGAAGAAAAGTTTCAACGACTTTCCGGCCGGAATTCAAACAATATCTAACGGTTTTTCGGCCGTCAGATCCTCGGTTTTTTGGCCGGGGTAAAAGTAAATGGCTCCGCAGTTTTCTGACTGGGAGATCCTCGGTTTTCTGACCGGGGATAAGAGATTCACGGCTTTCTGGCCGGGATTCAAACAATATCTAACGTTTTTTTGGCCGTCAGAACCTCGGTTTGTTTTTTGGCCGGGGTAAAAGTAAATTGCTCTGCAGTTTTCGATCGGGAGATCCTCGATTTTCCGACCGGGAATAAGAGTTTCACGGCTTTCCGCGCGAATTCAAACAATATCTAACGGTTTCTTGGCCGTCGGATCCTCGATTTTTGGTCGGGGTAAAAGTAAATGGCTCCGCAGTTTTCGATCGGGAGATCCTCGGTTTCTGACCGGGGATAAGAGTTTCACGGCTTTCGGCCGGAATTCAAACAATATCTAACGGTTTTTTGGCCGTCGGATCCTCGGTTTTTG
Organism: Nicotiana noctiflora; assembly: GCA_032618575.1. Classification (NCBI taxonomy): domain Eukaryota; kingdom Viridiplantae; phylum Streptophyta; class Magnoliopsida; order Solanales; family Solanaceae; genus Nicotiana; species Nicotiana noctiflora. The sequence goes on along the minus strand of JASVEL010000316.1, from coordinate 132,322 downwards.
GTCGGGGTAAAAGTAAATGGCTCTGCAGTTTTTGGCTGGGGAGATCCTCGGTTTTCGACCAGGGATAAAAGTTTCGCGGCTTTCGGCGGAAACAATATCTAACGGTTTTTGGCCGTCGGATCCTCGGTTTTTGGCCGGGGTAAAAGTAAATGGCTCCGCGATTTTTTTGACTGGGAGATCCTCGGTTTTCTGACGGGATAAAAGTTTCACGGCTTTCTGGTCGGAATTCAAACAATATCTAACGGTTTTTGGCCGTCAGATCCTCGGTTTTTGGCCGGGGTTAAAGTAAATGGCTCCGCAGTTTTTTGACTGGGAGATCCTCGGTTTCTGACCGGGGTTGAAAGTTTCACGGCTTTCCGGCCGGAATTCAAACAATATCTAACGGTTTTTTGGCCGTCGGATCCTCGGTTTTTTGGCCGGGGTAAAAGTAAATGGCTCCGCAGTTTTCTGACTGGGAGATCCTCGGTTTTCTGACCGGGGATAAGAGATTCACGGCTTTCTGGCCGGGATTCAAACAATATCTAACGTTTTTTTGGCCGTCAGAACCTCGGTTTGTTTTTTGGCCGGGGTAAAAGTAAATTGCTCCGCAGTTTTCTGACTGGGAGATCCTCGATTTTCTGACCGGGAATAAGAGTTTCACGGCTTTCTGGCCGGAATTCAAACAATATCTAACGGTTTCTTGGCCGTCAGGTCCTCAGTTTTTTGGCCGGGGTAAAAGTAAATGGCTCCGCAGTTTTCTGACTGGGAGATCCTCGGTTTTCTGACCGGGGATAAAAGTTTCACAGCTTTCTGGCCGGAATTCAAACAATATCTAACGGTTTTTGGCCGTCGGATCCTCGGTTTTTTGGTCGGGGTAAAAGTAAATGGCTCCGCAGTTTTTTGACTGGGAGATCCTCGGTTTTCTAACCGGGAATGAAAGTTTCACGGCTTTCTGGCCGGAAAGACCCTCGGTTAACGGATTTTTGGCCGCTAGACCCTCAGTTTTTTGGCCGGGGTAAAAGTAAATGGCTCCGCAGTTTTCTGACTGGGAGATCCTCGGTTTTCTGACCGGGGATAAAAGTTTCACGGCTTTTTGGCCGGAATTCAAACAATGTCTAACGGTTTTTTGGCCATCGGATCCTCGGTTTTTTGGCCGGGGTAAAAGTAAATGGCTCCGCAGTTTTCTGACTGGGAGATCCTCGGTTTTCTGACCGGGGATAAAAGTTTCACGGCTTTCTGGCCGGAATTCAAACAATATCTAACGGTTTTTGGCCGTCAGATCCTCGGTTTTTTGGCCGGGGTAAAAGTAAATGGCTCCGCAGTTTTTTGACTGGGGAGATCCTCGGTTTTCTGACCGGGGATAAAGTTTCACGGCTTTCTGGCCGGAAAGACCCTCGGTTTTTGGCCGTCGGATCCTCGGTTTTTTGGCCGGGGTAAAAGTAAATGGCTCCACAGTTTTCTGACTGGGAGATCCTCGGTTTTCTGACCGGGGATAAGAGATTCACGGCTTTCTGGCCGGGATTCAAACAATATCTAACGTTTTTTTGGCCGTCAGAACCTCGGTTTGTTTTTTGGCCGGGGTAAAAGTAAATTGCTCCGCAGTTTTCTGACTGGGAGATCCTCGATTTTCTGACCGGGAATAAGAGTTTCACGGCTTTCTGGCCGGAATTCAAACAATATCTAACGGTTTCTTGGCCGTCAGGTCCTCAGTTTTTTGGCCGGGGTAAAAGTAAATGGCTCCGCAGTTTTCTGACTGGGAGATCCTCGGTTTTCTGACCGGGGATAGAAGAGTTTCACGGCTTTCTGGCCGGAATTCAAATAATATCTAACGATTTTTTGGCCGTCAGATCCTCGGTTTTTGGTCGGGGTAAAAGTAAATGGCTCCGCAGTTTTTGACTGGGGAGATCCTCGGTTTTTGACCGGGGATAAAAGTTTCACGGCTTTCTGGCCGGAATTCAAACAATATCTAACGGTTTTTTGGCCGCTAGAACCTCGGTTTTTGGCCGGGGTTAAAACAAATGGCTCCGCAGTTTTCTGACTGGGGAGATCCTCGGTTTTTGACCGGGGATAAATGTTTCGCGGCTTTCTCGCCGAAATTCAAACAATATCTAACGGTTTTTTTGGCCATCAGATCCTCGGTTTTTTGGCCGGGTAAAAGTAAATGGCTCCGCAGTTTTTTGACTGGGAGATCCTCGGTTTTCTGACCGGGGATAAAAGTTTCACGGCTTTCTGGCCGGAATTCAAACAATATCTAACGGTTTTTTGGCCGTCAGATCCTCGGTTTTTTGGTCGGGGTAAAAGTAAATGGCTCCGCAGTTTTTTGACTGGGGAGATCCTCGGTTTTCTGACCGGGGATAAAAGTTTCACAGCTTTCTGGCCGGAATTCAAACAATATCTAACGGTTTTTGGCCGTCGGATCCTCGGTTTTTTGGTCGGGGTAAAAGTAAATGGCTCCGCAGTTTTTTGACTGGGAGATCCTCGGTTTTCTAACCGGGAATGAAAGTTTCACGGCTTTCTGGCCGGAATTCAAACAATATCTAACGTTTTTTTTGGCATCAGATCCTCGGTTTTTTGGTCGGGGTAAAAGTAAATGGCTCCGCAGTTTTTGACTGGGGAGATCCTCGGTTTTCCGACCAGGGATAAAAGTTTCACGGCTTTCTGGCCGGAGTTCAAACAATATCTAACGGTTTTTTGGCCGTCAGATCCTCGGTTTTTGGCCGGGGTAAAAGTAAATGGCTCCGCAGTTTTTTGACTGGGAGATCCTCGGTTTTCTGACCGGGGATAAAAGTTTCACGGCTTTCTGGCCGGAATTCAAACAATATCTAGCGGTTTTTTGGCCGTCAGATCCTCGGTTTTTTGGCCGGGGTAAAAGTAAATGGCTCCGCAGTTTTCTGACTGGGAGATCCTCGGTTTTCTGACCGGGATAAAAGTTTCACGGCTTTCTGGCCGGAAAGACCCTCGGTTTTTCTGACCGGGGTCCAAACAGATATTGGACTGATATGATTTGATTCTCTTTTTCGGAGTTTTCATTTTCTTTCATTTTTTTTGGCCTTCTTTTAGGCGTTCTTTTTAAACATCAACAAATGCATAGGATAAATCTCTAAAAGACGGGGTAAAAGTAAATGGCTCCGCAGTTTTTGACTGGGGAGATCCTCGGTTTTCGACCGGGGATAAAAGTTTCACGGCTTTCTGGCCGGAATTCAAACAATATCTAACGGTTTTTTGGCCGTCGGATCCTCGATTTTTTGGCCAGGGTAAAAGTAAATGGCTCCGCAGTTTTCTGACTGGGAGATCCTCGGTTTTCTGACCGGGGATAAGAGTTTCACGGCTTTCGGCCGGGATTCAAACAATATCTAACGGTTTTTGGCTGTCGGATCCTCGGTTTTTTTTTTGGCCGGGGTAAAAGTAAATGGCTCCGCAGTTTTCTGACTGGGAGATCCTCGGTTTTCGACCGGGGATAAAGTTTCACGGCTTTCGGCCGGAATTCAAACAATATCTAACGGTTTTTTGGCCGTCGGATCCTCGGTTTTTTGGTCGGGGTAAAAGTAAATGGCTCCGCGGTTTTTGACTGGGGAGATCCTCGGTTTTCTGACCCGGGATAAAAGTTTCACGGCTTTCGGCCGGAATTCAAACAATATCTAACGGTTTTTTTGGCCGTCGGATCCTCGGTTTTTTGGCCGGGGTAAAAGTAAATGGCTCCGCAGTTTTCTGACTGGGGAGATCCTCAGTTTTCTGACCGGGGATAAATGTTTCACGGCTTTTGGCCGGAATTCAAACAATATCTAACGGATTTTTAGCCGTCAGATCCTCGGTTTATTGGCCGGGGTAAAAGTAAATGGCTCCGCAGTTTTTTGACTGGGGAGATCCTCGGTTTTCTGACCGGGGATAAACGTTTCGCGGCTTTATGGCCGGAATTCAAACAATATCTAACGGTTTTTTGGCCGTCAGATCCTCGGTTTTTTGGCCGGGGTAAAAGTAAATGGCTCCGCAGTTTTTTGATCGGGAGATCCTCGGTTTTCTGACCGGGGATAAAAGTTTCGCGGCTTTCTGGCCGGAATTCAAACAATATCTAACGGCTTTTTGGCCGTCAGATCCTCGGTTTTTTGGCGGGGTAAAAGTAAATGGCTCCGCAGTTTTTTGACTGGGGAGATCCTCGGTTTTCGACCGGGGATAAAAGTTTCACGGCTTTCTGGCCGGAATTCAAACAATATCTAACGGTTTTGTTTTGGCCGTCAGATCCTCGATTTTTTGGCCGGGTTAAAAGTAAATGGCTCCGCAGTTTTTGACTGGGGAGATCCTCTGTTTTCTGACCGGGGATAAAAGTTTCACGGCTTTCTGGCCGGAATTCAAACAATATCTAACGGATTTTTGGCCGTCAGATCCTCGGTTTTTTGGCCGGGGTAAAAGTAAATGGCTCCGCAGTTTTTTTGACTTGGGAGATCCTCGGTTTTCTGACCGGGGATAAAAGTTTCGCGGCTTTCTGGCCGGAATTCAAACAATATCTAACAGTTTTTTGGCCGTCAGATCCTCGGTTTTTTGGTCGGGGTAAAAGTAAATGGGTCCGCAGTTTTTTGACTGGGGAGATCCTCGGTTTTCTGACCGGGGATAAAAGTTTCACGGCTTTTGGCCGAAATTCAAACAATATCTAACGGTTTTTTGGCCGTCGGATCCTCGGTTTTTTGGTCGGGGTAAAAGTAAATGGCTCCGCAGCTTTTTGACTTGGGAGATCCTCGGTTTTCGACCGGGGATAAAAGTTTCACGGCTTTCCGGCCGAAATTCAAACAATATCTAACGGTTTTTTGGCCATCGGATCCTCGGTTTTTTGGTCGGGGTAAAAGTAAATGGCTCCGCGGTTTTTTGACTGGGGAGATCCTCGGTTTTCTGACCCGGGATAAAAGTTTCACGGCTTTCCGGCTGGAATTCAAACAATATCTAACGGTTTTTTGGCCGTCGGATCCTCGGTTTTTGGTCGGGGTAAAAGTAAATGGCTCCGCAGTTTTTGACTGGGGAGATCCTCGGTTTTCGACCGGGGATAAAAGTTTCACGGCTTTCTGGCCGGAATTCAAACAATATCTAACGGTTTTTGGCCGTCGGATCCTCGGTTTTTTGGCCGGGGTAAAAGTAAATGGCTCCGCAGTTTTCTGACTGGGAGATCCTCGGTTTTCTAACCGGGGATAAGAGATTCACGGCTTTCTGGCCGGGATTCAAACAATATCTAACGTTTTTTTGGCCGTCAGAACCTCGGTTTGTTTTTTGGCCGGGGTAAAAGTAAATGGCTCCGCAGTTTTCTGACTGGGAGATCCTCGGTTTTCTGACCGGGGATAAAAGTTTCACGGCTTTCTGGCCGGAATTCAAACAATATCTAACGGTTTTTTGGCCGTCAGATCCTCGGTTTTTTGGCCGGGGTAAAAGTAAATGGCTCCGCAGTTTTCTGACTGGGAGATCCTCGGTTTTCTGACCGGGATAAAAGTTTCACGGCTTTCTGGCCGGAATTCAAACAATATCTAACGGTTTTTTGGCCGTCAGATCCTCGGTTTTTTTGCCGGGGTAAAAGTAAATGGCTCCGCAGTTTTCTGACTGGGAGATCCTCGGTTTTCTGACCGGGGATAAAAAGTTTCACGGCTTTCTGGCCGGAATTCAAACAATATCTAATGGTTTTTTGGCCGTCGGATCCTCGGTTTTTTGGCCGGGGTAAAATTAAATGGTTCCGCAGTTTTTTGACTGGGAGATCCTCGGTTTTCTGGCCGGGGATGAAAGTTTTGCGGCTTTCTGGCCAGAATTCAAACAACATCTAACGGTTTTTTGGCCGGGGTAAAATCTTTGGTATTGGGTAAGAAAATCATGGTTTCACAAACGTTCAACGGCTTTCTGGCCGGGATTTTGTAGAAGAGTTTCACGGCTTTCTGGCCGGGATTCAAACAATGTCTAACGGTTTTTGGCCGTTAGATCCTCGGTTTTTGGCCGGGGTAAAAGTAAATGGCTCCGCAGTTTTTTGACTGGAGAGATCCTTGGTTTTTCGACCGGGGATAAAAGTTTCACGGCTTTCTGGCCGGAATTCAAACAATATCTAACGGTTTTTTGGCCGTCAGATCCTCGGTTTTTGGCCGGGGTAAAAGTAAATGGCTCCGCAGTTTTTGATTGGGGAGATCCTCGGTTTTTCGACCGGGGATAAAAGTTTCACGGCTTTCTGGCCGGAATTCAAACAATATCTAACGGCTTTTTGGCCGTCAGATCCTCGGTTTTTTGGCGGGGTAAAAGTAAATGGCTCCGCAGTTTTTTGACTGGGGAGATCCTCGGTTTTCTGACCGGGGATAAATGTTTCGCGGCTTTTTGGCCGGAATTCAAACAATATCTAACGATTTTTTGGCCGTCAGATCCTTGGTTTTTTGGCCGGGGTAAAAGTAAATGGCTCCGCAGTTTTCTGACTGGGAGATCCTCGGTTTTCTGACCGGGGATAAAAGTTTCGCGGCTTTCCGGCCGGAATTCAAACAATATCTAACGGTTTTTTGGCCGTCGGATCCTCGGTTTTTTGGCCGGGGTAAAAGTAAATGGCTCCGCAGTTTTCTGACTGGGAGATCCTCGGTTTTCTGACCGGGAAGAAAAGTTTCACGGCTTTCTGGCCGAAATTCAAACAATATCTAACGGTTTTTTTTTTGGCCATCAGATCCTCGGTTTTATGGCCGGGGTAAAAGTAAATGGCTCCGCAGTTTTCTGACTGGGAGATCCTCGGTTTTCTGACCGGGGATAAAAGTTTCACGGCTTTCTGGCCGGAATTCAAACAATATCTAACGGTTTTTTGGCCGTCAGATCCTCGGTTTTTTGGCCGGGGTAAAAGTAAATGGCTCCGTAGTTTTCTGACTGGGAGATCCTCGGTTTTCTGACCGGGATAAAAGTTTCACGGCTTTCTGGCCGGAATTCAAACAATATCTAACGGTTTTTTGGCCGTCAGATCTTCGGTTTTTTGGCCGGGGTAAAAGTAAATGGCTCCGCAGTTTTTTGACTGGGGAGATCTTCGGTTTTCTGACCGGGGATAAAAAGTTTCACGGCTTTCTGGCCGGAATTCAAACAATATCTAACGGTTTTTTTGGCCGTCGGATCCTCGGTTTTTTGGCCGGGGTAAAAGTAAATGGCTCCGCAGTTTTCTGACTGGGGAGATCCTCGGTTTTCTGACCGGGGATAAACGTTTCACGGCTTTTGGCCGGAATTCAAACAATATCTAACGGTTTTTTGGCCTTCAGATCCTCGGTTTATTGGCCGGGGTAAAAGTAAATGGCTCCGCAGTTTTTTGACTGGGGAGATCCTCGGTTTTCTGACCGGGGATAAAAGTTTCACGGCTTTCTGGCCGGAATTCAAACAATATCTAACGATTTTTTGGCCGTCAGATCCTCGGTTTTTTGGCCGGGGTAAAAGTAAATGGCTCCGCAGTTTTCTGACTGGGAGATCCTCGGTTTTCTGACCGGGGATAAAAGTTTCGCGGCTTTCCGGCCGGAATTCAAACAATATCTAACGGTTTTTTGGCCGTCGGATCCTCGGTTTTTTGGCCGGGGTAAAAGTAAATGGCTCCGCAGTTTTCTGACTGGGAGATCCTCGGTTTTCTGACCGGGGATAAAAGTTTCACGGCTTTCTGGCCGGAATTCAAACAATATCTAACGGTTTTGTTTTGGCCGTCAGATCCTCGGTTTTTTGGCCGGGTTAAAAGTAAATGGCTCCGCAGTTTTTGACTGGGGAGATCCTCTGTTTTCTGACCGGGGATAAAAGTTTCACGGCTTTCTGGCCGGAATTCAAATAATATCTAACGGATTTTTGGCCGTCAGATCCTCGGTTTTTTGGCCGGGGTAAAAGTAAATGGCTCCGTAGTTTTTTTGACTTGGGAGATCCTCGGTTTTCTCACCGGGGATAAAAGTTTCGCGGCTTTCTGGCCGGAATTCAAACAATATCTAACAGTTTTTTGGCCGTCAGATCCTCGGTTTTTGGCCGGGGTAAAAGTAAATGGCTCCGCAGTTTTTTGACTGGGGAGATCCTCGGTTTTCTGACCGGGGATAAAAGTTTCGCGGCTTTCTGGTCGGAATTCAAACAATATCTAACGGTTTTTTGGCCGTCATATCCTCGGTTTTTTGGCCGGGGTAAAAGTAAATGGCTCCGCAATTTTCTAACTGGGAGATCCTCGGTTTTCTGACCGGGGATAAAAGTTTCGCGGCTTTCTGGCCGAAATTCAAACAATATCTAACGGTTTTTTGGCCATCAGATCCTCGGTTTTTGGTCGGGGTAAAAGTAAATGGCTCCGCAGTTTTTGACTGGGGAGATCCTCGGTTTTCCGACCAGGGATAAAAGTTTCACGGCTTTCTGGCCGGAGTTCAAACAATATCTAACGGTTTTTTGGCCGTCAGATCCACGGTTTTTTGGCCGGGGTAAAAATAAATGGCTCCGCAGTTTTCTGACTGGGAGATCCTCGGTTTTCTGACCGGGAAGAAAAGTTTCAACGACTTTCCGGCCGGAATTCAAACAATATCTAACGGTTTTTCGGCCGTCAGATCCTCGGTTTTTTGGCCGGGGTAAAAGTAAATGGCTCCGCAGTTTTCTGACTGGGAGATCCTCGGTTTTCTGACCGGGGATAAGAGATTCACGGCTTTCTGGCCGGGATTCAAACAATATCTAACGTTTTTTTGGCCGTCAGAACCTCGGTTTGTTTTTTGGCCGGGGTAAAAGTAAATTGCTCTGCAGTTTTCTGACTGGGAGATCCTCGATTTTTTGACCGGGTATAAAAGTTTCACGGCTTTCGGCCGGAATTCAAACAATATCTAACGGTTTTTTGGCCGTCAGATCCTCGGTTTTTTGGCCGGGGTAAAAGTAAATGGCTCCGCAGTTTTCTGACTGGGAGATCCTCGGTTTTCTGACCGGGATAAAAGTTTCACGGCTTTCCGGCCGGAATTCAAACAATATCTAACGGTTTTTTGGCCGTCAGATCCTCGGTTTTTTTGCCGGGGTAAAAGTAAATGGCTCCGCAGTTTTCTGACTGGGAGATCCTCGGTTTTCTGACCAGGGATAAAAGTTTCACGACTTTCTGGCCGGAATTTAAACAATATCTAATAGTTTTTTGGCCGTCAGATCCTCGGTTATTTGGCCGGGGTAAAAGTAAATGGCTCCGCAGTTTTCTGACTGGGGAGATCCTCGGTTTTCTGACCGGGGATAAGAGTTTCACGGCTTTCTGGCCGGAATTCAAACAATATCTAACGGTTTTTGGCCGTCGGATCCTCGGTTTTTTGGCCGGGGTAAAAGTAAATGGCTCCGCAGTTTTCTGACTGGGAGATCCTCGGTTTTCTGACCGGGGATAAAAGTTTCACAGCTTTCTGGCCGGAATTCAAACAATATCTAACGGTTTTTGGCCGTCGGATCCTCGGTTTTTTGGTCGGGGTAAAAGTAAATGGCTCCGCAGTTTTTTGACTGGGAGATCCTCGGTTTTCTAACCGGGAATGAAAGTTTCACGGCTTTCTGGCCGGAAAGACCCTCGGTTTTTCTGACCGGGGTCCAAACAGATATTGGCTCCGCAGTTTTCGACTGGGAGATCCTCGGTTTTCTGACCGGGGATAAAAGTTTCACGGCTTTCTGGGCGGAATTCAAACAATATCTAACGGTTTTTTGGCCGTCAGATCCTCGGTTTTTTGGCCGGGGTAAAAGTAAATGGCTCCGCAGTTTTCGACTGGGAGATCCTCGGTTTTCTGACCGGGGATAAAAGTTTCGCGGCTTTCCGGCCGGAATTCAAACAATATCTAACGGTTTTTTGGCCGTCGGATCCTCGGTTTTTTGGCCGGGGTAAAAGTAAATGGCTCCGCAGTTTTTTGACTGGGGAGATCCTCGGTTTTCTGACCGGGGATAAAAGTTTCACGGCTTTTTGGCCGGAATTCAAACAATATCTAACGGTTTTTTTGGCCGTCAGACCCTCGGTTTTTGGCCGGGGTAAAAGTAAATGGCTCCGCAGTTTTTTTGACTGGGAGATCCTCGGTTTTCTGACCGGGGATAAAAGTTTCACGGCTTTTTGGCCGGAATTCAAACAATATCCAACGGTTTTTTGGCCGTCGGATCCTCGGTTTTTGGCCGGGGTAAAAGTAAATGGCTCGCAGTTTTTTGATCGGGAGATCCTCGGTTTCTGATCGGGGATAAACATTTCGCGGCTTTCGGCCGAATTCAAACAATATCTAACAGCTTTTTGGCCGTCAATTCCTCGGTTCTTTGGTCGGGGTAAAAGTAAATGGCTCCGCGATTTTTTTGATCGAGGAGATCCTCGGTTTCTGACCGGGATAAAAGTTTCACGGCTTTCGGCCGGAATTCAAACAATATCTAACGGTTTTTGGCCGTCGGATCCTCGGTTTTTGGCCGGGGTAAAAGTAAATGGTTCCGCGGTTTTTTGACTGGGGAGATCCTCGGTTTCTGACCGGGATAAAAGTTTCACGGCTTTCGGCCGGAATTCAAACAATATCTAACGGTTTTTTTTGGCCATCGGATCCTCGGTTTTTTGGCCGGGGTAAAAGTAAATGGCTCCGCAGTTTTTGATTGGGGAGATCCTCGGTTTTCGACCGGGGATAAAAGTTTCACGGCTTTCTGGCCGGAATTCAAACAATATCTAACGGTTTTTGGCCGTCGGATCCTCGGTTTTTTGGTCGGGGTAAAAGTAAATGGCTCCGCAGTTTTTCTGACTGGGGAGATCCTCGGTTTTCTGACCGGGATAAAAGTTTCACGGCTTTCGGCCGGAATTCAAACAATATCTAACGGTTTTTTGGCCGTCGGATCCTCGGTTTTTTGGCCGGGGTAAAAGTAAATGGCTCCGCAATTTTTTGACTGGGAGATCCTCGGTTTTCTGACCGGGGATAAGAGTTTCACAACTTTTTGGCCGGGATACAAACAATATCTAATGGTTTTTTGGCCGTCAGATCCTCGGTTTGTTTTTTGGCCGGGGTAAAAGTAAATGGCTCCGCAGTTTTTGACTGGGAGATCCTCGGTTTTCTGACCGGGGATAAATGTTTCACGGCCGGAATTCAAACAATATCTAACGGTTTTTTGGCCGTCAGAGATCCTCGGTTTTTTGGCCGGGGTAAAAGTAAATGGCTCCGCAGTTTTCGACTGGGGAGATCCTCGGTTTTCTGACCGGGGATAAAAGTTTCACGGCTTTCCGGCCGGAATTCAAACAATATCTAACGGTTTTTTGGCCGTCGGATCCTCGGTTTTTTGGCCGGGGTAAAAGTAAATGGCTCCGCAGTTTTCTGACTGGGGAGATCCTCGGTTTTCGACCGGGGATAAAAGTTTCACGGCTTTCTGGCTGGAATTCAAACAATATCTAATGGTTTTTTGGCCGTCGGATCCTCGGTTTTTTGGTCGGGGTAAAAGTAAATGGCTCCGCAGTTTTTTACTGGGGAGATCCTCAGTTTTTTGACCGGGGATAAAAGTTTCACGGCTTTCTGGCCGGAATTCAAACAATATCTAACGGTTTTTTGGCCGTCAGACCCTCGGTTTTTTGGCCGGGGTTAAAGTAAATGGCTCCGCAGTTTTCTGACTGGGAGATCCTCGGTTTTCTGACCGGGGATAAAAGTTTCACGGCTTTCTGGCCGGAATTCAAACAATATCTAACGGTTTTTTGGCCGTTAGATCCTCGGTTTTTGGCCGGGGTAAAAGTAAATGGCTCCGCAGTTTTCTGACTGGGAGATCCTCGGTTTTCTGACCGGGGATAAGAGTTTCACGGCTTTCTGGCTGGAATTTAAACAATATCTAACGGTTTTTTGGCCATCAGATCCTCAGTTTTTTGGTCGGGGTAAAAGTAAATGGCTCCGCAATTTTCTGACTGGGAGATTCTCGGTTTTCTGACCGGGGATAAATGTTTCACGGCTTTCTGGCCGGAATTCAAACAATATCTAACGGTTTTTGGCCGTTAGATCCTCGATTTTTGGCCGGGGTAAAAGTAAATGTCTCCGCAGTTTTCTGACTGGGAGATCCTCGGTTTTCTGAACGGGGATAAGAGTTTCACGGCTTTCTGGCCGGGATTCAAACAATATCTAACGATTTTTGGCCGCCAGATCCTCGGTTTTTGGCCGGGGTAAAAGTAAATGGCTCCGCAGTTTTCTGGCTGGGAGATCCTCAGTTTTCTGACCGGGGATAAAAGTTTCACGGCTTTCTGGCCGGAAAGACCCTCGGTTTTTCTGACCGGGGTCCAAACAGATATTGGACTGATATGATTTGATTCTTTTTTTTTTTTGGAGTTTTCATTTTCTTTTCTTTTATTCTTCCTTTTGGGCCTTCTTTTAGGCTTTCTTTTTAACCATCAACAAATGCATAAGATAAAGCTCTAAAAAGATACTTCCCTTTTTATGTGTTTTCCTTGTTTCGAAGCCATTTCAATGCTGGCGCACTTTACTTCTTTGAGTGGTACCTTCTTCTTGCATAATTAAACAGGCCTGTTTTCAACAAAGAACATTTTATCAGTTGAAAAAGTGGTTGACTTTGTGGCCTTGATTATCTTCATTGCTCGATCATTTCCCCATTTCCATTGAGAAATTTGCTACAAATTGTCTTTGGGGTGACTTCCTTTCAAGCTGACCGGGTTCATTCCTGGAATTCAACGAGGATTTTCCGTGTGGATTCTATCCTTCGGCCTTATTCCGTCTCTTCTAAGACTTTGGCCTTTGATTTCCATTTCCTCTCTAAACTCCGTTTCTTTGGAAACAATCGATCATTACGATCCAATCGTGGATTGTATCAATACACCACTTGAGGCTGTTTTTCTTTTCTTCTTTACCAGGCGGAGTCCTGTAAAACCGATCCTGTCGCCTTCCTTTGTAATAGTTTCAGAATTAAAATTAAACCGAAAGGGATTCAAAGAAAAAGAATGAACAAAGAATGGAAAAACGTATCAAAGATAGAGGAGTCCCTTTCGGGGGAAAAGAAGGACTTATCTGAGGTATATGCTGACTTTAAACAACATGACATGCTTCTCGGACTAGATGCTTGATCGTCACAAACTCCCATTTTCTTATGAACCAAAACGGGTCTATGTTTCCAAGCTAAGGGGCCGTGCCAGGACTTCTTGTGGTGAAACAACCCTTTCGGTTGATAGCGCCCTTTTGCGGGTTTTCGCCGATCGACCTCTCTCATTTCTCTTCTTACCATCGCCAGATAGCACTCTTTGCGAGTTTTTACCAACAGGCTCTCTCATTTTGTATTTCTCTACTTCCAATCGTCTTATGGTGCCCGAAGGTTTTCACCAATAAGACTCTCTCATTTTATTTCTTTTCATTCCAGGAACTTCGGACCGCAACAATGATGTTTTCACAGCTTCCATCGATCTTGAAGGACTTGTACTCGGTTTGGGTAACAAGAATTGTGGACAAAATTACAACTTTGGAATCATCTTGACGGATCTTAAACCGAATCAATAATATCATCTGCCCCAGTTTCATTTTTTGGGGAAACTGGGATTTTCGGTTTGGTGTGACTGAACCTCAGGGAGAGGTTGCCTACGTATCCTTTCGGAATCAAGTCAGAACGTAGTTCAGGAAATTTGTTTTTTTTTTTTTTTTTGATTTGGATTCCAAAGAGGGTAGCCAAAGAAAGGTAACCTGCTCAAAGGGTTTACAAAAGGGTTGGTAGTGTTTGGGTAGTGGGAATAAAAGCCTTCAATCATTTCGACTTGTGAGGGCATCATTGAAGCAAATTCAGACATAATACCTTTTCACAGCATCTGCATTCACAGCTGTTTCAGGATCTTTTCCTTCCATGTCTCCCAAGTATAACGCTCCTCTCGGCAATATCTTCCTGATGATGTATGGTCCCTTCCAATTAGGAGCGAGTTTTCCTTTCGCTTCCTGGTGATGTGGAAGAATGCGTCTTAAAACCAACTGACCTACTTCGAAATTTATCGGTCGTACTTTCTTGTTGTAAGCACGAGCCATTCTTTGTTGGTACAGTTGCCCGTGACAGACTGCAGCCATTCGCTTTTCATCGATCAAAGTTAATTGCTCCAAACGAGTCTTAACCCACTCGCTATCTTCAATCTCTGCTTCAACAATCGTACGAAGTGAAGGAATTTCTACCTCTGCTGGTATCACGGCCTCGATCCCATAGACCAGCAGGTATGGAGTTGCTCCTACCGATGTGCGTACTGTAGTACGGTATCCCAGTAAGGCGAATGGTAATTGTTCATGCCATTGTCTAGAGCTTTGGATTGTCTTTCTCAAAATCTTCTTAATGTTTTTGTTTGCTGCTTCCACGGCACCATTTGCTTTGGGCCGATAAGGGATGGAATTCCTATGCGTTATTTTGAATTGCTCGCATATTTATTCCATCAAATGACTATTCAGATTCGCAGCATTGTCTGTGATGATAGTTGCAGGTATACCAAAACGACAGATAAGATTTGAGTGTACAAAATCCACCACAGCTTTCTTAGTGACTGATTTGAGAGTGACGGCTTCGACCCATTTTGTGAAGTAATCGATAGCCACCAATTTGAATCGGTGCCCATTCGAAGCCTTCGGCTCAATCGGGCCAATGACATCCATCCCCCAAGCGACAAATGGCCACGGCGCTGACATAGGATGCAGCTCAGTTGGTGGTGCATGAATCAGATCTCCATGTACCTGACATTGATGGCATTTTTGGACAAAACCGAAACAATCTTTCTCCATGGTCATCCAATAATAACCTGCTCGAAGGATTTTCTTGGCTAAGACATACCCATTCATATGAGGTCCGCATACTCCTTCATGTACTTCGTGCATGATTCTTCCTGCTTCTTCGGCATCAACACACCTTAGGAGGTTAAGATCCGGGGTTCTTTTATACATGACCTCGCCGCTCAAAAAGAAACCACCGACATGTCGCCTAATGGTCCTCTTTTGATCTCCAGTAGCATTTTCTGGGTATTCTTGTGTTCTCAAAAATCTCCTGATATCGTAGTACCACGGTTTGGCGCTTGGTCCCTCTTCGATTGCATTGCAATAACCGTGGCTTTCCCTGATTTGGATTTCCAAGGGATTGACATGGGCGTTGCCCGGATAAGGTAGCATTGAAGCTAAAGTGGCAAGTGCATCAGCTAGTTCATTGTGACATCGTGGGATATACCTGAACTCTATCGATGCAAATCGCTTGCCAAGAATATTCACGTGCTGTCGGTAATGGAGGAGTTTAAAGTCCCGAGTTTCCCATTCACCTTGAGATTGTTTGATAATTAGATCTGAATCTCCCATGATCAACAAATCTTCGACGCCTTGATCAATCGCCATGTTCATACCCATGATACAAGCTTCATACTCAGCCATATTGTTCGTGCAGAAGAAACGAAGCCTAGCCATGGCTGGGTAATGCTGACCAGCAGGAGAGATCAAGATTGCCCCAATCCCTACACCTTTAGCGTATATCGCCCCATCGAAAAACATTTTCCAAGCATGACTGTCCTCTGCAACAACTTCTGTCGTATTTACCTCTTCATCAGGAAAGTAGGTATTCAATGGTTGATACTCCTCGTCGATCGGGTTCTCAGCCAAATGGTCTGCTAATGCTTGAGCTTTCATTGCCGTGCGAGTGACATAGACTATGTCAAACTCAGTGAGCAGGATCTGCCATTTTGCCAATCTTCCGGTAGGCATCGGTTTTTGGAATATATACTTCAAAGGATCCAACCGAGTAATGAGGTGAGTCGTATGGGCTTGGAGGTAGTGTCTCAATTTCTGAGCGACCCAAGTTAAAGCACAACACGTTCTTTCCAACAAAGTGTACTTGACCTCATAACTAGTGAACTTCTTGCTCAGGTAGTAAATCGCCTGCTCTTTCTTCTCTGTCGCATCACGTTGTCCGAGGATACAACCAAAAGAGTTTTCCAAGACTGTTAAATACAAGAAAAGAGGTCTCCCTGGCTCTGGCGGGACCAAGACCAGAGGATTTGACAAATATTCTTTGATTTTGTCAAAAGCTTCTTGACATTCGGTTGTCCATTTGATTGCAGCGTCTTTCTTCAACAACTTGAATATGGGTTCACATGTGGAAGTCAACTGAGCGATCAACCTACTAATGTAGTTCAGTCGGCCTAGAAGACTCATTACATCTTTCTTTGTTCTAGGAGGAGGTAAATCCCGGATGGATTTTATCTTTGTGGGATCTAATTCAATACCTCTTCTACTGACTATGAAACCCAAAAGTTTACCTGACGGGACTCCAAAAGCGCATTTGGCTGGATTCAACTTCAGATCGTACTTCCTCAACCTCTCAAAGAATTTCCTCAAGTCTCGCACATGATCGCCCTGAGTTCTGGATTTGATGATCACATCGTCCACGTACACCTCTATTTCCTGATGCATCCTGTCGTGGAAAATGGCAGTCATAGCTCTCATGTATGTTGCTCCCGCGTTTTTCAAGCCGAATGGCATGACTCTGTAACAGTAAGTCCCCCAAGGTGTGGTAAAAGCAGTCTTCTCGGCATCCTCTTCATCCATCAACACTTGATGATATCCCGCGTAACAATCCACAAACGATTGTATCTCATGTTTGGCACAGTTATCAACAAGGATGTGGATGTTTGGTAAAGGAAAGTTATCTTTAGGACTTTCTTTATTCAGATCTCGGTAGTCAACGCATACTCGAGTTTTTCCGTCCTTCTTTGGCACGGGCACAACATTAGCCAACCATGTGGTGTATTGTACCACTCGAATTACCCTTGTTTTCAACTGCTTAGTGATTTCTTCTTTGATTTTATCACTGATGTCATTCTTGAACTTTCTTTGCTTCTGCTGCACTGGGCGACGGTCAGGGTAGATTGGTAACTTGTGCACCACTAGATCGGCTCCTAATCCTGGCATATCATCGTAAGACCAAGCAAACACGTCTTTAAATTCAAACAAGAGTTGGATTATTGCATCTCGTGTTTTCTCATCCGTGTGGATGCTTATCTTGGTCTCTCGGACCTCTTCATCAGATTCCCAAATTAACCGGTTCGGTGTCATTCAAGTTTGGCTTAGGTTTATTCTCGAAATGTTCCAATTCTCGATTTATTTCCCTAAAAGCCTCGTCTTCATCGTATTCCGGTTCTTGGTTCATTATTTCCAGATTAGGTGGCGTGTTCGGATTTGAGCATGAGTTCCGCAAGCATGTCATGTTATTTAAAGCCGTATTATTAGGACTGAAAAGGAAAAATAAATAACAAAACTAGAAAGAGTGTAAAATGACAAAATATTTATTTTATTTTCTTGGAATTTTCTGAAAACGAACAAAATTACATCGGGGAAACCAAAAATACAAGAAAACAAAGAAAACATCCAAGCTACGTCCTGAAGTAACTTGTGATGAAGGAAAAACGACAAGACAAATCTACCAGAACTCCCGCCTGATTGGGAAGGGTGTGGCTTTCCAATTTTGCAATTTAGCTTCGGGGCCCACATACAGCACCTCAGCGGTGCTTGTTCCTTCTCCCGATTGGACCATATTAACATCATAGAGCATTTGCCTCATGGCCCCACATATTTCTTCAATTTCCTCCGCTGTAAAGACCTCGTCTTCTTCTTCTTCATTGTACCTTGGTCGGACAAACGTTTGGTACAGATGTGGCAATGGTTGCGGCAGAACCCATCCTTTCTCCTTTCTCTTGTTGGCCCATCTCTCATCTTCGGGGGTTGGGCGAAAGCCTACTCCGAAGAACTTTTCAGCTACGGGTAAAGTTATCAGCTTCGGCACTCCTTGTAGGGACTTTCTGTCACGACCCAAAATCCGGTCGTGATGGCGCCCAACAATCAAGCTAGGCCAGCCAGACCAACAATTACTGATTTCATCTAATACCAATCCCAAATGGACAACCCAAGAAGAATATATGAGTTTAAGAACTCCAATAATAATAATAATGAACGAAATACTGACACTCCCAAAGATCCGGAGTCACAAGTCTAGAGCCTCTAACAAAACCCAACAGGAATAGAGAGTACTGTATAGAAATACTCAAGTCCGAATACAAAATACAAAATAACAACTGGAAAGGAGAGGAGAAGCTAGGTTCTGCGAACGTAGGCAGCTACCTCAGCAACTCGATATGACACTGCAACCGCGGGAAATGCCTGTCTACCGCTCCTGAGTACCCGAGTCTGCACACAAAAGGTGCAGGGAGTAGGGGTGAGTACTAAGTACTCAGTGAGTAATAAATATATAACAGCAGCTGAAAATAAGAAATCCACAGATTTACCACAATATGAAGCTACACTACAGTTCGAATCTCCTACGAACTAGCATCAACAGTACAATTCAGTTACCACAAAGTAATTCAACAAATAAAGATGCAATGCAATGCACATAACCGCTACGGCGTGTAGCCCGATCCAATTTAACGTCGACGGCGCTCACTCGGGGTGTGTACAGACTCCGGAGGGGCTCCTACAGCCCAAGCGCAATACTGCTGCGGCGTGCAGCCCGATCCTCATATCAACCACTGCGGCGTGCAGCCGATCCCATGCTCAGTCCACAACAATAAGCAAAATAAGTCACAAAACAGTTCATTTTTCTTAATTCCAGTTTCCAATTCATAAATTTATGAAAAATACTTAAACTTTATTAAATTTGCAAAAGCCGGTGACTTAGCATTTCAAAAGTGTGATTTCAATTTCCAGGACTGAGATCAGTGATTTAAGCAATTATAGCTATCACATAATTATTGTCCTCTAAGGACGCTACAGATCGGCATAAGGCCCCAAACAAGGCTTACAGCCCACAATTTTATCAAATACAGTGTATTTCCAACACTAATAACATATTATTCATTTCCGGAATGGACCAAGTCTCAATCCCCAGTCACAATCAATCCCGTACCTGCCACGGTGTGCGAGCCACGCCCTACTAGCGTCACAATGTGCTAAGCCGGGGTTTCGAACCCTCAGGCTACCATATACACAAACTACTCACCTCTAGCCGGTCGTAGACTCGTCCGCGATGCCTTTTCCTTTGAATTTCGCTACCTCGTGTGTAGAATCTAGTCAAATAACAATAATTATATCAAATACGGGTCAAAGAATCATAACCCACTTCAATTTACATGAAATTTGCATAAATACACCAAGTTGGTAAAACCCGACCCCGGGCCCACTGCTCGGAAAATTTCGAAATTAGTACCAACGCGACCCTCATCTCGCCAGGAGTCCGTGCATATAAAATTTATCAAAATCGGAGTTCAAATGGCCTTCCAAATCCAAAAATCCCGTTTTCAATATTTGGGCCACATTTCTTCAAGATTTCAACCCAATTTCATGAAGATTGATGTTAATTCTACCATAAAATGATGTTTTTGAGTCAAGAATCTTACCTCCGACGAATACCCGATGACTTCTCGGTGATTTCCTCGAGTTTTCTTCTCTCTAGGGCTCAAAATTGTGTTTTGGGGGTGTAAACCCGTAACCCCTCTGCTTCTGGATTTTATTCACTGCCAGAGCTTTTTCCTCTTCGCGTTCGCGTGAGCTCCCACGCGTTCGCGATGAACAGCCCTCACTTACCCTTCGCGAACGCGATGCCCTACACGCGTTCGCGATGCCCAACTTCCAGCTACCCTTCGCGAACGCGACGCCATTCACGCGTTCGCGATGCTCAAACTCCCAGCGCCCAAAATCCTTCTACGCGTTCGCGATACTCCTCCCGCGAACGCGAAGCCTTACCCTCACACACCTATGCGAACGCGACTGCTGGAATGCGAACGCGATGCACACGATCCCTGGCCTAAGCGAACGCGGATCCCCTTCCCGCGAACGCGATGCACTGATAAGCTTGGCCTTCGCGAACGCGGCCCTTGCCACGCGAACGCGAAGGCTTAAATGCCTGGGCAGTAACCTGCAAATTTCTGCAGATTTTGCCACGTTCAAAATGCCCGGTTGATGGTCCGAAATCATCCCGAGGCCCCCGGGACCCCAACGAAAACTACCAACATACTCCAAAACATGATACGGACTTGTTCCAATCATAAAAACACCATGCTAAACATCAAAATCACCATTTACACACGAATTCAAGCCTAAGTTTCTTCAAAGCTTTCAAAACTAACATTCAATCCAAAACCCGATCAAACGATGTCCGAATGACCTGAAAATTTGCAGGACACATCCAAAATCACATAACGAAGCTACAAAAATTGTCAGAATTCCATTCCGACCCCCGGATCAAAATATCACCTACCATCCGGTTTTCACCAAAATTCAACCTTCGCCAATTCAAGCCTAAAACTACATCGGACCTCCGAATTCAATTCCGATTGTTCTCCTAAGTCATAAATGATCCCCCGGAACTAGTCGAATCATCAGAATCCGGTTCCGAGCACTCTAACTCAATAGTCAACTCTTGGTTGACTTCTTATATTCAAGCTTTCTTCAAACATGCTATTTGTTTCATTTTCAATCCAAATCACTCCTAAATCACCCGATACTCTAATACTGATATAAAAGCATAATATATGTAATTGCAAGGTAACGGGGTGGTAATTCCCGTAACGACGGGCCGGGTCATTACATTCTCCCCAACTTAAACAAACGCTCGTCCGCGAGCGGGTTAAGAAACATACCTGGAGCATCAAACAAGTGTGGATATCTGCTCCGCATTTCCTGCTCGGTCTCCCAAGTTGCTTCCTCCACGGGACGACCTCTCCACTACACTTTCACTGAAGCTATATCCTTGGATCTCAGCTTACGAACCTGTCGACCCAAAATGGTTACTGGTTCCACATCATAAGTCAAGTCTTCATCTAGCTGTATCGTGCTGAAGTCCAACACATGAGACGTGTCTCCGACATACTTCCGGAGCATAGATACATGGAACACCGGGTGAACTCCCGACAAACTGGGTGGCAAAGCAAGCATATAGGCCACCTCCCCAACTTTCCTAAGCACCTCAAAAGGTCCAATGAACCTTGGGCTCAACTTTCCTTTCTTTCCAAACCTCATAACACCCTTCATAGGCGAAACCTTCAACAACACCTTCTCACCTACTGAAAAAGACACATCTCGGACCTTCCGGTCCGCATAACTCTTCTGACGCGACTGAGCTGTGCGAAGTCTCTCCTGAATCACCTTCACCTTGTCTAAGGCATCTTGGACTAACTCTGTCCCTAACAACCTAGCCTCGCCGGGCTCGAACCAACCGACCGGAGACCTACACCGTCTCCCATATAAAGCTTCATACGGTGCCATCTGAATGCTGGACTGATAGCTATTATTGTAAGCAAACTCCGCCAAAGGCAAATAATCAGCCCATGAACCACCGAAATCAATGACACAAGCACGCAACATGTCCTCCAATATCTGAATAGTACGCTCAGACTGCCCATCTGTCTGTGGATGAAATGCTGTGCTCAGCTCTACCTGTGAACCCAACTCTCGCTGAAAAGTCCTCCAGAACTGAGAAGTGAACTGGGTACCTCTGTCCGATATAATAGAAATGGGAACTCCATGCAATCTCACTATCTCACGGATGAATATCTCTGCCAACCGCTCCGAGGAATAAGTAGTACACACTGGGATGAAGTGAGCTGACTTGGTCAACCTATCCACCACCACCCAAACTGAATCAAACTTCCTCGCTGTCCGAGGGAGTCCACTAACAAAGTCCATAGTTATTCTTTCCCACTTCCACTCCGGAATATCAATACGCTGGAATACACCACCAGGTCTCCGATGCTCATACTTGACCTGCTGACAATTTAGACACCGAGCCACATGGCTCACAATATCTTTCTTCATCTTTCTCCACCAGTAATGCTGCTTCAAATCCTGATACATCTTCGCGGCTCCTGGATGAATAGAATACCGCGAGCTATGGGCCTCTTCCAATATCAATTCACGAAGGCCATCAACATTGGGCACGCATATCCGGCCCTGCATCCGCAATACACCATCACTATCAATAGTGACATCTCTGGCATCATCATGCTGAACTCTGTCCTTAAGGACAAGTAAGTGTGGATCATCATACTGGCGCTCTCGAATACGATCATATAAAGAAGAACGAGCTACTACACAAGCCATCTCTCGACTGGGCTCAGAAATATCCAGCCTCACCATCTGATTAGCTAACGCCTGAACATCAACTGCAAGGGGTCTCTCCCCAACTGGAATATACGCCAAACTGCCCATACTAATAGCCTTCCGGCTCAATGCATCAGCCACTACATTGGCTTTCCCGGGATGGTACAATATAGTAATATCATAGTCTTTAAGCAACTCAAGCCATCTCCGCTGCCTCAAATTTAGATCTTTCTGCTTAAACAAATGCTGAAGGCTGCGGTGGTCCGTATATACATCACAAGATACACCATATAGGTAATGCCTCCAAATCTTCAAGGCATGAACAATAGCAGCTAACTCCAAATCATGAACGAGGTAGTTCTTCTCGTGGGGCTTTAGCTGACGAGAAGCATATGCAATAACTCTACCCTCCTGCATCAACACACAACCGAGTCCAACTCTAGAAGCATCACAATACACCGTATATGACCCCGAGGCTGATGGTAACACAAGTACTAGAGCGGTGGTCAAAGTCTCCTTGAGCTTCTGGAAGCTCTCCTCACATCCATCAGACCACACAAATGGAGCATTCTTCTGTGTCAACTTAGTCAACGGTGAAGCAATAGATGAGAAACCCCGAACAAACCGGCGATAATAGCCTGCCAAGCCGAGAAAACTCCGAATCTCTGTAGCTGAGGAAGGTCTGGGCCAATTCTGCACTGCCTCAACCTTCTGTAGATCAACCCGAATACCATCATTGGACACTACATGTCCCAGAAAACCCACAGTATCAAGCCAGAACTCACACTTAGTGAATTTTGCATAAAGCTTCTCTTCTCTCAACCTCTGCAATACCACTCTCAAGTGCTGTCCATGCTCCCCCTGACTGCGTGAATACACCAGAATATCATCAATAAACACAATAACAAAAGAATCAAGGTACGACCGAAATACACTATTCATCAAGTGCATGAATGCAGCTCTGGGGCATTAGTCAACCCGAAAGACATCACCAGGAACTCGTAGTGCCCATATCGCGTCCTGAACGCTGTCTTCATAATATCCGAGTCCCTGATCTTCAACTGATGATAGCCCGATCGAAGATCAATCTTAGAAAATACACTAGCTCCTTGGAGCTGATCAAATAGGTCCTCAATACGAGGCAATGGGTACTTATTCTTCACTGTTACCTTGTTCAGCTGCCCGTAATCAATGCACATTCTCATTGTGCCATCTTTCTTCTTCACGAACAACACCGGTGCACCCCAAGGTGACACACTCGGACGAATGAAACCCTTATCTAAGAGTTCCTGAAGTTGTTCTTTCAATTCTTTTAACTCTGCTGGTGCCATGCGATAGGGAGGAATAGAAATGGGCTGAGTGCCCGGCACCAAGTCAATACCAAAATCAATATCTCTGTCAGGCGGCATGCCTGGTAGGTCTGCTGGAAATACATCCGGAAACTCCCTCACAATGGGGACCGAATCAAGACTGGGTGTCTCGGCCTCAATATTTCTAATGAAGGCCAAATAAGATAAACAACCCTTGCCAATCATTCGTTGGGCCTTTATATAAGAAATCACCCTGTCGGACACATAATCGGTCAAGCCACGCCACTCGATCCTCGGATTACCTGGAATAGCTAGTGTGACTGTCTTGGCATGACAGTCCATAATCGCATGGTAAGGAGATAGCCAATCCATGCCTAGAATTACATCGAAATCTACCATGCCCAGTAGTAATAAATCAACTCGGGTCTCCAGACCCCCAATGGTAATAATACAGGATCGATATACCTGATCCACAACAACAGTATCCCCCACTGGGGTAGACACATGTACGTGTAAAGCAAGAATGCCACGGGTCATACCCAAATGATGCGCAAAATAAGTAGAGACATAAGAATAGGTAGATCCGGGATCAAATAAGACAGAAGCATCCCTGTGGCAGACTAAGATAATACTTGAAATGACCGCATCCGAAGCACTAGCATCTTTCCTATCCGGAAGAGCATAGAAACGAGCCTGGCCTCCACCAGTACAATCCTCACCCCTAGGGCGACCTCTGGATACCTGGCCACCAGTCCTAGTCGACTGTGCTGGCGCCGAAGAAACAGGAGTAGAAGATGAAGGCTGATCCCTCTGCTGAGATCGCTTGCGAAGCCACTGAGGACACTCTCTCCTGATATGACCCAAATCACCGCACTCAAAACAACGGCCTGAAGATAGAAGAAGGGGCTGCTGAGGACCCCTCGCTACCGATGAACCCTGAGCTGAGGAAGCAGGAGCAGAGCTCTGAGCTGGAAGAGCACCCAGTGCAGGCTGACTCTGCTGACGGCTCTGCTGACCCTGATAACCCTGCTGGCCTTGACGACCACGATCTGATGAAACCCCACTGAACTCTGCACGTCCAGACTGATGAGACCTGAAAGAGCGACCTCTGCTATGCTGAAATTGGCCCCTAGACGGAGCACCACTGTAACTGTCAGTACCACGAGGCTTCTTAGCCTCTCTCTCCTCCCACTCTCTGCGGCGATCTGTCTCAATATGACGGGCCGCATCAACCACCTCCTCAAAGGTAACTGTCGAAGCTCTCTCCCTGGTCATCAATATGCGGATGGGATAAATAAGGCCATCGATAAATCTCCGAATCCTCTCTCTCTGTCTATAGGAACCATCCACATGGCATGACGGGCCAACTGTGTGAATCTCATCTCGTACTAATTAACCGTCATCTCTCCCTGCTTCAACCACTCGAACTGACGTCGCAGCTCCTCTCTCCGAGACCGAGGCACGTACTTCTCCAAAAATACCATGGAGAACTGCTGCCAAGTGAGGGGCACTGCCCCAGCGGGCCTACGCCTCTCGAAATCCTCCCACCACTGAAATGCTGCACCTGTGAACTGAAAAGTGGTGAATGAAACACCGCTGGACTCTAGAATACCCGCGGTGCGAAGCATGCGCTGACATCTGTCAAGAAAACCCTGGGCATCCTCGCCCTCCGCACCACTGAATGTCGGAGGCTGTAGCCTCTCAAATCTCTCCAAACGACGCTGCTCATCGTCGGGCATAGCTGGAACCATATAAGCAGGAGCTGGTGCAACGGGCGCAACTGGCTGAACTGGCTCGGGTGTGTGAGCTACGGGGGTCTGATTTCCTCCCCCTGCCTGTGAAGAAGATACTGCAGCAGTAGCTGCAACTACCTGAGCCAAGCCTATGCACACTGATAAGATCTGAGCCAAGGTCTCCTGAAGACCCGGTATCACAATGGGCACTGCCGGTGCCTAAACCTGAGTTGCCGGAGCGTTTGCTGCTGGAATCTGGTCCTGAGTCTAGGCCACTGGTGCAAGAATCTGACCCTGAGTCTGGTCAGCTGGTGGGTCAGCAGGTGCTGGCACTACTGCCCTACCTCTACCACGACCACGGCCTCTGGGTGCCAATGGTGGTCGTTCGCCACATCCGTTAGCTCGTGTTCTCGCCATCTGCGAGAGAATAGAATATGGAAAATTTTAATTTCATGATAACACAAATCGCACGATATGAATCCAAGAAAATGAGGTTTTTCCTAAAGTTTCTGTAGCCCTTCGAGGATAGATACGGACGTCTACGTACCGATCCGTGAAAGCCTACTAAACCGGCTCATGACTCGCGAGTCCTAATAACCTAGGCTCGGATACCAACTTGTCACGACCCAAATCCGGTTGTGATGGCGCCCAACAATCAAGCTAGGCCAGCCAGACCAACAATTTAATTATCACAAAATACCCGTCCCCAAATGGACAACCCGGGAAGAATATATGAGTTTAAGAACTCCAATAATAATAATACTTGAACAAAATACTGACACTCCCAAGGATCCGGAGTCACAAGTCTAGAGCCTCTAACAAAACCCAACAGGAATAGAGAGTACTGTATAGAAATACTCAAGTCTTAATACAAAATACAAAATAACAACTGGAAATGAGAGGAGAAGCTAGGTTCTGCAAACGTAGACAGCTACCTCAACAACTCGATATGACACTGCAACCGCGGGAAATGCCTGCCTACTGCTCCGGAGTACCTGAGTCTACACACAAAAGGTGCATGGAGTAGGGGTGAGTACTAAGTACTCAGTGAGTAATAAATATATAACAACAACTGAAAGTAGGAAATCCACAAAATACCACAATATGAGGCTACACTACAGTCCGAATCTCCTACGAACTAGCATCAACAGTACAATTCAGTTACCACAGAGTAATTCAACAAATAAAGATGCAATGCAATGCACATAACCGCTACGGCGTGTAGCCCGATCCAATTTAACGTCGACGGTGCTCACTAGGGTGTGTACAGACTCCGGAGGGGCTCCTACAGCCCAAGCGCAATACTGCTGCGGTGTGCAGCCCGATCCTCATATCAACCACTACGCCGTGCAGCCCGATCCCATGCTCAGTCCACAACAATAAGCAAAATAAGTCACAAAACAGTTCATTTTTCTTAATTCCAGTTTCCAATTCATAAATTTACGAAAAATACTTAAACTTTATTAAATTTGCAAAAGCCGGTGACTTAGCATTTCAAAAGTGTGATTTCAATTTCCAGGACTGAGATCAGTGATTTAAGCAATTATAGCTATCACATAATTATTGTCCTCTAAGGACGCTACAGATCGGCACAAGGCCCCAAACAAGGCTTACATCCCACAATTTTATCAAATACAGTGTATTTCCAACACTAATAACATATTATTCATTTCCGGAATGGACCAAGTCTCAATCCCCAGTCACAATCAATCCCGCACCTGCCACGGTGTGCGAGCCACGCCCTACTAGCGTCACAATGTGCTAAGCCGGGGTTTCGAACCCTCAAGCTACCATATACACAAACTACTCACCTCTAGCCGCTCGTAGACTCGTCCGCGATGCCTTTTCCTTTGAATTTCGCTGCGTCGTGTGTAGAATCTAGTCAAATAACAATAATTATATCAAATACGGGTCAAAGAATCATAACCCACTTCAATTTACATGAAATTCGCATAAATACACCAAATTGGTAAAACCCGACCCCGGGCCCACTGCTCGGAAAATTTCGAAATTAGTACCAACGCGACCCTCATCTCGCCACGAGTCCGTGCATATAAAATTTATCAAAATCGGAGTTCAAATGGCCTTCCAAATCCAAAAATCCCGTTTTCAATATTTGGGCCACATTTCTTCAAGATTTCAACCCAATTTCATGAAGATTGATGTTAATTCTACCATAAAATGATGTTTTTGAGTCAAGAATCTTACCTCCGACGAATACTCGATGACTTCTCAGTGATTTCCTCGAGTTTTCTTCTCTCTAGGGCTCAAAATTATGTTTTGGGGGTGTAAACCCGTAAGCCTTCTGTTTCTGGATTTTATTCACTGCCAGAGCTTTTTGCTCTTCGCGTTCGCGTGAGCTCCCACGCGTTCGCGATGAACAGCCCTCACTTACCCTTCGCGAATGCGATGCCCTCCACGCGTTCGCGATGCCCAACTTCCAGCTACCCTTCGCGAACGCAACGCCGTTGACGCGTTCGCGATGCTCAAACTCCCAGCGCCTAAAATCCTTCTACGCGTTCGCGATACTCCTCCCGCGAACGCGAAGCCTTACCCTCACACACCTACGCGAACGCGACTGCTGGAACGCGAACGCGATGCACACGATCCCTGACCTACGCGAACGCGACTCCCCTTCCCGTGAATGCGATGCACTGATAAGCTTGGCCTTCGCAAACGCGGCCCTTGCCACGCGAACGCGAAGGCTTAAAGGCTTGGGCAGAACCTGCAGTTTTTCTGCAGATTTTTGCCAAGTCCAAATGCCCGGTTGATGGTCCGAAATCATCCCAATGCCCCCGGGACCCCAACGAAAACTACCAACATACTCCAAAACATGATACGGACTTGTTCCAATCATAAAAACACCATGCTAAACATCAAAATTACCATTTACACACGAATGCAAGCCTAAGTTTCTTCAAAGCTTTCAAAACTAACATTCAATCCAAAACCCGACCAACGATGTCCGAATGACCTGAAAATTTGCAGACACATCCAAAATCACATAACGAAGCTACAGAAATTGTCGGAATTCCATTCTGACCCCGGATCAAAATATCACCTACCATCCGGTTTTCGCCAAAATTCAACCTTCGCCAATTCAAGCCTAAAACTACACCGGACCTCCGAATTCAATTCCGATTGTTCTCCTAAGTCATAAATGATCCCCCGGAACTAGTCGAATCATCAAGAATCCAGTTCCGAGCACTCTAACTCAATAGTCAACTCTTGGTTGACTTCTCATATTCAAGCTTTCTTCAAACATGCTATTTGTTCATTTTCAATCCAAATCACTCATAACTCACCCGATATACTCTAATACTGATATAAAAGCATAATATATGTAATTGCAAGGTAACGGGGTGGTAATTCCCGTAACGACGGGCCGGGTCATTACACTTTCCCAAACCTTTTCCCGGCTGGAAGCCATGTTTAATCATTTCTTTTGCCACCATGATGGAGGCATTAGACAAGAAAGGTTGGGGGAGAGGGTTCCCTTCTTCGTGTTGATCTGCCAACACAATCTCGAAAGCTTCATAGACAATGTGTTCGCTTCCCGCTTCCGCTTCTAAGCAAGGGATGGACGGATCTCGATAAATTGATCGCTCGTCTTCCCCGTGGACCACGATCTCTTGTCCCTTGTGTTCGAATTTTAACATCTGATGAAGGGTAGAGGGCACAACTCCGGCCGCATGAATCCATGGTCTCCCCAGAAGAAAGTTGTAAGAAGTGTCCATATCTAAAACTTGGAATGTCACTTCGATGTCCACCGGGCCGATGGTCATAATTACATCAATCTCTCCGACAGTATCTCTTTTCACACCGTCAAAAGCTCGCACACATATGTTGTTAGGCCAAATCCTTTCAGCTCCGATTCCTATGCAGCCTAAAGTGGAAAGCGGGCATATGTCTACCCCCGAACCCCCATCAACCATGACCCTCATCATATAGTAGCCTTCGCATTTGACTGTCAAATGCAAAGCTTTGTTGTGGGCGGCACCCTCCAAAGGCAAATCAGCTTTACTGAAAGAAATCTGATTGATCGCGAAGAATCTCTCCGTCATTCTTTCAAGTTGTTCGGATGAAGTCTCAATAGGCACATACGCCTCATTCAAAGCTTTTAGCAAAACCTTCTGATGTTCAGGAGACTTCATTAGAAGGGACAACATCGACACCTGCTCCGGGCATTTGCGCAGTTGGTCTATCACCTCATAGTCAGGCATTTGCATCTTTTGAAAAAAGACCTCTGCCTCTTCAGCACTTACAGGTTTCTTTGACAGGAAACACCTTTGTGTGGCGTTATTTACCTCTTGCGTGTTTAAGTACTTCTGCCCCAGGACGCTCTCAGATGAATTTCCTGCAACTTCTTTCCCTTTGCGCGTAACAAGAGTTTGTTGGTAGCTCCAGGGTACTGCGGACGGATCTGTCATTGGTTTTTGTTGCACGCGTGCAATAACCACGGGTTCGTCTGGTTTTCGGGCCACATAAGTTCCCTTAGGCACATACATTGATGTTTCCCTCTTTAAGTGGAACTTCTTGGGGGCACCTATTGACAATGGTTTTTCCAACCGACCTCGTGGGAGGTAAAGGAACCCGCTCTTCTGAGACGATGTTTTCAATTCAATCGTCTTTTCAGATCTAGTCTCAAGAACTTCAACCTTTTTCCCCATTTTCTCTTGTTTCGGGGGAGCCGCAGGCCGCTTCTCTATGTTGGCGATGGCGATTATCGCTTTCAAAGCTGGGTCAAATTCCTTGTCGTCACAAATCATTCCAATCACCGGCCCGTTGTTGTGGGCTGGTAATGGGTTGTTTGTCACATTTGGGATGTCTTCATCTGCGAAGACAATCCTCCCTTGATTGATCAATTCTTGCATTGCCTTCTTCAACGTCCAACAATTGTCGGTACTATGTCCTTCAACACCCGAATGATATGCACAGTATATTCCCCTCTGGTAGGCAGGAGAGTCTGGATTCTGCCTGTTCTGCGGAACGGGCTGCAGTAGGTTTTCTTGCCTGAGTTTTGGGAAAAGAGTGGAATATGGCTCCCCAATCGGTGTAAAGCTCATTTTGGGTTGCTCACGGTGGCGGGTGTTATTTGGCCGTGGATTATACTGGTTTGGGTATGGAGGTTGGCTTCTCTGGAAAGGAGGTGGATTCCTGTTGGCTGGTGGCTGTGGCTGTGCCAGAGGTTGAATGTTCATGACTGCATAAGGGGGAGGCGGAGGAGCATAGGCCATGTTGTGAGGTGTATAGTAATGCTGGGGGGCCCTGTCGGAGAATACCTGTCTTGAGGTTCGATATCTCCTATCTTCTACCGCCGCCATGGCAGTTTCCTCTTTCTTCTTGCTTCTAGGCATCCCTCCAGACCCGCCTTGGATGGCTTGGGAAGTTGCCCGAATGGCCGCTTGACTCAAAATTCGCCCTGTTTTCAAGCCATTTTCTACCATTTCTCCGATCTTGATTGCTTCGGCAAACCATCGCCGACATCATATTTTGAAAGTAGTTTGGCTCTTGAGCTTGGAGAAAAGTCGTGACCATTTCAATTTCGTCCATAGGGGGTTTCACCCTGGATGCTTGCTCTCGCCATTTGATGGCATATTCTCTGAAGCTTTCTGAGGGCTTCTTCTTTAAGTTCGATAGAGAATTCCTGTCTGGCGCAATATCGATGTTGTATTGGAACTGTTTCACAAAATCTCTGGCCAGATCATCCCAGATGTGCCATCGAGATATGTCTTGATCCATATACCATTCTGATGCTATTCCGACCAAACTTTCTCCGAAGTACGCCATCAACAATTCTTCCCTGCCGCCGGCACCTCGCAATTGATTGTAGTATTTCTTCAGATGAGCAATGGGGTCGCCATGCCCGTCATACTTTTCGAACTTCGGTGTCTTAAAACCTAATGGCAAGTGGACATGCGGGAACATGCATAGATCAGCGTAAGATACACTTTTCTGTCCACTTAGACCTTGCATGTTCTTCAGGCTTTGTTCCAAACTCCTCATTCTTTTTGCCATCTCATCCTGCTCGGGAGCCTTTGGATTTTGGCTTGGTAGAAACTCATATCGAGGTGGTTGAGGATATATATTGGCTGCAACCTGGGTATGGTCCCGTGTAAGCGGTGGTGCCGGGAATGTAAAGGATGCGGAGTCGAAGAAAGGAGCATGTGCGGTGGGATGCGTTGTGACTAGAACTGGCAACTCAACCGACGTTCTTGTGGATGCATCATGTGGTGTCACCCGAGGACGGGAGGTGGAAGGTGATTCAGAGACGGTTGTAGCATTAGAATGCCCGAACAAAGTAGGCGGGTAATTGATGGGGGTATTGGAAATTCCGCTTGATCTGAGAAGAATTTCAGGGAACCCAGGGATCAGACTCGGGGGCTCTTTCCCATTGTTCCAATAGTCCAACATCTCGAGCATGCGGCAACGCAAAATTCTATTCTCCTCCAAAGCTGCCGACTCAGTAGCCGGGATGGTTGTCAATGAGCTTTCCTCTGAAATGGGAATGGTTGCTAAAGGCATTTCTGAAGATATGTCGGCACCCTTTTTTGACCTAGTGAAATAAGGATGAGTACTTTAAGGCTGTCGAACTTTTCCTTTGGACCTTGTGAAGTACGAATGTGGTGCCTTTTTGTTTGAATTCGAACTTGAATTTGGGGCTCGAATTAAAAAAAAAGGGCCGACCTGATTCAATACCCACTTCGTGGGTGTCCGGGGAAGGGAATACTCTAGGCAGCCTTCCCCCTGCTTTGCAAAGAGGCTGATTCGAACCCGCGACCTCGAATTAGTATTTTTAAATTAATTAGCCCTTGAGCCAAGGCTCAGCGGTAAACTTGCTTGCCGTGGTGTGTCAGGTCGCGGGTTCGAATCAGCCTCTCTGCAAAAGCAGGGGGAAGGCTGCCTAGAGTATTCCCTTCCCCAGACACCCACGAAGTGGGTATTGAACTGGGTCGGCCCTGGAGTTTGGCAAACAAACGGTTAGTCTGAAACAACATAACAGATAAGTAATCTGACGTTGGGTGTGATGCACTTATACAGGTGATGATGTTGCTACATGTATTCGTTTGCGATGCGTCATTCCGGTTTGTATTTTCCTTCGCTTTCATCCTTTATCAATCTTCTTTTTCTTTTAACTTCTCCCCCCCCCCCTTTTTTTATTTATTTATTTATTTATTTATTTTTATTTCTTATGTGGATTGCCTACGTATCATGTCCCCGCATGAATCAGACCGGGCGTAGTTCGGAAACAATAGACATAAGATATGAATGAAATGTTCATAAATTTTATTTCAACAAACTTCAAACTTGAAACACTTGCAAAAGACAACAATGGAGAAAAACTTTTAAAAGGGCAAACAGACTCTAAAATAACAGACTCTTCTAAGCATGTTCCAACGCCTCGAATCTTCGCGTCCGGGGGGCGTTGTTTGGCCTCGCTGCAGTTCTTGGTGTAAGATCTTTCTGTATACTCCCCAATTTTGCCATGACTTGGTGGACACATTCCATGATTGAAGAGAAAAGGGCAGGCCGAGGTACTTGTTCGCAAGTCAAACACTTCATAGTGATGTAGTGTCCGGTTTCATTGATCCTGGTCCTGATCATGTCTTTTTCTCTGAGCAGCTGCCCTATGTGTCGGTTCTTTGCCCCTAAGACTTGAGCGTTGCCGGAGATATGGTCCAAGAGCCTATCTATTTGTCTTTCCATCCGTGCCATCAAGTCGTGGCAACGGTCTCTATCTGCTTTGGCATCCCGGACTTGCCTGAGAGTTCACTCTATAAGAGCGGCATTTGCTTTTCTTAAATCAACGATGATTGCATCATAATCTTTTTCTACTTGTTGTAGACGGAGCGCTTCTTGGTGGGCTGCTCTCTTCCACTTTGTCCGGACTGCAACTAAAGCCGCTTTTGCCTTCTCCAAGTCTTCTTGATATTCAAAGGCTTTCCTTTCCAAATCGTTTATCAACATCTCATCACTCCGACTTCTCCTTGAACTTTCTGCGGCCAATTGCATCTCTTGAATCTGAGTTCGGAGTGCTTCTCTTTCCTGCTCACAACCGGCCCTTTCTCGATCAAAATCAGCATGTTGTATATCCATGGCAGCTTCCAAAATTCCCTTCTCTTCTTTTAAAGTGCTAATGCAAGATTGGAAATCTTGCGCTGTCTCATGTTTAGCCTCCCTTACTCGGGCTTCTACCTCTTTCTCCCAATCTACGGCATACTTCACTGACCTTTCTGACCTCTGCTCTGGCATTGATTGGTTGTGGAACCATTCAAGATATGCGGGACTCACTTCTCCCCGTTCTCGATCGGCAACCATTTCGTTGATGTCGGAGAGTCGACTACCGAACCATACTTTCTGTGCATAAGTCTCCCTCGGGGTCTCCTCCGTCACAAATTCCCATGTAAACGATCGCATATCCTCAATTGGGGGCCTTTTCTGTTCTCTACCCAACTGCCGCATGACACGTAGCGGGGCATATGGTTGGAAACCCCTGAAACCCATTAGTATGTAGAATGGGCAATATGTCGACATATGCATGATTTTGGCAGAAGGGAACCAATAATAATTCCAGGTAAGTTGATCTGCCCTTAAAGAGTTGAGAAGTTCTTGCCAAGTCCTCAAATCTTCTGGAAGGTTACAACGGGCGGCTCTGTTTGTATGACAACAAATATAATTCAGCCAATCCGTGTTGAAGTTTATCACAATTGGGTGATGATAGAGATGTTCTACAAACCACATTTGTAATAAGATATTGCAACCTTCAAAATAATCTTGTCCTTCTTGGCACCGAGTTAAGGCCCGAAAGATGTCTCCTAGGATCATCGGAAGAACAGTGTGTTCCTCGTTACTCTGTAGATATGAGACCACCGCAGCCAAACGGATTCTGATGCGTCCGCCACGTTCGTGAAAAACCATGGCTCCCAAAAAGGCGATCATAAAGGCATAAATCCTTAAGTCTCCCCAGGCGTCATAATTCAACTGGTTGACAAATTCAGCGTTTGAGAATTTCGCGAACCCATTCTTATCACCAAATCCGTCGTAGAGATAATCCAGTGGCACCCAACCGTTCTCCAAACAACCCATGGGAACCCGCCGGAGACATAACTTTTTCAAGAAATTATTTACACCCATCTGCCTAGGAGCTGCAGGTCTCATCTTGTGCAAATGTCTTTCGAGTCCTGTGAGTCCGCCGAATTCTTCCAAAGTGGGTGTCATTTCGCAATCCCGGAATCTGAACACATTGCTTGTTGAGTCCCAAAAACTCACTAAAGCTCTGATCACATTTTTGTCCGGTTTTATCATCATGATGTCCGGAAGAAACTTGAGGTGCTTGTGAACTTGATTTCTTTCCCAAGCCGAGAAACTAGTCCACCATTTACAGAGCCGATCCGGGGTCTTGTCTTGGACCATGAACATGGGTGGCATTTCGTCTCTTGCCCTTTTCTGGCCGATTCGTTGCGAGGAAGTCATGCTGATCCTAGAAAAGATAAAAAATGAACTTAAGATTTTTTTTTTCAATTTTTTTTTATTATGTATATAAAAAAACTGAATCTTGTTAATACGGCCTTTCAGCACTTGAAGAAGATTTGAAGGTTGTATAACAGGATACCAGTGTGATGTCTATATTCCGTTTTGCGAAATTAGTCCTCCGGCGCCCTTTTTGAGGCGTTTGGCTATTTTTGCAAAATTTCCTAACTCTCGAGTAAGAACAAAAATCCTAATTCTAATATTTTTATTATTTTTTCTAAAAAAAAAAAAATCAGTGTTAGTTGAGCCCGGTATGGGTTGCCTACATATCTCATGTTTGGTGAGAATCAAACTTGCGTAGTTCGAAAATAAAAGAACTAAATCATTTTAAGAAAATAAAATAAACTATTTTTAAACAGTATTTCTAAAACAAATTATTTTCAAAGGAGCTAAGAAAATTTATTTGAAATTTTTTTTTTTTTTGTATTTTTTTTTTCAAAGTTATTTTCAAAGAAACTAAACTATTTTCGTAAAATTAAGAAAATTTATTTGGAATTTTTTTTTTTTTTGCATTTTTTTCAAAATTTATTTTCAAAGAACTTACTATTTTCCATAAAACTATTTTGCACTCTATACCCTGACGTTTTCCGCTTCTTCCTCTCTTTTTAACAAACCGGTCGGCATGTAAGATCGAAACAAATAAATGCACACAGAAATATGCAACAAGTTGGTCTTTTGTTTCGGGTACACCTGTCCTAGACAGGCCCAACCCCTATGTTGAGCCTCCTAAGTCAAATATGCACATGATGCAAATAAACGTTCCTATCGGGGATCCGGCATAAGGTTTTGTTATTCTAAGTCATCGTCCTGTTGGAAAAAGTGTCTAGATTGGCTTTAACTCGAGCGGACAACTCGAGCCGGGGAGTGTCAGTGCACCGGTAGCATGGCTTTCCGGCTTAATTAACAAAACTCTCCGCTTAAACATATGCGACTACAAAATCCTTCACCGGGTTCCAAGCACCATAGCTATCTTGAGAAAAACGGGCTATGTCCAGCAAATGCCCAGTATTGTATTTCAAAAGACTCAGAAAAGAAAAAATGGTTATCGGCACAATTTATATACAGTTCACAAAATATCAAAGCGGTAAACGCAACATTTAGCATATTGATTTAAACATGTAATAAAATCAGATAATAAATAAGCCAGATAAAATAATTATTCAAAGCTCGAATTCTCAAACCCTGAACCAGTGGTTCTGGGTTTGTGTCCCCAGCAGAGTCGCCAGAGCTGTCACACCTCCTTTTGGCGCGCCCGCTACCCGGGGTAGATGTGCGAGGGAGTTTTTCCAATTTAAGTGACAATATTCGAAACGGGATTATTCTATTTATTTCAGAGTCGCCACTTGGAATAAATTAAGGTGTCCCAAGTCACCAATTTATTTAAGTCCCGAATCGAGGAAATTTCGACTTTCCAAATGAAGTCTGCGAACCAGAAATTCTAAGTAAGGAATTTTGTTGACCCGAGGGAAGGTGTTAGGCACCCTCGGATCCCGTGGTTCTAGCACGGTCGCTTCAATTATTGTAAATAGCTAAAAATATCTGATTTTTATATATGTTATCCTATATGCTTTTAATAGACTATACCAGTTTTGTTAAAATAAACTATACATTCAACCCTTTAAACGAAAGTCTAATTCTAAGTAAAATGAAAACATTAACTTTGACGATACTTTAGTTGGGTGTACATGTTTATTGGAGTTATTTCT
The DNA here is from genome assembly GCA_032618575.1 of Nicotiana noctiflora. NCBI lineage: Eukaryota > Viridiplantae > Streptophyta > Magnoliopsida > Solanales > Solanaceae > Nicotiana > Nicotiana noctiflora. Next base: position 96,047 of record JASVEL010000316.1, on the reverse strand, counting down.
TGATTAACTCATGCAAAAGTATTGATGCGTGAAATGATTCCATTTTTAACTGAGATTTGCTACTAAATAATCGGGAATGCGTCTAATTTGAATAAGCATAGATTTTAATACCTCACTTATTAGTTAGATCGGGAATATCAATTCACCCGTAACAGGCTAAATAAAATAATTGATTAATGAAAACCCAAAAATAAACAAAGATAAACCTACTGTTAAATTTCAAAACTGGTTTTAACTATTCACTATGAATACATGTACTAAGAACTCCACGGTTTTTTAACTAAAACTTCAAACGTCATCACTTTGAACAACATTCAAACTTAATGCTAAGGATAAAATATACATGCTACGAGAAATACGGATTCATTTAAACAACCTATCAAAATATGCAATAGTCCCATCCGTACAAATACATTATACAACTAGCAAATGTATATCACAAAATCGAATCTTGTTCTAAAAATTACTAACCGATAACCTAAAGTTCCTTTAATCTAACTACTAAAAAAAACTTCGGAATTTCTAATGGTGACTTGATGTGTTTTGGAAGTCTATGACTGCAGTTAAAAAAAACGAAAATGAAATACAGAGGCAAACTTAAGATGATAGTAGTGTTTCTTCAGTTGATTCCGAAATCATTCAGGTACATTGAGTGAAAACTTCAAAGCATTAGAGAGGATGAAATACCTGGAATTGGAATTGAAATGGAGAAAAGAAAAAGTCAGCAACAGCAAGTGAAGAAAACAGCAATTGGCAGCAACAAATAAGCACCAACAGTAGCACTTGAAATCCCAGTATAACTCAAAAACCCAAACTTCGGACAGAAAACAGAATTCAAAACAGCAACCCAAAAAGCCAAATTGTGAACCAGCAAAAGACACAAAATGATCTCCAAAGAATTCCAAATGGCTTGAACACTCAAAATCCAAAACGAAACAGAAGAACAGAGAGTCACTCCAATGTTATGATTTTCTGTATTCTCCTTGAAGCTAAAAGAATGATCTCAAAACACTCCTCTTTAGAACCTTTTAAATCTATATGTGTTCTCTGTTTTTTCAAGTGTTTTCCAAATTCCTAAGCTCTCTCTGTATATCAATGTGTGTATTCTAGTGTTCTGCGAGTGATCTATTTGTGAATGAGTGTGTTTTTTTCTGTATTCAGTGAGTGTATGTCTCTCTGTCTGTTCAATCTCTCTCTCTATTCTCTATACTTATAGTTAAGAAATTCACTCCTGAGGGTGCAACCAATCCTAAACTAAACCCCTGCCCATCCCTATCTCTGCCCAGCCCAGTAGATTCCCCTGGGCAGACCCATCCCTCTGCTTGTGCCACTATATTGTGTCTGAGTATGGGTTCTTTTAATTAAAAATTGGCAAGTGCAGGGAGCTAGTGGGATACCATGCTGTACAGCAGGTTCCACTAGGTTGTGCATTATGTGCAGGGCATTTTAAATCCTAAGATACTAATATTCTGATTCAAGTCATCTTACAGCTATATCCAAACATCATTGATAATTCAAAAATCTGTTAAACCAATAGTGGCTCGGATCAGTCTTGCAATGCCAATGGCATCCCTATCTTATTTGGAACAAACAAACCTACAACAGTGTTTATCTAGTCGATTACTTGGTCTATAACATTTACTTACTTGATCACAACACATATAATCAAGAACAAATAAAGGCCAAACAAAGCAGTGATTCAGGGTTCTGGGCAGACTGAGGAGACCAACAAATAAGGACTAATTGCTTGACGACCTTAATCAAACTGAACATACCATTCATTTTAATTAAAAAAAACAGAAGGAATCGACCAAATAAAAGGTCTTAAAGAGTAGAATATCAAGTTTAATGGAAATTAGAAAACTGAAACATATCACATAGATGAATACAACATAGGACTAGATGATACTTAGGAGAAAGGAAAGAGGAAAAAATACCTCCGAAATCAACAGTGGCCCAGGATTGACCTCGGACTTTAACTATTGAAGCCAAAATGGGCCTTAAACGGGGTGTTCTCGATTGAGAACACCTAGATTAAGGTCCATTAGACCTCAATCTCTGATCAATTTTGAATGGAGAACCCGTTTTGAATTTCTAGGGTTCATGTGGTCATTTTTAGGGCTCGACCGGTTCTGGCAAGATTCGAACTAAACCAGGGTTAGCAGGGGTATGAGGGAGGTCATGGGAGTGCTTGGGGTGAGTTTGGGATGGTTTGGGGTAAACGTTCAAGTTCCGACGAACTTCAAACTAATATTCGAAACGTTCGAGGAATATTCGAGACTAACGACTGCCCGATTCGTGTAGAGGGGGCTTGGGAGGTTCTACGATGTTAATTTGGGGAGGTTTGGCCTACCGGAACCGCCGTGAGGCAATTTCCGGTAGGCGGAATGCGGCGGAGACGGTGGGGCTCAGTTCGTCTCTGAGAGAGACGATGAAGGTGGGGGTCTGGCTTAAGGGGGGCTGGGTAGGTCTTTTGGGCTTATATACCTGCTGATGGATTTGATCCAGGCCGTTGGATCGATTAAGATCGACGGCTTGGATCAACTTACTCAACGAAACGGGTCGTGACAGTTTGAGACCGGGCGGTTTGTTTTTATGTGGATACGGGTCGGGGTGCAGGGGCGATTGGCGACCGATGGATCAAAATGATCCAACGGCTTGGATGTCCTGGCCTGTTACGGCGTCGTTTGGGCGTATCCGGAGATGGCCTGAACCGGATTTTGCTTGGGCCTGGGTTGGTCGTTTTCCTTGGGCCTGCTTTTTTTTTACACATAATTGACTAAAACAAAATCCTTAACTTGAAACCCAAAATTGCTAGATAAAAATGCAAATGCAACATGTTTTTTTGTAGTTTTTTTTTATTGATTTAACAAATAAACATGGACACGCAAACGCAAACAATAAGAAAAGAACATATAATCCACAAATATTGCAAACAAACACAAAAACTTTTTTTTTATTTTGAATTTTTGGGAGTAATTCGTGTGAAGCAAAAATCACGTGCTCACAATAAGCTTATAAGTTTTCATGTGAAAAATCAGCCGGTGGATTTTGTATTCGTCACATGAGATGGTTTAAGCGAAATTATAAAGGATTTAAATAGTTAATCGAATTAGATTTTCAATGATTTAATTTAATTAACTGGTATTTGAATATGGGAAGTAAAGATTATTTTCAAACTTATTGTTGTTGTGTTGGTTTGTTGAGTTGAGGCTGGCCTAGTTCTACGATAGGCGCCATCAAGACGGGTTGAGTTTTGGGTTGGGACAGCATTAGCAGGGGCGGCTCAAACATGAAGTACTAAAGTGGTCGCTTTAGTCCCCCAAATTTGAGAGTCCCGATTTTTAGAAATAGTAGGATTTTATATATATATATATATATATATATATATATATATATATATATATATATATATATATATATATATATATATATATATATAAAATTTGATGTAAATATTGATAAGAAAATCACAAAGTCTCTTTAAGAATTTTTTAGAGTTGATTAGTTCTTATACCTACTAGATCAAGCCATTTTTTCACTTCAATATAAATTTGAACAATTTGAAGCATATGAAAGTATTTTGATTTTCTATTTCATGGTAAAAAACTAAGTCAAATTAAAGATAATACTTTAATTTATATATATTAAATCAGATAAAATAACTTAATTCTTTTCGAAATGCTTAGATTGCCTGTAAGAGTTGCCTCACCGAAAGGAATATATTCAAAACTAAAATTAACAAAATATTGCCTAAGATCAACAACGGCTCAAGAAAGATTAAAATGATTACCTATATTCTCAATTGAGAGAGAATTATTAGTAGAAATTAATTAGGAAAAATGCATAAGTACCCCCGACCAATACACGGATTTTCAACTACACACTTTTTCTTTGAGACAATCCTATTGCCCCCCATATTTTTTTTTAAATGGAATTATGTGCTGTAATGACCCGGCCCATCGTTACGGGAAATTACCACCCCGTTATGTTTTAATTACATGTTTTATGATTTTATATCAGTGTTAGAGTCCATCGGGTGAGTTAGGAGTGAATTGGATTGAAAATGAGGCATATAGCATTTTTGAAGGAAACTTGAACATGGAAAGTCAACCTGGAGTTGACTATTTGATTAGAGGGCTCGGAATCGGATTCGATGATTCGGTTAGTTTCGGGAGGTGATTTATGACTTAGGAGAGCAATCGGAAATGAATTTGGAGGTTCGGTGTAGTTTTAGGCTTGAATTGGCTAAGGTTGAATTTTGACGAAATCCGAACGGTAGGTGAGATTTTGATCCGGGAGTCGGAATGGAATTCCGACAGTTGCAGTAGCTCCGTTAGGTGATTTTGGATATGCCTGCAAATTTTCAGGTCATTCGGACATCGTTTGGTCGGGTTTTTGATCGAATGTGAATTTTTGAAGTTAAAGTTAAACTTAAGCTTGAATTTGTTGAAAAAGGACGATTTTGATGTTAACGATAGAGTTTTGATGATTGGAACAAGTTTGAATGATGTTATAAGAGGTGTTAGTACTTTTAGTTGAGGTCCCGGAGGCTTCGGGGTAAATTCGGATGCCCAACGAGTCATTTTTGGAAGATTTTTGCCGTTTTGAGCATAAATGTAATGATCCAAAGGTCTATTTTTTGTTTTAGAGATCCAAATTTGATTTCGAGACTTTGAGAATTTAAATAATGAATTATAGGACTGATCCGGAAATTTTGGTTTAATTTCATCAAGTCGCGATTGGGTTTTTGACGCGAAACATGAGTTAATTGTTTAACGAGCGAAATTGATGTTGCACTGAGAAAATGAGATCCAAATTCAGTTTTGTTTGAACCACTGGATCCGTAACAAAATTACGGAGCCATAGGAAAAAGAATCGTCAAATTCCGAGTTCGTATGATTGAGTTATAGCATTTTTAGTGAAATAAAAAGCTTGCTGCAATTTTCTGGGGCAAATCTGTCATTTTCGCTTCTGCGATGAACAGTACCCGCAGGAGCGGATGAACAGTGACTTTTCGCTTCTGCGATGAACAGTGCCGCAGAAGCGATGAACAGTAAATCGCACCTGCGGTGAACAGTAACCGCAGATGCGAAAATCGCTGGGCTTTTAATTGGGGCAGTCCGAGAGTTTCTTCATTTTTGGAGCTAGGGAGCTCGGATTGAAGCGATTTTCGAAGCGATTTTCACCATATTGATGGGGGTAAGTGTTCTATATCCAAAAGTGATTATATTCAATGATTCCTGGTTATTTTTCATCAAGTATTAGTGAATGAAATGGAAGAAATTGGAGAAAATTTGTAAACTTTTCAAAAACGAAAATTTAGGATTTGAAGGGTCATTTGTGGTCCGATTTGGGAGTTCTTGATATGTACGGACTCGTATCGAGATGAGGGTTCCGAATATGTAACTTTCATAATTTTTTGAGAAGCGTACCGAAAGTCGGGTTTTGGCAACTTTGGGAATTTTGATGTAAATTAAGTTGTTTTGACTGGGTATCATTCCATTGGTCTAATTTGATGTGTATTTATTATATTTGATTAGATTCTACACGTGCGAAGCTTGATTCTCATGGCAAGGGCATCGCGGAGTAGTCGTCGCACCGTATTGAGGTAAGTAATAGATGTGGGTGATGACCAGCGGGTTCGAAACCCCGGTATATCAGTTTGTGACGCTGTATAGCGGCGAGACACGCACACTCTTGAGAGTGCGGGGTCGATTATGAATTGGAGACTATAGTTTAGTCCGACCTGTTGATATTGTGTTATTGGCTATTCTCGAGCCGTTGAACCTCCTTCTCGGATGGTTACATACTGTAATGTGATATTGGCTATTCTCGAGCCGTTGAACCTCCTTCTTGGACGGTTGAGTATGTTTGTGGGCTGTGAGCCAGTTATTGGATCCCGCGAGGATCGTTATCATTGTCTTATCATATAGACATGCTAGTTTACTACTAGTCCGCCGCTATTTCTGTTATTATGCTATTTCCAATCTCTGGAACTTGATGTTACTGTTTTCCAACTGAAAAATGATAAAAGAGTTTTCAAAAACTACTTTTGAGCCCGCGAGGCTGTATCTGCATATTAGTTGACTAGTAGTGGATCGGGCTGCGCGCCGCAGCGATATATATGTTGGATCGGACTGCACGCCGCAGTGTATCTCTATGAGATGTGCTTGGGCTGTAGGAGCCCCTCCGGAGTCTGAACCCCCACAGTGAGCACGGGTACCCAAAATTGGAGTCGGGCTACGCGCCGTAGCGGTCATATCATGCATTGCATTGCATTTAGCTACATCTCCTAGCTGTTATGCTATTTATTGGTATTTGTTGGAACAGGTTCAGTGAATATTGATTCTATGACAGGGTAGCTGATTATAGCTTTACATAGTGCTTTATTGCGGATTTCTTATCTGCGCTGTCTTACCCTAGTTTATTACCACTGAGTCTGGCAGTACTCATTTTACTCCCTGCACCTTGTGTGCAGATCCAAGTACCTCTCAGCAGTGATCCAGTAGCTGTGCGAGGCGACATTTGTGGATATTCGAGGTAGCTGCAGAGTCCGCAGGACCCGATATTCCTTCTCACTGTCTCTTGATTTTGTATTGACTTTTCTTTCCGCACTTGGCATCTTGTAAACCTTTATATACTTATGTTCAGTAGAGGCTCATGACTCTTGACCCTTCGGTCTATGGGAGTTAGTATATTTTGGGACTTGGTTTCCCCGCTGTTGTACTATGTTTCATATTTTGAAATGCTTAAATGGGTTAAAGAGAGCTTCTAGCTCCGTGGTTGATATTGATTGGTCAGGCTGGCTTAGCAATGTGCTGGGCGCCATCACGACCGGATTTGGGGTCGTGACAAGTTGGTATCAGAGCCTAGGTTTACTAGGCCTCGTGAGTCTTGAGCCGGTTAGTAGAGTCTTGTGGATCGGTACGGGGACGCCTGTACTTATCCTCGGGAGGCTGCGAACCTTTAGGAAACACTTCACATTTCTTGGAATTCTTATCGTGCGTACTTGATTCGGCTTGAGATATAATTTTTGAAATTCCTTCCACACGTCTGTGTACGCATCGAGCGCTCGGTAATGTAATTGCCTTATGGCTTGTGATTTCCCCGAACGAGGGGCGAGATATAATCTCGGTGAGTTCATGTTGGGCCAGTCAGGATGACTTGAGGCTGGACCTTGTTTATGACTTGAGCATTGAGGTGCCGATTTTGTGAGTGGTGGCAATAGATAATGTATTGAGGGTTTGAAACCCCGTATTTGCACTATAAAGTGATGTGCTGAGGGAATACGCGTCATGTGACGAGCGTGGTGGTATTGTGACTGAGGATTTGGACTTGATCCTTCCCGATTGATTATTACTGTGTAAAATGACTGAGACCGGGCTTATATTTATGTACTTGAGCTAGTAGCCATGTTTGGGGCCTTGTGCCGATCTGTAGTGTATTAAAGAGGCTTACTAATGGATGAGCTGTTAATTGTTCGACTCTTACCTAATCTGTTGTGTAGCTCCGACCTATGGGCGTGGTGAATATTTACCATATCTCTTAATTGGAAGGTAAAGTGCCTTATGTGTAGTGGAACGAGTTCAAACTCGGGAAGACTAAAGTGATTATGCTATGTGTATCCTGGTGGAAGGTATTGTGCTGAAATGCTAAATTGAGGCGAGGTAGGTGGGTTGATTCTCATGTGTAATTGAAAGGTATTGATATGTGTTATGATTCGAGCAGATACAACGCAAGTTCAAGTATAAATTGTGATAATATGATTCGTGTAGTATTGAGATTTAATGTTGTTGAAATACATTGTGATATCTTGTTGAGTTGTGGAAGTATTGTTAGAATGGTTTGGTGATTCTCTGGCAGGTGGATAGGCCAATTTACAAAGGAAACTCTACCGAAATTTTTGGAATATTCGGGACTTAGAAAAGATTTTGTCATCTAAAGAGGGGGCGTAACTGTTGTGTGTGAATGAATGCAAGAATTGCAAAAGAGTTAATATTTCTGATGATTCGAGTCTCTGTCAAGGCTTGTAAATGACTTGAGTTTAATCTCATTATAACATTTCGGCATCACTTGAGTAATAATGATATGGGTGGTTAAAAGTGCTTTGATGAATGGCTTCGAGCTAAGTTGGGGAGGTTGCTATTGATTAACCGATTGCACTATTGTGTGCTATGTTGATTCTGTCTCTAAGTATGTTGGGAAATTCTGGTAAAGGTTATGGTGCTTCGTAGATCTGATGAAGTACTAGGGTGTTTTGAACTGCTGTTGGTAAAGAATATTCACCGTATAGAAAAGAAAGATAGCTGATAGTATCTGTAAGTAATCATGTTCTGCGGTGTCAGAGTTCTAACAAAACACGAGTGGTTCTACTCAATAGGACAGTTTAATTACAGCTGAATAAGTGTGAATGATGCCCGAGAATGGTTTTGCAGTGTTCAAGATTTTGCTTGTAACAATCAGGTGCCTTAAGATTTGTGTATGTGGCTAAAGATGGCGGTTTCGTTAGAGAAGATCAGGGCTTTTGTTATATCATGTGAATGATGGAATTCTAGGTATCCGTATTGGGAAGTAATGATAACAAATTCAAAAATCGCGGGAAGTTCATCAAAATAAAGTGTGGTAGAATGTGGTACTTTTGGGAAACATTGAGAGAGTATTCAGTGGCCTAAGGGTCTTAGACCGTGCGGTCTTGTGTACGAGTCTTGTGTGGTAAAAAGGGTTGAGGCATTGTCGTACTACAGTAAAGACTGATATGAAATTAGAAATGAATCGGAAAGGAAACTGGGTAAATGGAACAACTTGTTAATAAACCAGAATGGTATAAAAAGGAATACGATTGATTCCTGGTATGTGGTTAAAGTAATGAGTCTTGCAGATATTGTGCAGCGAAGCTCTTGAGTGCTGACAATTGTGTAACTTGATATGGGTATAAGGATTCAGTCCTGGCAGTTTAACTTATGCAATGTAATTGGGAGAAAGAGTTTATGATGTATTATGGAAGGTTGATAATGGTATGTTCTAGGTTTTGAGATCAGTTCATAATATATGGGGAGTCATTAAAATTATTGAGCAGCGCGGACAGCTGCAAGTGATTTAAGAATCGATCTTTCCGGTGATTAAGGAAAATGGTGCAGCTATTCTAGTGAATTGGCAGGGAATATGGTCCAAAAGGACAAGGTAATGTAAACTGATAATATCTAGTGGTATGGTGGTATTCTCTTGTTGGATCGCCTGTAATAATTGAGTCGTTGATGGCATAGTGAAATTCCTGAATGGCTTTCGTGGTATGAATGGACGCTTGATGTGCGTTATGTATTCGTTGATAATAGGCGAAAACTAAGTAGTTTAGCCATTAATTATGCATCCATTTAATCATGATCCAATAACATAATTTATGAATTTTATAAGATATAAGCTATTAATTTGTGATTTATACAATGTGCAGAAAAAGGAGCTTATATCTACAATTGAAAATGTTATGGTACAATTTTGGAGCAAAAACAATCCTTCGGACTTGAGTCTTTTCAATCAAGAAACAAGCTTGAATGAGAATTTCTTCCAGGTGCGCGAAGTGGGTACTTCGCGCACAACTTCGCGCGTAAGGAGAGACGAATTGGGCTATATGTGCGCGAAGTGCCCACTTCGCGCACCACTTCGCGCAGGGACTTCGCGCACACTAAACCGGTTAAGATTGATTTTTCTAAGGTGGAAAAGGCAGGGACACATAATTCCACTCAAATCAAAATAATGCAACCTTATATTAGGGAGGAGATGAGATTTTTAGCATTATTGGATTAGAGTGGAAAATTACTATTCATTTTAGAAAGAAGATTTTGAGAGAAAACTTACCAAGAGTGTTCTTGAAGCCAAGGAAGGGAGTGAAGATCAAGCTTTGAAGTGCAACAAATTAAAGAGTTCATCTAAACTTTCATCTTGTATTCTTCTTTGTAGTATTTTAGACATCAATATTATTGATTTTAGTATGAACTTGAGTAGCTAAACTCTCTAGTATTCTAGGGTCATGGATGTTAGTTGATCTTGTTATTTGAAGCTTGGATTGATTTTATTGACGTTATTGATATGGGTTGTTCATTTGATTTTGATCTTAATTATTTTTACTGCGTAGCTAACAGTGAAATATTATCTACGAACTTTGAATTAAACTTGACAAAGGAAATTCTTGGTTGCATATAAAATCAAATAGAACAAGTTTTGAATCCCGGGCATCGGGTGAAGGATTTGCAATTAAGATAGACATATACTTAATTGCCTTGTTTGGTTGAAGAATAAGAGTTTGAAATGCATTCTTGTTAATATTAATATCATAGAAATATAGATATTGATTTAACTTGGATAGATTCATAAGAACTCGAAAGATTCTTATGAATATTATTAACCTTATAATCAATAACCCGGATAATTCAATAAATCGATTCTAAGTAGAAAAGTAGCATTATCTCTAGCAAGTCCATGACCCTGGAATATATTTGTCCAAATTGTTATAAACATAAATTGCAATTGGTGTAGTAATTTTACCTTGAATTATTGTTCTATTATTAATAAGTTTTAGATACATCTTGTGATAGTCTAGCTTGAATTGATAACTAATTTAGTCTAAATCAGTCAATAAGTTAATCACAATTCCTCGTGGGAACGATACTCTACTTACTACTATATTACTTGTCGATCGCGTACACTTGCGTGAGTGTTTTGGTCGCAACAAGTTTTTGGCGCCGTTGCCGGGGAATTTGAAATTAGCTCCTTGACTATTTTATTATTTTGTAGTTTTTAATAGAAAATACAAAAAGAAATTTTCATCTATTTGTTTGTGTTATACGGGTTCTTCTCTTGAATGCGGAGGAGCAGAAGCACAAACAATCTCTTCCCATTTGATCCTGAAATTGAAAGAACAATACATAGAACAAGGAGAGAGTGGGAAGCTCAATATAAAACGGAAGGAGAGTTGAACATTCAAATTCAACCACAGCCAACAGTGATGGCAGGAAATGAAGAAAGAGCGGTAATTGAAGCCGCAAGACCCAGTCTGGCTAATATGACTCAGGCTATTGTGAAGCCTGATATTACTGGCCATTTTGAGTTGAAACAATATATGGTGCAGCTGATTCAGTCTACAGGGCAATTTGTGGGTCTACCTCATGAAGATCCACAAAGACATATTCAGAATTTTTTGGAAATTACGGATACTTATAATTATCCAAATGTTTCCAAGGATTATGTACGGATGACACTATTTCCTTTTTCTCTGCTTGGGGAAGCTAAGGAGTGGTTAAACAAAGAACCCTCAAATTCAATCCGCACTTGGGATGATCTAGCAAGGAAGTTCTTAATCAAGTTCTTTCCTACTAAAAAGACAAAAATGTTGAGGAGTCAAATTCTTGGGTTTGAACAACGCTCTGGCGAAACACTTCGTCAAGCTTGGGAAAGATACAAGAAGCTACTTAGGGACTGCCCTCATCATTGTCAAACAGATGAGGTGTTAGGTCATACATTTGTTGATGGGTTAGATGAAGCTTCAAAAATGAATCTTGATTCCGCTTGTGGAGGAAGTTGCATGACAAAATCTTACACGGAAATCCAACTCTTGTTAAATACATTCACTTCTAATGATAATAATTGGCAAGGTGATGGAGATTCCAGAAAGGCAATGAAACAAAAAGCAGCAGGGGTGCTTGAGTTGGATGATGTATCGGCAATGAGAGCGGAAATTGCAAGGCTATCCAAGCAGATGACAAGGATGACAATGCAACAACCTCAACCCATGCAACAGGTGCAACAAATGGCTATTTGCTGTGAAATGTGTGGTGATAGCCATACAAGTGATATGTGTCCAACGAATCCAGAATCTATTTATTATGTGGGACAACAAAACAGAGGTCCAGCAAATAAGCATGCTCAGTATGGAAATTCCTACAATGCAAATTGGAGGAATCATCCTAACTTCTCATGGGGAGGAAATCAGCAAAATCCCAATCAGTACAGACCGCAAGGGGGTTTTAATCAACCTCAGAGACCACCTCAGCAGGTGGAAGAAAGTACAAATGATTTGCTGAAAAAGTTGTTGATCGACAATCAACAGCTCAGAACTGATGTTAGAAATCTAGAAAGGCAGATGGGGCAGATAGCAACGAACCAGAACACTAGACCTTCAGGAGCTCTTCCCAGCGACAGGGAAAAGAACCCACAGGTAAGTGCTATAACACTTAGAAGCGGGAGAGAACTTGAGGAAATCTCAAAGAAAAAGAAAGAGAGATTTGTGCCTGAGGGAGAATTGATCCCTAAATTGATAAATGATCCAAAGAAGACTACTGAAAGTATTGAACCCGTGGAAGTTCCAAGACCACCCCCACCTTTTCCCCAAAGATTGCAAAAGAAGAATGATGATAAAATGTTCAGTAAATTTCTGTCCATGTTGAGCCAAGTTCAATTAAACATTCCCCTTGTTGATGTACTTCGAGAAATACCTAAATATGCTAAGTACATAAAAGATATAGTGGCTCATAAAAGGAGATTGACTGAATATGAAACAGTCGCACTTACTGAAGAGTGCACTGCCAGGGTACAAAACAAGCTTCCACAAAAGCTTAAAGACCCCGGTAGTTTTACAATTCCTGTGCGTATTGGGGATATTGATGTAGGCCGGGCTCTTTGTGACTTAGGGGCGAGCATAAATTTAATGCCCTTGTCATTGTTCAAACAATTGGGTCTTGGAGCTCCTAGACCAACCACTGTGATGTTGCAGTTAGCAGACAGGTCCATAGCACACCCTGAAGGGGTAATAGAAGATGTATTGTTGCAGATTGGGAAATTCATCTTTCCTGCAGATTTCATTATTCTTGATTATGAAGCAGATGAATTGGTGCCAATCATTCTTGGACGACCTTTGTTAGCTACTGGTGATGCGATCATTAAAGTGAAAGAAGGGAAGATGATTCTAAGGGTTGATGATGAGGAAGCAGTGTTTAACGTTTACAAAGCAATTCAACTTCCTTGTCAATATGAAGAACTTTCTATGATATCCGTAATTGAGAATGATGAACAAAACTGTGATTCAAGTGTGTATCTCAATGATTCATTAGAGAAAGCACTTACAATATTTGATAATTTGGCAACTGATGAAGAGGTTGAAGAGATGATGTACTTCCTTGATACATCTTGTGCATACTTAAAAGGAACATATCCTTTTGAACCGTTGAACAGGCCACATGGACCTCCTCCAAAGCCATCAATTGAGGAAGCTCCGAAATTGGAGCTTAAACCACTACCATCTCACTTGCATTATGCTTATTTGGGTAGTTCTGATACATTGCCTGTTATCATTTCTTCTGATTTATCTGAACTGCAGGAGGAAAAATTGCTAAGAGTATTGAGAGAGCACAAGAAAGCCATTGGGTGGACAATGTCAGACATTAAAGGTATTAGTCCTGCGTTTTGCATGCATAAAATCCTAATGGAGGAAGGATACAAACCAAGTATAGAACACCAACGTCGCCTCAATCCTAACATGAAAGAAGTGGTAAGGAAAGAGGTGATCAAATGGCTTGATGCAGGTATTGTATTTCCTATCTCTGATAGTAAATGGGTGAGTCCAGTTCAGTGTGTTCCTAAAAAGGGGGGTATAACTGTGATAGTTAATGATAATAACGATTTAATACCAACAAGAACTATCACAGGGTGGAGAATTTGTATTGATTATAGAAAACTGAATAATGCCACCAGGAAGGACCACTTTCCTCTTCCATTCATGGATCAAATGCTTGATCGATTAGCCGGGCAGGAGTATTACTGCTTCTTGGATGGTTACTCTGGGTATAATCAAATAACTATAGCCCCAGAGGACCAAGAGAAGACCACTTTTACGTGTCCTTATGGCACGTATGCATTCAAAAGAATGCCATTTGGTCTTTGCAATGCACCTGCGACATTTCAAAGGTGTATGATGGCTATTTTCACTGATATGGTCGAGAGATTTGTGGAAGTATTTATGGATGATTTCTCTGTTTTCGGATGCTCTTTTGATAAATGTATAACTAATCTTGATAAAGTGCTAGCCAGATGTGAAGAGACCAACTTGATCTTGAACTGGGAAAAATGTCATTTCATGGTAAGAGAAGGTATTGTCCTAGGGCACAAAGTGTCCAAGAACGGATTGCAAGTAGACAAGGCAAAAGTGGAAGCAATTGAAAAATTGCCCCCACCCATATCTATTAAGGGCATACGCAGTTTTCTAGGCCATGTAGGATTTTATCGAAGATTCATTAAAGATTTTTCAAAAATTTCATCTCCTCTTTGCAGGCTCCTTGAGAAAGATACACCATTCCATTTTGATGATGCTTGTCTGAAGGCATTTGAAGAGCTTAAAAGAAAATTGGTCTCTGCACCAATCATTGTTGCTCCAGATTGGGAACGGCCTTTCGAATTAATGTGTGATGCAAGTGACATAGCCATTGGTGCTGTGTTGGGACAGAGGAAGGAGAAAATTTTTTACTCCATTCATTATGCGAGCAGAACTCTAAATCCCGCTCAAATGAATTACACTGTCACAGAGAAAGAATTACTTGCAGTAGTATGGGCATTTGACAAGTTTAGATCCTACCTAGTAGGAACTAAAGTCATAGTCTATACTGATCACTCGGCTATCAAGTATCTATTTGCAAAGAAAGATGCAAAGCCAAGACTAATCCGATGGGTTCTTCTTTTGCAGGAATTTGACCTGGAGATACGTGATAGAAAAGGTACTGAGAATCAAGTGGCTGATCATTTGTCAAGATTGGAAAACAGAAGTCATGTGATTGAAGGAGACTCAATAAAAGAAACGTTCCCTGATGAACATTTGTTGGCCATTAAATCTAATGAAACTCCATGGTATGCTGACTTTGTAAATTATATTGCAAGTGGAGTGATGCCATCAGAAATCACAGCGGATCAAAGGAGAAAATTCTTCCATGATGTGAAATCATATATGTGGGATGAACCATTTCTCTACAAGCAATGTGCTGACCAATTGGTAAGAAAGTGTGTACCTGAAGAAGAAATGAATGCCATTTTGCATGACTGTCATTCTTCTTCCTATGGAGGTCATCATGGTGGAGATAGAACAACACAAAAGGTTCTCCAATCAGGTTTTTACTGGCCAACCTTATTTAAAGATGCTCATGCGTTTGTTAAAACTTGTGACAGGTGTCAAAGAACAGGTACAATCACAAAGAGAAATGAGATGCCTTTGCAGAATATTTTGGTGGTGGAATTGTTTGATGTATGGGGAATTGATTTCATGGGACCATTTCCAGGTTCTAATGGTCATAGATACATTCTGGTTGCAGGAGACTATGTGTCTAAGTGGGTTGAAGCCATTGCTCTTCCTACGAATGATGCAAAAGTTGTGGTAAGTTTTGTTAAGAAACACATTTTCACACGCTTTGGAACTCCAAGAGTGTTGATAAGTGATGGAGGAACACATTTTTGCAACAAACTGTTTAAAAATGTTTTATCAAAATATGGGATAAAACACAAAGTTGCTACTGCATACCACCCTCAAACAAGTGGTCAAGTTGAAGTATCTAATCGAGAGATAAAGCAGATTCTGGAGAAAACAGTTAATGCAAACAGGAAGGATTGGTCTGCTAAATTAGAAGATGCTTTGTGGGCTTACCGTACTGCATTCAAGACTCCAATTGGTACTTCTCCATACAGGTTAGTTTATGGAAAGGCATGTCATTTGCCTGTTGAACTTGAACACAAAGCTTATTGGGCAATCAAAAAGTTAAATGTGGATATAGGTTTGGCTGGTGAAAAAAGGTTGTTGCAACTCAATGAACTTGATGAGTTTAGATTGAATGCTTATGAAAATGCCAAGTTGTATAAAGAAAGAACCAAGAGATGGCACGATAAGCATATCCAACATCGTGAGTTTGAGTCGGGGCAACAAGTTTTGTTATTCAATTCTAGATTGAAACTTTTTCCAGGAAAGCTAAAATCCCGTTGGTCAGGACCTTTTATGGTGGTAAGTGTAAGTCCTTACGGAGCGATAGAATTGAGGGACAAAAATTCAAATGACACTTTTCTGGTGAATGGACAAAGAGTGAAGCATTATTGGGGTGGTGATGTTAATCGTCACAAGACCTCGGTTGAAATCAATGATGTTTGAGGAATTTTGGAGTCGTGCCGCGACAGTAAATCAGGCGCTCATTGGGAGGCAACCCAATAATAGCGATAATTGTGTGTTAATAATTTTTTTTTATTATTTGTGTTATATTCTTCGTTTTTATTTGTTTGGGTGTAATTTGTGTGTTGATGATTGTAGGACAACAACGAGGAAGGCTAAGGTATTACTTCATTGTTATATAAAAAAAAAAAAAAAAAATTTTGTTATTTCATTTAGTTCGCCCAGCTGCGCGAAGTCCCTGCGCGAAGTGATCACTTCGCGCACACTTCGCGAACCTTAAACAGAAAGCTCATAAATCATGCGCGAAGTCATGCGCGAAGTCATCACTTCGCGCACCACTTCGCGCACCTTAAACAGAATACTCAGGTTTTGTGCGCGAAGTCATGCGCGAAGTGACCACTTCGCGCACCACTTCGCGCAGAACAGACGGAGTGTGTATATACTTACATTATTTTTATTTTAACCGACACTCTTCAAAATTTTACCACTTTTTCTCTCAACATACCCTAAATTCTACCTTCTTCTCCAAACCCTAACACCATAACACCATAATTCATCTATTAATTACTCTAATCTTCTTCAACAAATTGTGAAAGCTCTTCATCCTTACTAAAGATTCATCTTAATCCCACCAAGTAAGAACCCTAAACTTTTAATTTATTGAATTTTTTTTTATGTTGATTTTTTTTTCTATTTCGTTACTCATGGCTTTAATTTGTTAATATAGTTGGTATATATTAGAAATTATAGTATGTATATTGTTTTTGTAGTATTTATGTTGTTTATGATAAATTAGAAGTTCTTGTGAAAAATTAGAATGTTTGAGCAATGTTGATAGAATTTATCATAGTTTTATATACTTTTGGGTTTAAATTTGTGAATAAATGGGATGGGTAGAACATGAATTGGTTATAGTTGAAATTTGGTTGGGAAATCCTTAACCAAAGCATTAACATTAAGGATGAATTAGGCTTGCCCACAATGTGTTTGAGGAAAGTCCTCAAAGAAGTTTGATAGAGCAATTAACTTAATTGCGTGTGTGAATTCTGAGTAACCGCATTGAAACACATTATCCATTCATTTTAGATTAATGTGTTTTTGTATTGTAGGAATTATGGCACCAAAAAGAAGATTAACTTCAGGAGCATCTTCCAGCCGATCACGAGCCAATGTTGCAACTAACTATGATTCAAGAAGGTTTATTTCACCTGAAGCTCAAACCCGGTTCACCAACAAAAGGACAAAGAAACCGGTTCCAGAAAGGGGCATTGATGTTAAAAATCTTCAAGAAAAGTGCCCTAGCGTGTACCAAAAGTTGATTGACCGGGGGCTTCAAATCTTTATGAATGAACCGGTGACTGCAAATGAAACAGTAGTTCGCGAATTCTACGCGAATGTACCTGAACATCAAAATAATATTGTGACTGTGCGAAGAAGACAAGTCAATGCTTCAATTGAGGCAATTAGGGCAAGTTACAATTTACCTGATGCTGTGCCAGAGAATGAAGATTTCTATGAGTTTGGAAAATGTCCAGATAATGCAAAATGGGAAAGATTCATCTCAAAGATTTGCACCCCGGAAGCTGAGATAGAATGGTTAGAGAGTGGTGACAAAATTCATTCAGCTGCTCTAACTATAGAAGCAAAAACCTGGCTTTATGTGATAAATAACGGGCTCATTCCTTCCAAGAATACAACTGAAGTAAATGGTCCCAGAGCTGCACTGATATGGTGTCTTGTAGAGAATTTGACTTTTGATGTGGCAAAGATCATTCATGATGAAATGTTTATTAGAAGTCCAATTCGTAAGTATGGATTTTTCTTTCCATCACTAGTCACTTTACTTTGCAGGCAAGCCCAGGTACCAGAGGATCCAAATGTAGATATAACTGTAAGGAAGGAATTTAAAATCAAACCCAAGAAAGGTGGAGATGAAGAAGAAAGCTCTGAAGAAGAAGAGAATGATGGAGAGGATCAACCAATGGACACTGACAGAGGAGAACAATCCCAACCGCCCAATGCACCAGCAGTTGCATTACCAAGAGCAGCATCCTCTTCAAGAACTGCTAGCATGCCGCGACAACACACATGGGAGCATGAGATAGGTGAATTGAGACAAACAATAAACACATTAAGCACCCGTGTGGAGCAGATAGCAGACCGACAAGTCAAGTCGGAAAAGAAATTTATGGGATGGCTGCGAGCATTGGGGCGAGCTTGTAACGTCAACCCCGACACAGTGTCAGATCAAGAATAGATCGTCGGGGAAGTATTTTTATCTCTGTGTTTATAGCTTATAGTCATGAGGACATGTCTATTCTTAAGTGTGGGGTGTGTTTGTGTTTAGTATATTTTGATGGTGTCAGATATTAGTTAATGTTTTGTTTGTTTTGGAGTTTGGCTTGTTTTGAATTTTATGAATAATAGTTTAGTTAAAAGTGGTTGTCTTTGTTATTAAAAGTTTTATTTTGAAGTTATTTTTTTTTTTATCAGATTTCGAGGAATTATATCCTCTTTTTCTTAATTTTGTGATTAATGTGAATAATTCCCCTTGGTTTTTCTTTAGGCCACGGTTCTTTTCCAAGGGTTTCAATTTGAACCGGGTATAGATAGATTTTTTTAGATTTTATCATTGTTTTTGCTTTTAAGAGCCATAATGTTAATACACTTGAACATACCTAATCCTAGAGTATAATGCCTAGTTTTACTGGATTTTTAACTGAAAGTGATTTTATTGCATATTTACTACTGAAATGAATATTCACAACATAGTGTCTTGATGAGTTGATCTTAATGAATCTTATGCCATGTGTGGAGAGATTTTTGATGAGTCCATGTAGTGTAATTGTGTCTAGAACTTGCCTAGTATGTAAATTGAAGCGAAATTTCAGGTGACACTCGGTTTTAAAATATGATGTTAGGCTTTCCTTGATCTTTTTGAACTTAATTGCTCAAATCAAATAAAATTTATCCTTAGTTAACCATTTCTAGCCTTGAAACTTTTATTTGGTAACCACATTGCAAGCCTATACCATTTTTGTTCTTTATTGATATTTTGAACCCTTTAACCTCTTAAAGCACTTTAATTGTAAAATGAGCGCTAAAAGAAGTACAAAGGAACTAAGTGTGGGGTGATTTGTAAATGGAACCAATGAAAGTGAGAAAGGTGCAAAAAAAAAAAAAAAAAAAAAAAATTTATATATATATATATATATATATATATATATATATATGTGCATATTGTTTTGATTAATGCCAGTTGAGTATGAATTAAAGCAGTGCATAAAAGAAAAATGGAACACTGCTAGGAATGAATTGATTGATTGATTGATGCAATTGTTATTAAGATTAGAGAATTTGCGCTAAAAATGATTGAGTAATGTATTAAAGTGCTTAGGAGTGCTAGTCACTAATTCCAAAATAAATCTTACCAGCACCTTAACCCACATTACAACCAGAAGAAAAAGTCCTAATTGATTTTTGACCGAACAAGCTTGTATTAGTAGAGATTTACATTAAGGGCAAGCTTATGGTACCATTTGCATGCATGTGACTTCTTTTGTGAGTGTGAGTGAGACTGTCTTGTTGTAAATAATTTGGGAACTCTTTTGTACATATTGATATGTGTAATGTTGATAAAATTGTGAGGGCATATGATTCGTGACAGATAAATAAGTCTTGATCTCTGTATAGAGTACTTCAAAGAAGTGTGAATATTGTATAGCACTTGAAAGTTAGTCCAGAAACTAGAATTTTATATTACTAGGTGAGAGATATAATTCTTGTTCTAAGTGTAAAGCATTAAGGTAAAATAATTTTATTGATGACTCTTTTATAAGTATGGTGTGATTGCTCGAGGACTAGCAATGGACTAAGTGTGGGGTGTTGATAATAGGCGAAAATTAAGTAGTTTAGCCATTAATTATGCATCCATTTAATCATGATCCAATAACATAATTTATGAATTTTATAAGATATAAGCTATTAATTTGTGATTTATACAATGTGCAGAAAAAGGAGCTTATATCTACAATTGAAAATGTTATGGTACAATTTTGGAGCAAAAACAATCCTTCGGACTTGAGTCTTTTCAATCAAGAAACAAGCTTGAATGAGAATTTCTTCCAGGTGCGCGAAGTGGCTACTTCGCGCACAACTTCGCGCGTAAGGAGAGACGAATTGGGCTATATGTGCGCGAAGTGCCCACTTCGCGCACCACTTCGCGCAGGGACTTCGCGCACACTAAACCGGTTAAGATTGATTTTTCTAAGGTGGAAAAGGCAGGGACACATAATTCCACTCAAATCAAAATAATGCAACCTTATATTAGGGAGGAGATGAGATTTTTAGCATTATTGGATTAGAGTGGAAAATTACTATTCATTTTAGAAAGAAGATTTTGAGAGAAAACTTACCAAGAGTGTTCTTGAAGCCAAGGAAGGGAGTGAAGATCAAGCTTTGAAGTGCAACAAATTAAAGAGTTGTCACGACCCCAATCCCGGTCGTGATGGCGCCCAACACAACTGCTAGGCAAGCCCGACCATTTACACTCTCATCCAGAGCATGAAGCTCAAATCAATTACCTGAACATTTATGTCAACAATAAAGCATAACTGTATAACCACCCCAGAGATCTAGGGTCACGAGTCTGGAGCCTCTAAACAAGATCGGATAACAATATATAATCCAAATACTAAAGTCTGAATAATTGATATACAAAGGAAAACTGGAATAAGAAGAGAAGCCAGGTCCTGCGAACGCCAGCAGCTACCTTAGCAACTCGGATAAATACTGATAAAAGCCGGAGTGCTCGTCTATCCCTCATGTGTACCTGAATCTACACACAAAGGTGCAGGGAGTAGGGGTGAGTACTAAGTACTCAGTGAGTAATAAATATATAAAAGCAACTGAAAGTAGGAAATCCACAGAATACCACAATATGAAGCTAAACTACAGTCCGAATCTCCTACGAACTAGCATCAACAGTACAATATAGCTACCACAGAATAACTTAACAAATAAAGATGCAATGCAATGCACATAACCGCTACGGCGTGTAGCCCGATCCATTTAACGTCGACGGCGCTCACTGGGGGTGTGTACAGACTCCGGAGGGGCTCCTACAGCCCAAGCGCAATACTGCTGCGGCGTGCAGCCCGATCCTCATATCAACCACTGCGGCGTGCAGCCCGATCCTCATATAAACCGCTGCGGCGTGCAGCCCGATCCATCCTCAGTCCACATAAATCAGATAAGTCACAAAAACAGTTCATTTTTCTTAATTCTAGTTCCTAGTTCATAATTTATGAAAAGTACTTTAACTTTTATTTAATTTGCAAAAACCGGTGACTTAACATTTCAATAGTGTGATTTCAAATTCCAGGACCGAGATCAATGATTAAGCAAGTATAGCTATCACATAAATACTATCCCCTAGGGATACTACAGGTCGGCACAAGGCCCCAAACAAGGCTTACAGCCCACAAATATGTCAAACACAGCGTATTTCCATCACTAATAGCATATTTTCCATATCCGGGATGGACCAAGTCTCAATCCCCGGTCACAATCAGTCCCGCACCTGCCACGGGGTGCGAGCCACGCCCTACTAGCGTCACAATGTGCTAAGCCGGGGTTTCGAACCCTCAGAGCTACCATATACACAAACTACTCACCTCTAACCGGCCGTAGACTCGTCCGCGATACCTTTTCCCTTCAAATTTGCCGCCTCTTGCGTAGAATCTAGTCAAACACAACAATTATATCAAATACGGGTCAAAGAATCATAACCCATTTCAATTTACATGAAATTCGCATAAATACACTAAGTTGGTAAAACCCGGACCCCGGGCCCGCTTCTTGAAAAATTCCGAAATTCATACCAACAGATTCCTCGTCTCGCCACGAGTCCGTGCATATAAAATTTATCGAAATCGGAGTTCGAATGGCCTTTCAAAACCCAAAAATTCGTTTTCATGATTTAGGCCCTAGTTCTTCACAAATTCTACCAATTTCAGGAATTTTGGTGTTTATTCTAGCATAAAATCATGTTTTTGAGTCAAGAAACTTACCTCCAGCAATTACTCATTGATTTCTCTCTTAAAAATCACCTCAGAAGCTTCTTCCCGTTCCAAAATTGGAAGAAAACTCGACCTGCTCGTTCTAGGTATACTGTTCACGCGTTTTACCACTCCCAATGGATTCCTTGTGAAATTCTAATGAATTTAGGCTTTTGAATCACTCAATTTGACCTTATAATGAAGGAGATATGTAGGTTTTAAGGTTTGCAAATAGTGCAGGTTTTTAATACGCCGTCAGGGGCAGTTTCGTCATTAACCTGAAAATCTGGGCAACCTTAGTAAAATAGCCATAAAATCCTCATACGATGTCCAAATTCGATGATTCTTTTTGCTACCGGTCCGTAATTACGATACGGATCTAATTCTTCATTCAAAACAGTAATCGGAGCTCATTTGTTCAATATAATATCATTTATGCTTGAAACAAACGATGTCGAAGCATAAGAAAAACGAGCATAATGCAACCCAAACCTATCTGAAACTCATCCGAGCTCCTCGGGACTGTATACAAACATACTAACATGCCATATATGATCATGTAAACTTAGTTTCACTCTCAAAACAACAAAACTAATATCAAAACACCAAATTTACAT
Organism: Nicotiana noctiflora; assembly: GCA_032618575.1. Taxonomy (NCBI): domain Eukaryota; kingdom Viridiplantae; phylum Streptophyta; class Magnoliopsida; order Solanales; family Solanaceae; genus Nicotiana; species Nicotiana noctiflora. The sequence continues at coordinate 73,182 of JASVEL010000316.1, read as the reverse complement.
CGGATTCAAGCCTAAGTTCTTCCAAAACTTCCGAAACTTGCATTTGATCTAAAACTCGACCTAAACACCTCCGAATGATCTAAAATTTTGCACGCATATCCCAAATCACCTAACGGAGCTACTGCAACTATCAGAATTCCATTACGACTCCCGGATCAAAATCTCACTTACCGTTCGGATTTCATCAAAATTCGACCTTAGCCAATTCAAGCCTAAAACTTCACCGGACCTCCGAATTTGATTCCGATTGCTCTCCTAAGCCATAAATGATCCTCCAAAACTAGTCGAATTATCAGAATTCAATTCCGAGCTGTCAAAGTCATCGGTCAACATTCGGTTGACTTTTCCAACCTATTCTTCTCAAAAAGGGATTTATGGCCTTATTTCTATCTAAATTCCCTCCGATTTGCTTCTAAATTTCCAAACACATATAAGTTAGCATATTGAAGTATTAAATGGAGAAAATGGGGCGATAACTCCCGTAACGACGGGCCGGGTCGTTACATTCTCCCCAACTTAAACAAACGCTCGTCCTCGAGCGTACCCAGAGTTGTACTAGAAGCAACCCAATAGCTGAATGACCTTACCAGGCATATATGCGGGGTGGTACCACGTCACCCTATCCATCATAAGTCCGATAACACAATATAGCTGAACTTTCATAGTCCATCTGAACCATAGACCGCATTGCACTTTCCGAATCATATACCAAATCTGAATCCCACGTCTATATTCAGAATACACTCGAACCAACTGTAATAGCCCATACTCGCCACTCCGGGTGAGATCTTATGGTGTACCAAACAACTCAATCACTCGAGACGATGCCCTCTAATCACAACAATTTCCCACGATAACCAAAGATTACCGAAAAACCTTTCTCGTTAGCTAAAGTCTTATTCCAACACCTTCATGTATGTTGCCCAAGGCAACCGAACACACGATATATCGAATCCATCTCTTAGGTCATCCATTCATGAATCCATTTCCCTTTTTGACCGACATTACAATATATTTCGGAGCCAAACCTCGATGTATTCCTTTCTAACCAGTTGAAATCACATATGCCCGCACTCATTAATGGCCCAACGATCATTCCGATTATAACACACCGCACTGGTGATATGACACCTCAACACCGGCCTAAGCCACGATGAGCACAATATAGGCTCCAATAAGAAAACGCTTGAACACACTCAAATCATGACCACTAACTCAAACAAAAGAGCTGTAGATCTATTCCTCCATACCTTCATAACATAGGACTAAGATCCCGTCTCACATCACAGAAATAGAGTACCTGAATTCTCCTCGAAAGGTTATAACATCATATGGCCTTGCCACAACTTATGATTCCATCCAAACACCATTACCCATGAAGCACCTCAAGTCATCTCATCATGCTCAAAACAGTCAGCCACGCACAGATCTAGGTCTGAACTTAAGCAATCAATCTCACCCACGGTGAAACAATTAATATAGCCATCCAATCTTGTAAGGACACAACCGATGCGCCATTCGCCGAGCGACATCCAACACTGACTTTCCTCAGAGACTAGGAAATGTAGTACGCAAGGTAACCTATAGGAAAAACTATGCTCCATATAACACGGTTGCGGCGTGCAACCTGCTCAAAATGACATACCCTTGGCGGCGTGCCACCCGATCTAAATAACCCGTGGCGGCGTGCCACCCGATCCACGCGTAAATCTCGCAAAAAGAAATGCACACCGAGTCAAATTGCTCATTACAATAAACATATATAGCCTCAAGCTCGGCCACAAGAAACAAATCCGACAAAGTTCCTCAATACCGAAACTGGATCAATTGTAGAAACCTCTGTACTAATATCCGCCACGAAGGCCCCACTGACAAAGCAATACCTACCAGCCATCCGCTGGTCCTGGGTACAACTACCCTGCTGGAGCATACTCTGATGCACTCTACTATGCAATTTGTGCCGTTTTTGACATAGTCCATATCACATTAGTCTAGACGACCTGACTTATGACAACTAGTCTACAATCAAGTATCATAACCCAAATTCATCATAACAAGCTAAGAGAGAGCCACTAGGGCTTCCAATTTCCAATGATCACTAAACGGTGCCGATACACACGATATACAACCACTACATAGGCGGATTACGAGAACTTCTAGTCTCCATTACCTATATAACACATGATTCACTATGCCTGATCCCACATTCCACTGTACGAATACTTAACACACATCAATCAATCATTCATACCACAAAAGTCATTTAGAAATTTTTCCTATGCCATCAACAATTCAATCATCACCATCGATCTAACAAGAGAATACCCCCATACCACTAGATATTATCAGTTTAAAACACCTTGTCCCTTTTTGACCATATACCTTGCAAAATCACTAGAATAGCAGTATCATTTTTCCTTAATCACCAGAAAGATCGATTCTTAGATTACCTGCAGCTGCCCGCGCTGCTCGTTAATTTTTTATGACTTCCCATATATTATGAACTGATCTCAAAACCTTGAACATGCTATTATCAACTTTCCATAACACATTCCATATACCATACCACACCAACATAACATGGAAACTTCCATCCTTTTCCTACGCCGCCAACACCGACGCACTCAACTAGTCAAGGACTTTCATGATTCCATATAGAGGAAAACTCATTACACATTCCCAACTTTGCATACCAACAAGAAATACACTCATTTTTCAAACCGCGGTAGAACACATCACAAACTCTTTCTTCCACTTTATTGCATAAGTTTAACTGTCAGGACTGAGTCCTTTTTCCCACATAGAGCTATGCAACTGCCAGCACTCAAGAGCTTGGTTGCACCATAGCTGCAAGACTCATCACTTCGAACCATACCAGGAATTAACCGTATCCCTATCATACCGTTTCAGTTTATTAACCAGTTGCTCCATTTACTTAAATTCTTTTCTGAACCATCTTAAATTTAGTACTAGCCTTTACTGTAGCACTACATTATCTCAACTCATGTTACCACACGAGACTCATACATAAGACTACACGGTCTAAGGCTCACAGGCCGCTGAATACTCTCTCAATGTTTCCCAGAAGTACCACATTCTACAATACTTCATTTTGAAGAACTTCCTGCGATTTTGAATTCGTTATCATTACTCTCCAATATAAATACATAGAATCTCATCATTTACATATCATTACACAAGTCTTGATCCCTTATAACGAAAACACCGTCTTTAGCCACATACCCAATCTTACGACACTTGATGTTACAAGCATGAACACCACAAGATTATTCTCGGGCGTCATTCACCCTTATTCAATTATAATTCAGCTGTCTTATTGAACAGAACCACTCGTGCCTTGTTAGAACTCTGACACTGCAGAACATGATTACATACAGATGCAAGTAGCTATCTTCCTTTTCTATACATCGAACATTCTGTACCAACAACAGTTCAAACCATCCTATTATTTCTTCATATCTACGAAGCACCATAACCTTTATCAGAATTTCCCAACATACTTTGAGACAAAATCAACATAGCACACAACAATGCAATCAGTTAATAATTTACAACCTCCCCAACTTGGCTCGAAGCCATTCATCAAAGCACATTTAGCCACTTATAGCATTCTTACCCAAATGAGGCCACAATGTTATAGTGAGATTAATCTCAAGTCATTTACGAGCCTTGACAGAGACTCGAATCATCAGAGACCTTAACTCTTCTGCAACTTCTTGCATTTATATACACACTACAGTTAAACCTACTCTCTTTAGGTGACATAAATCTTTTCTAAGTTCTAAATTTTTCAAAAATTTCGGCAGAGTTTCCTTTGTAAATTGGCCTATCCACCTGCCAGAGAATCACCAAACCATTCTAACAATACATCCACAACTCAACAAGACATCACAATGCATTTCAACAACATTAAATCTCAATACTATACGAATCATATTATCACAAATTATACCTGAACCTGCGCTACACCTGCTCGCATCATAACACATATCAAATACCCTTCAATTACACATCCGAATCCACCCACCTACTTTGCATCAATCTAGTATTTCAGTACAACACCTTCCACCAGGATATACATAGCATAATCACTTTAGTCTTCCTGAAGCTAAACTCGTTTTACTACACGTAAGGCACTTTACCTTCCAACTAAGTGATATGATAAATATTCACCACGCCCATAGCTCGGGGCTACATAACATATTACAATAAGGATCTAACACCTGACAGCTCGTACATTATTAAGCTGCCATTTCCATAGTTAGGAACAATACCGATCACACGAAATTTCATAATACCAATTTGTAAAATCAACACTTTGGTGCTCATGTCATAGACAAAGATCTGGCCTCAAGTCCTCCCGACTGGCCCAACATGAACTCGCAGAGATTATATCTCACCCCTCGACCAGGGAATCACAAGCCATCAAGGCAATTATATTACTGAGCGATTGATGCGTACACACACGTGTGGAAGGAATTTCAAAGATTATATCTCAAGCTGAATCATGTACGCACGATAAGAATTCCAAGAAATGTGAAGTGTTTCCTAAAGGTTTGCAGCCTCCCGAGGATTAGTGCAGGCGTCCCCGTACCGATCCACAAGACTCTACCAACCGGCTCAAGACTCATGGGGCCTAGTAAACCTAGGCTCTGATACCAACTTGTCACGACCCCAATCCCGGTCGTGATGGCGCCCAACACAACTGCTAGGCAAGCCCGACCATTTACATTCTCATCCCGAGCATGAAGCTCAAATCAATTACCCGAACATTTATGTCAACAATAAAGCATAATTGTATAACAACCCCAAAGATCTAGGGTCACGAGTCTGGAGCCTCTAAACAAGATCGGATAACAATATATAATCCAAATACTAAAGTCTCAATAATTGATATACAAAGGAAAACTGGAATAAGAAGAGAAGCCAGGTCCTGCGAACGCCAGCAGCTACCTTAGCAACTCGGATAAATACTGATAAAAGCTGGAGTGCTCGTCTATCCCTCATGTGTACCTGAATCTGCACACAAAGGTGCAGGGAGTAGGGGTGAGTACTAAGTACTTAGTGAGTAATAAATATATAAAAGCAGCTGAAAGAAGGAAATCCACAGAATACCACAGTATGAAGCTAAACTACAGTCCGAATCTCCTACGAACTAGCATCAACAGTACAATATAGCTACCACAGAATAACTTAACAAATAAAGATGCAATGCAATGCACATAACCGCTACGGCGTGTAGCCCGATCCATTTAACGTCGACGGCGCTCACTGGGGGTGTGTACAGACTCCGGAGGGGCTCCTACAGCCCAAGCGCAATACTGCTGCGGCGTGCAGCCCGATCCTCATATCAACCGCTGCGGCTTGCAGCCCGATCCTCATATAAACCGCTGCGGCGTGCAGCCCGATCCATCCTCAGTCCACATAAATCAGATAAGTCACAAAAATAGTTTATTTTTCTTAATTCCAGTTTCCAGTTCATAATTTATGAAATGTACTTTAACTTTTATTTAATTTGCAAAAACCGGTGACTTAACATTTCAATAGTGTGATTTCAAATTCCAGGATTGAGATCAATGATTAAGCAAGTATAGCTATCACATAAATACTATCCCCTAGGGATACTACAGGTCGGCACAAGGCCCCAAACAAGGCTTACAGCCCACAAATATGTCAAACACAGTGTATTTCCATCACTAATAGCATATTATCCATATCCGAGATGGACCAAGTCTCAATCCCCGGTCACAATCAATCCCGCACCTGCCACGGGGTGCGAGCCACGCCCTACTAGCGTCATAATGTGCTAATCCGAGGTTTCGAACCCTCAAGCTACCATATACACAAACTACTCACCTCTAACCGGCCGTAGACTCGTCCGCGATACCTTTTCCCTTCAAATTTGCCGCCTCTTGCGTAGAATCTAGTCAAACACAACAATTATATCAAATACGGGTCAAAGAATCATAACCCATTTCAATTTACATGAAATTCGCATAAATACACTAAGTTGGTAAAACCCGGACCCCGGGCCCGCTTCTTGAAAAATTCCGAAATTCATACCAACAGATTCCTCGTCTCGCCACGAGTCCGTGCATATAAAATTTATCGAAATCGGAGTTCGAATGGCCTTTCAAAACCCAAAAATTCGTTTTCATGATTTAGGCCCTAGTTCTTCACAAATTCTACCAATTTCAGGAATTTTGGTGTTTATTCTAGCATAAAATCATGTTTTTGAGTCAAGAAACTTACCTCCAGCAATTACCCATTGATTTCTCTCTTAAAAATCACCTCCGAAGCTTCTTCCCGTTCCAAAATTGGAAGAAAACTCGACCTGCTCGTTCTAGGTATACTGTTCACGCGTTTTACCACTCCCAATGGATTCCTTGTGAAATTCTAATGAATTTAGGCTTTTGAATCACTCAATTTGACCTTATAATGAAGGAGATATGTAGGTTTTAAGGTTTGCAAATAGTGCAGGTTTTTAATACGCCGTCAGGAGCAGTTTCGTCATTAACCTGAAAATCTGGGCAACCTTAGTAAAATAGCCATAAAATCCTCATACGATGTCCAAATTCGATGATTCTTTTTGCTACCGGTCCGTAATTACGATACGGATCTAATTCTTCATTCAAAACAGTAATCGGAGCTCATTTGTTCAATATAATATCATTTATGCTTGAAACAAACGATGTCGAAGCATAAGAAAAACGAGCATAATGCAACCCAAACCTATCTGAAACTCATCCGAGCTCCTCGGGACTGTATACAAACATACTAACATGCCATATATGATCATGTAAACTTAGTTTCACTCTCAAAACAACAAAACTAATATCAAAACACCAAATTTACATCGGATTCAAGCCTAAGTTCTTCCAAAACTTCCGAAACTTGCATTTGATCTAAAACTCGACCTAAACACCTCCGAATGATCTAAAATTTTGCACGCATATCCCAAATCACCTAACGGAGCTACTGCAACTATCAGAATTCCATTACGACTCCCGGATCAAAATCTCACTTACCGTTCGGATTTCATCAAAATTCGACCTTAGCCAATTCAAGCCTAAAACTTCACCGGACCTCCGAATTTGATTCCGATTGCTCTCCTAAGCCATAAATGATCCTCCAAAACTAGTCGAATTATCAGAATTCAATTCCGAGCTGCCAAAGTCATCGGTCAACATTCGGTTGACTTTTCCAACCTATTCTTCTCAAAAAGGGATTTATGGCCTTATTTCTATCTAAATTCCCTCCGATTTGCTTCTAAATTTCCAAACACATATAAGTTAGCATATTGAAGTATTAAATGGAGAAAATGGGGCGATAACTCCCGTAACGACGGGTTGGGTCGTTACAAGAGTTCATCTAAACTTTCATCTTGTATTCTTCTTTGTAGTATTTTAGACATCAATATTATTGATTTTAGTATGAACTTGAGTAGCTAAACTCTCTAGTATTCTAGGGTCATGGATGTTAGTTGATCTTGTTATTTGAAGCTTGGATTGATTTTATTGACGTTATTGATATGGGTTGTTCATTTGATTTTGATCTTAATTATTTTTACTGCGTAGCTAACAGTGAAATATTATCTACGAACTTTGAATTAAACTTGACAAAGGAAATTCTTGGTTGCATATAAAATCAAATAGAACAAGTTTTGAATCCCGGGCATCGGGTGAAGGATTTGCAATTAAGATAGACATATACTTAATTGCCTTGTTTGGTTGAAGAATAAGAGTTTGAAATGCATTCTTGTTAATATTAATATCATAGAAATATAGATATTGATTTAACTTGGATAGATTCATAAGAACTCGAAAGATTCTTATGAATATTATTAACCTTATAATCAATAACCCGGATAATTGAATAAATCGATTCTAAGTAGAAAAGTAGCATTATCTCTAGCAAGTCCATGACCCTGGAATATATTTGTCCAAATTGTTATAAACATAAATTGCAATTGGTGTAGTAATTTTACCTTGAATTATTGTTCTATTATTAATAAGTTTTAGATACATCTTGTGATAGTCTAGCTTGAATTGATAACTAATTTAGTCTAAATCAGTCAATAAGTTAATCACAATTCCTCGTGGGAACGATACTCTACTTACTACTATATTACTTGTCGATCGCGTACACTTGCGTGAGTGTTTTGGTCGCAACATTCGTACAGTGGAGTACGGAATCAGGCATAGTGATTCATGTGTTATATATGTGTTGGAGACTTGAAGTTCTCGTTAGTCCGCTTATGCGGTGGTTGTATATCGTGTGTATCAGCACTGTTTAGTGATTATTGGAAATTGGAAGCCCTAGTGGCTATCTCGTTACTTGATGTGATGAATTTGGATTGTGATACTTGATTGCTGACTTGTTGTCATGGGTTAGGTTGTCTAGGCTAATGTGATATGGACCATGATGGAATGGCACAAATTGCCTGGCAGAGTGCATCAAAGTATGCTCCAGCGGGGTAGTTGTACCTCAGGACCAGCGGACGGCTGGTGGGTATTGCTTTGTCGGTTGGGCCTTCGTAGCGGATATCAGTGCAGAGGTTTCTACCATTGATTTAGTGCCGATAGTGAGGAACTTTGTCGGATCTGTTTCTTGTGTCCGAGCTTGAGGCTATATATGTTTACTGTAATGAGCCATTCGACTCGATGTGCATTTCTTTTGCGAAGGTATGGTATCCGGATCGGGTGGCACGCCGCCACGGGTATGTCGTTGGGGCGGGTTGCACGCCGCAACAGAAGATTGTGAAAATATAGTTAGTTATATGCTACCTGGTATACAATACTTCCTCGCTTCTGAGGAGAAGTCCATTTTGAGTATCGCTTGGCGAATGGCACATCGGTTGTGTCCTTTCGGGATTTAATAGCATACGTTAATTGTTTCACCGTGGGTGAGGTTGATTGCTTGGGTTCAAGACCTAGATCTGTGCGTGGCTAACCGTTTGAGCTTAGTGGCTTGAGGTGCTTCATGAGTTATAATGTTGGGATAAAATCACGAGTCTTGGCAAGGCCACGTGATGTTATGACCTCTCGAGAAGGATTCATGTACTCTATTTCTATAATGCGAGACGCGATCTCAGTTCTATGTTATGATGGCACAGAGGAATTGAATTGCAGCTCTTTTGCTGGAGACAGTTATCATGATTTGAGCTGTCATGATTCGAGTGTTTGCAGACGTTTCCGTTGGAGCCTATGTTGTGCTCGTCACGGCTTAGGCCGGTGGTTGAGATGTCATGTCACCAGTGTGGTGTGTTATGATCGAAATGACCGTTGGAGTCATTAATGAATACGAGCATATTGGATCTTAGCTTGTTAGAAAGGTAAAAATCGAGGTTTGGCTCCGAAACATTTTGTGGTACCGGTTTTAAAAGGGAAATAGATTCACGAATGGTTAACCTGAGAGATGGGTTCGGTATATCGCGTGCTTCAGCTGCCATGGGCAGGATATGGAGGTGTTGGAATAAGACTCTATCTAATGAAAGAGGTTTTCAGCTAGTATTTGGTTATTGTGGCTAGTTGTTGTGATTAGAGACCATCGTCTCGAGTGATTGGGTTGTCGATACATCATATGATCTCACCCGTAGTAGTGAATATGGGTTATTGCAGTGGATTCGAGTGTATCCTGAGTATAGGCATGGGATTTGCATTTGGCATATGATTTCAGAAAGTACAATGTGATTTATGGTTAAGATGGTCTGTGAAATTTTGACTATATGGTGTTTTCGGACTTATGTGACATAGGGTGACGTATGATCACCCGAATATATGCTTGGTAAGGTCATTCAGCTATTGGGTTGCTTCTAGTACAACTCTGAGTACGCTCGAGGACGAGCGAGTGTTTAAGTTGGGGAGAATGTAATGACCCGGCCCATCGTTACGGGAAATTACCACCCCGTTATGTTTTAATTACATGTTTTATGATTTTATATCAGTGTTAGAGTCCATCGGGTGAGTTAGGAGTGAATTGGATTGAAAATGAGGCATATAGCATTTTTGAAGGAAACTTGAACATGGAAAGTCAACCTGGAGTTGACTATTTGATTAGAGGGCTCGGAATCGGATTCCGATGATTCGGTTAGTTTCGGGAGGTGATTTATGACTTAGGAGAGCAATCGGAAATGAATTTGGAGGTCCGGTGTAGTTTTAGGCTTGAATTGGCTAAGGTTGAATTTTGACGAAATCCGAATGGTAGGTGAGATTTTGATCCGGGAGTCGGAATGGAATTCCGACAGTTGCAGTAGCTCCGTTAGGTGATTTTGGATATGGCTGCAAATTTTCAGGTCATTCGGACATCGTTTGGTCGGGTTTTTGATCGAATGTGAATTTTTGAAGTTAAAGTTAAACTTAAGCTTGAATTTGTTGAAAAAGGACGATTTTGATGTTAACGATAGAGTTTTGATGATTGGAACAAGTTTGAATGATGTTATAAGAGGTGTTAGTACTTTTAGTTGAGGTCCCGGAGGCTTCGGGGTAAATTCGGATGCCCAACGAGTCATTTTTGGAAGATTTTTGCCGTTTTGAGCATAAATGTAATGATCCAAAGGTCTATTTTTTGTTTTAGAGATCCAAATTTGATTTCGAGACTTTGAGAATTTAAATAATGAATTATAGGACTGATCCGGAAATTTTGGTTTAATTTCATCAAGTCGCGATTGGGTTTTTGACGCGAAACATGAGTTAATTGTTTAACGAGCGAAATTGATGTTGCACTGAGAAAATGAGATCCAAATTCAGTTTTGTTTGAACCACTGGATCCATAACAAAATTACGGAGCCATAGGAAAAAGAATCGTCAAATTCCGAGTTCGTATGATTGAGTTATAGCATTTTTAGTGAAATAAAAAGCTGCTGCAATTTTCTGGGGCAAATCTGGTATTTTCGCTTCTGCGATGAACAGTACCCGCAGGAGCGGATGAACAGTGACTTTTCGCTTCTGCGGCAACAGTAAATCGCACCTGCGGTGAACAGTAACCGCAGATGCGAAAATCGATGGGCTTTTAATTGGGGCAGTCCGAGAGTTTCTTCATTTTTGGAGCTAGGGAGCTCGGATTGAAGCGATTTTCGAAGCGATTTTCACCATATTGATGGGGGTAAGTGTTCTATATCCAAAAGTGATTATATTCAATGATTCCTGGTTATTTTTCATCAAGTATTAGTGAATCAAATGGAAGAAATTGGAGAAAATTTGTAAACTTTTCAAAAACGAAAATTTAGGATTTGAAGGGTCATTTGTGGTCCGATTTGGGAGTTCTTGATATGTACGGACTCGTATCGAGATGAGGGTTCCGAATATGTAACTTTTATAATTTTTCGAGAAGCGTACCGAAAGTCGGATTTTGGCAACTTTGGGAATTTTGATGTAAATTAAGTTGTTTTGACTGGGTATCATTCCATTGGTCTAATTTGATGTGTATTTATTATATTTGATCGGATTCTACACGTGCGAAGCTTGATTCTCATGGCAAGGGCATCGCGGAGTAGTCGTCGCGCCGTATTGAGGTGAGTAATAGATGTGGGTGATGACCAGGCGGGTTCGAAACCCCGGTATACCACTTTGTGACGCTGTATAGCGGCGAGACACGCACACTCTTGAGAGTGCGGGGTCGATTATGAATTGGAGACTATAGTTTAGTCCGACCTGTTGATACTGTGTTATTGGCTATTCTCGAGCCGTTGAACCTCCTTCTCGGATGGTTACATACTGTAAAGTGATATTGGCTATTCTCGAGCCATTGAACCTCCTTCTTGGACGGTTGAGTATGTTTGTGGGCTGTGAGCCAGTTATTGGATCCCGCGAGGATCGTTATCATTGTCTTATCATATAGACATGCTAGTTTACTACTAGTCCGCCGCTATTTCTGTTATTATGCTATTTCCAATCTCTGGAACTTGATGTTACTGTTTTCCAACTGAAAAATGATAAAAGAGTTTTCAAAAACTACTTTTGAGCCCGCGAGGCTGTATCTGCATATTAGCTGACTAGTAGTGGATCGGGCTGCGCGCCGCAGCGATATATATGTTGGATCGGACTGCACGCCGCAGTGTATCTCTATGAGATGTGCTTGGGCTGTAGGAGCCCCTCCGAAGTCTGAACCCCCACAGTGAGCACGGGTACCCAAGATTGGAGTCGGGCTACGCGACGTAGCGGTCATATCATGCATTGCATTGCATTTAGCTACATCTGCTAGCTGTTATGCTATTTATTGGTATTTGTTGGGTACAGTGAATATTGATGCTGTGACAGGGTAGCTGATTATAGCCTTACATAGTGCTTTATTGCGGATTTCTTATCTGCGCTGTCTTACCCTAGTTTATTACCACTGAGTCTGGCAGTACTCATTTTACTCCCTGCACCTTGTGTGCAGATCCAGGTACCTCTCGGCAGTGATCCAGTAGCTGTGCGAGGCGACATTTGTGGATATTCGAGGTAGCTGCAGAGTCCGCAGGACCCGATATTCCTTCTCATTGTCTCTTGATTTTGTATTGACTTTTCTTTCCGCACTTGGCATCTTGTAAACCTTTATATACTTATGTTCAGTAGAGGCTCATGACTCTTGACCCTTCGGTCTATGGGAGTTAGTATATTTTGGGACTTGGTTTCCCCGCTGTTGTACTATTGTTTCATATTTTGAAATGCTTAAATGGGTTAAAGAGAGCTTCTAGCTCCGTGGTTGATATTGATTGGTCAGGCTGGCTTAGCAATGTGCTGGGCGCCATCACGACCGGATTTGGGGTCGTGACATGTGCATCCTTAACACTCACAACCAAGCTCTTGGTAAGTGGTAAATTACACGCGCCCCCACATGTATTTTTAGTACATTCTTTTCTCCTTTTTCTTATCTTTTTTTCTTGTTTCTTATTATTTTTATTTTTTTGGTTATTTAATTCTCTTTCTTTGTTTTTTGGTCACCGGCGACATAAAATGGTGGTCGTAGAAATTTCAGAACACTATTTTTTCCGGCAATTTTTTTTTCGACGATAAATTTTATCTTGATCTAAGGGTTTTGTTATATATATATATATATATATATATATATATATATATATATATATATATATATATATATATATATATATATTAATTTTTTCTTGAAAGTGTAGTTTATTTGTGGGAGGAAGAGCAAAAGAAATAAAAACGAATATAAGCTAAGAAGACTTTTTCCAGTTAAAATTTCAATACATCATTTTTTTCGATATGGGAAGGATTTTCGATGATGAATTTTCCCCCCAAATCTGAGTGTATTGTGCTTTGCTTATGAATAGATCTTTTGAAGAGTTTAATTTGTGTGTGAAAAGAAAAAATGGAAGAAAAAAAGTAAGCCAAAGTCGCCGGTGAATGAATATCCACCGGAGAAACGAAAAAAAAGTTAAAGAAAAAATACAAAGAAAAAGGATAAGGAAAAAAAAAGAAGAAAAAATGGTAAAAAAAAATAAAAAATAATCTGAAAATCGTATTTTCAAGGAGAGTGAAATACACACTCTGCCACGTCAGCGTTAATAGTGCAATAATCTATTTAAAAAATTTTTAGGGGGGTAATAGGATTTCCGTAAAGTGTATAGTTCGAAATCCGAGTATAGGTCAGGGGTATGTATTTTTCCGAATCATTTATAAAAAATTATAATTTTACATATCAAAAAGCTAAAAATGTTATAAATAGAATTCTATTTATGATGAATATCTATATTTGGAGAGATTTTAGGGTTTATTACTTGGTGGCTAAGTCACCATCTCCCTATAAATAGAGGGTTCTATTCCATTGTAAATCATCCAAAAATTCAATAAAACTTCTCTCTCCCTACTTTTCTCTACAATATTGTTCTTCTTCTTTTATTGCTTTATAACACGTTATCAGCACGAGACTCTACCTAATTGAGTAGAAGCTTTGGGATTGAGCACAATTATTATCAATTGTTCCATGAACTTCCTTCATGATTAAATTTTGGATTTAAGGTAAGTGTTTTACTTTATTTTTCTCTTTTATCATATAATTTAATTTTATATACAAGCAAAGATCAAAGTTTGATTATAACTCTAATGTAGTTTGAAAGAAATTATAACCACCCAAAGTGGTAAAATTTCTATGCATTGCCATGATTAAATTCATGTATAATTGTGGGCAAAGAACTGAAAATCCGTCCCATTGAATTTGCTCCATTCTCATTCCCTTTAGAGAATGTGATAGCAGTATATAATAAGTCTGAAAGAAGACAAAATTATTACCATGAATAATCAATGGATATGGACATGGCAATAAACGAAATTATATCATCATCATTGTGGCAATGAGAACAATAAGTATTCTCAAAATAATCCCATACTTTGTGAAAATATTTGTCATCGATTTGACAAGAGATTTTATAAAGCACATGCAGATGACTATGGTCCATTCATGACGTGAATGAGAAAATATCTGATTTATAAATATATATTCATTTTTGGAAGAATATAAATGTGCTAGTGGTAGTGATTACACCACACTCACCTCTAAAAGGAGGTTTGAGATGATATAAGAAAATAATATCATTATTATGGCATGAATGGTTATTGGTCACATATCTATTGTACGCCAAATATTTTGGTAATGTGATTATTAAAAGTCAACGATAATGCAAGAAACAGATATTGCATATTATTTTGACCATGACCATAATGGTATTCTTTCCCTTTAAAAGAGATATTCACCACATGGATGATGATGAATCTGTGGTAGTATAAAATTAATTGAGAGCTTTGGAAGAGCCAATTATTACTATTTTGGAGAAACACAATTGATTACCAATAAGGTATTGTGTTATAGTAATTCTCAAAAAAACTTATTTAGTTTCCAAAGTATACGCGAAAGCGGTTGATTATATTGAGACTATAAATATAGGAAAGATTTAATATCTTCTACTACTACAACTTGTAGCGGGATAATATATATGTAAAAAGCTACCCGCTTTATCTCCAATTTGTACTACATAAACAAAAGAATACCACAGATGAAGTGGATATTTTATTGATATAAAACCCATATCATAATAAACTTGGAGTTTATTCATAATTGCGCACATCATGGTGTAAATCTGAAATTTATCAATATTGGTAATTTATTCAGTTGGCATAATTGATTTACCCATATCAATGTAAGTATGATGTGCAAAAATAAAGAGAATTCACATGGGTAAATATTAAAGAACTAGAAAGTTCTTCACGAATTCTCTTACATTGCTTGTTCTCATTAATTAAGTGACCAACTAAAATTGGGATTGAATCCAATGAATGCTGGAAATATCAAAGGTGAATATGGGCTCATTCACCCACCACGTATACCACATAAAATGCATCTATGAGATGGTTACATGTGCAATTATTATTAACCCGCAACCTGGCCGGTGTGTGCGAGGTAACATGCTCAATAATTTAATTTAGAGCATATTCCAGATTTTTTATTCAAGAAGTTCATCTTGATAAGTTGGTTTACATCACAGTTGGTTTAGCAAAATGATTTATTGAGTGCCTCCACTTAATAGCTAAACTATTGCTTATGAGAACAAAGTTATCTATATCAGTTTGATATAGGTTATATACGAAAGTATATTACGTTCTCCCCTCACAAGTAGTTCAGGGTCAGGAACCAAATAATTCAATCTTATTATTATTGATGTGTGGTGTATATTTTGATTAACACCATAACACACAAAGATGAGTTCTCAAAGTTGAGGAAACAAGTTAGTTTTTCTAACATGAGGGGGAGATAAGATACAACAGTTGAAAAAGTTACATGGAATAAATTATCATTTATACATCGAGATCCTCGAATAAAATAATATGAACTTGAAGCTCATAAAAGGATAATTCATATGCAATTTATTGCGAAGCATGCCAGACGCATTTGCTGACTCAAATAAAGTAACTATATTCTCATTGCAAATGCTCATATTAAGTCCTAGAAGGACAAAGTCTATACTAAGCTTAAAGCGTATAGACAATCGGTTTCAAATAAACTTCTTGATAAAGAAGATGAGCAAATGATCATAATAAAGGAGGCAAGTGATCTAGAAGATCACATGACATAACACTTCATAATATCTCATGAGAGATTCAGGTACATGAATATATGAATGAAGAGATCTCTATGTTATGTCATTATGAAAATATATTGAAACTGATATAAAATCTTTGTCGACGTCAACCTTCAAGAAGCTAGTGCACAAGATTGGGATGTGAAAGCTCAAGAATGTGAATTGATGCTCTCATCAGGGGGAGTTAATGCGCGTTGTACTCTTTTTCCCTTACAAGGTTTTGTCCCACTGGATTTTCCTTGCAAGGTTTTTAACGAAACAACTAAAAGACGTATTATTAGATATGTGTACTCTTTTTCCTTTTCTATAATTTTTTTCCCATTGGGTTTTATTTTAGTTAAGGTTTTAACGAGGCACATTATCTCTTGAATAGACATTCAGGGGGAGTGTTATAAATAGAATTCTATTTATGATGAATATCTATATTTGGAGAGATTTTAGGGTTTATTACTTGGTGGCTAAGTCACCATCTCCCTATAAATAGAGGGTTCTATTCCATTGTAAATCATCCCAAAATTCAATAAGAATTCTCTCTCCCTACTTTTCCCTACAATATTGTTCTTCTTCTTTTATTGCTTTATAACAAAAAAAATATACTTTAATTTTTATTTAAGTTTAAGCCCTCCAATTAAAATTTGATTTTAGGCCACAATTGTTGTTAAGCCGCCCGTGGACATGAGTTACTTTATGGATGAACACGATCAATAGATGTGGTGGAGTCCAGGCACACTCAATATTCCTTTGGTTATGTGTTTCATGTATTTCTATCATGTTGAGTTACTTTAGCCATTTTGTTACAAGGATGACACTTTGACAATATATCCAACTCTGACTAGGTTAGATATTTACTCTATGCACGGGTTCCGGTGAAGGTAGGACCACAAGAGTCTATTATACGCAATATTGTATTTTATTTATGCGAAAGGCTGTTTCCACGATGCCAATCATTATCAATGAAAAACATAAATCTGTCTTGTACAAAGGAAGGAAAGATGAAATTACAAGCATGCCAAACTGAATAAGCAAGCGAAAACTTGCTAGTTAGCAACTATCTATGCAAGAAAATGTTTATATCTGTCAATAAATAACACTTAAAAAAGCCTAAATGATGACACAGTCATAAGAAAATGTTGATCACTGCCTGAGATTCATTTGTTCCCGCGAAGTCCTTAGTTTTGGCGCGTCACTCTTTTTTGTCTTCAGAATCTGTTAAGACCTGATGCTTCTCGGGCGATTTGGAAGTCTCTTCACTTTTGGATGACTCTAATTTGTGTGCTGAAGTTGTGAAATCCTGATATTCTTTGGATGTGCTCAGAGACTCTTCACTTTTTTCAGGTGATTTCGAGGCTTTATTTTCTGTTAGAGGTCCCGGGCTCCTATTTTTAACTGCATTCTCACAGTGTTCATTAGTTGATGAATCCGTTTTAACTGTCGGTTCCACGACATTCTCTGGATTGATAGATGATTCTATTTTGTTGTGTGAAGCTGTGGAATCATTCTGATTCTTCGATAAGTCAGAAGGCCGCTCTTCATTGTGAGACAAGTCCATTGAACAGTTTTTCTTGGTAGATTGATCAGTGTTGTCCTCTTGTTCGTCGTTCAACTCATCACCCTCTGCATTGACCTCTGTATCTTCCTCGACTTCTAAAGGTCCAAGCTTTGCATCAATACTCTTGATCGCGACAGTTAATGATCTTGCATCACGAGCAGTTGCCAGTCGTCCAGGTGACGATGCCTATTTAGAAGAAAAGAAGATACAATCAAACATCTCTATGACAGCCTCGTTTGTTCTAGAATGTTTTGGTTGTTATAGTGAAGCGTTGTTATAGAGAACATATATTAAGCACATAAATTGTTTCCAAAAGAAACTTTGCTTTTATAGTGAATGACTGTTATATAGCGATGTTGTTATAGAGAGCTCTGACAACCACGTCAGGAGTTATACATTCCCTATGCGTCGTTGAAGATTTAAATTCCAACGATAAGCAGCAGTAAAATAACTGACCTCCAACAATTGTTCAGTCCTTTTCTTCAAAGCCTCAAAAGATGCTTCCTTGTGAATAAGTTTTAAGATGCAGATTAAGTGCGACTGCAGATTCTCGAGACGGTGTTGGTCCGTTGTGCATTGAGGAATAGTAGATACACATCCTACTGGATAGAAAGGGCAGTTAACAAGCTTCATTGGACATACAGTTATACAATGCCTGTCCATTTCGCGCCTCATGAGCGTTTCCGGGCATTTCTGCTCACATTGAAGTATTTTAAAAGGACAAGTCGAGTCATGCTGTTCCAACTGAGCTGCACTAAATCGCGCATTGCATCCCTCATTTTCACAGTTCAATTCCCTGAAACTGCACGAGGCGATATGTTCAGAAACCTCTTCTTCGGATTTGAACTTCATATTGCAGTGGTAATTGCCCTTGAAGTCAATATTCCTTATCAATGTTTGTGTCACTGCTATCCGCCGTTCCATCAACCAAAAGCCATTTACTTCCATTTCTTGTACGAAATCGTCTATCCTTTCCTCTCTCCTTTCACTTAGCAACCATGCTGATACTCTGCTGAAAAAATTCCTCTTAGACTGTGCAAAATCATCTATAAAATCCGATATAATACCATGAGGATTATCCGACAGTACTTCAGCAGCCGCGTCACCTTCTAAGACGACAGATTCAGCAACAAACATCTCGCTTCTCTGGACAAGATAGTCCACCATTTCTCTTCTAATATTAACAGCAACAGAAGCGGGGCTATTCAATAGACCGCCAGTCGTGTTGTCAATACAGGCTGAGGCTAATCCTGGAAGGAATTCGTCCGCTACCTTTTGAACCATTTCTGCATCACATAGATTACATTGGAAGAGTGGACCGTCCTCTTTTGCTTCCTCAATTGTCGCTGAATTGATTTCCTCCTCCAATTTCACGTCTTCAAGTGCTGCTGTTTTGATTTTCCCTTCATCTGTAGGGTGATCCGTGTTCAAAGAAGCTCCCGACATGTTCAATGAGATGATAAACTGCACTCACAAATGACACTTTATGATTAGTATTACAGATACTGAAAGTGAATATAAGGAAACCATATAAACAAAAATAAGACTTCAAAACATGACTATATGAGAATTTTTTTTAATGGAAATTTCAGTTTTTTCTTCCCCTTTTAATCATTTTCCTTAAACTCAAATCAGGCAATTGCATGCAGAGGCAAACCTATGCAATACAAAGGGGATCATCAACACCCGTAAAGTTCGGCAAAAATTTCATGTATGCATGTATGTCTTTAGAAAATGGATGTGCGGGCACACTAAGTTAGATAAGATTAAGAACGAAGTTATTTTGGAGAAGGTGGGGGTGGCCCCCAGTGGATGAGAAGATGTGGGAAGCGAGACTCATGTGGTTTGGGCATGTGCGAAGGAGAAGCCCTAATGCCCCATTGAGGAGTTGGAGCGGCTGGCGGTGGCTGGTTCGAGTCGAGGTAGAGGGAGGCCTAAGAAGTACTTGGGAGATGTGATTAAGCAGGACATGGCAAGAATAAGGATTTCTGAGGACATGACTCTTGATAGGAGAGTTTGGAGGTCTAGGTGGGGTTTGGTAGGGCTCTATGGTATTGTGCCCCTCAGGGTAGTGTTCGATATTATTGCATACCTTTTAATTTATGGTCTATATCAGATAATTATTGTTGCGATTTGTGTTGGAGTTACTAATGTTCTTTTGTTTTTATATTCTTTTCTTTTTCCTAAGCCGATGGTCGATTGAAAACAGTCTCATTGCCCTTTTGGGTAGGGGTAAAGCCTGTGTACGTACTACCCTCCCCAGACTCCACTTTATGTGACTATACTGGGTAGTTATTGTTGATGTTATATTCAAATCAGATTTTGGTTGAATCCAAAAGTACACCCGTGACCTTCAAATTATGGACCACCTCTGATTGCGTCACATCTTTGCTCATGTATTTACCATGGTGAGAATATTAATTTTTTACCTCCATTAGATGAAAGAAAAGTGATACCAGTAAGTTCAGTTGTGGTACGCAACAAGGGCGAATGTAGCAATTCGGCTACAGGTTCAACTCAACTCATAACTTTCGACCCGAAGTATGAATTTAGATGTAAAATCCTACTATAATAATTTCAATAATATTAGATTTGAGCCTATAATTCTAATTGTACAATGATTGCAATCCTATAAATCTTAAAATTAAAGCTGAATCTATTAAATTCAGATCTTGAATCCGCCTCTGGTACACAATATTAATTCACACCGAGCATTTCCAAGTTTAGACATAATAAACCAAAGAATCCAACGCCAGACCATCAAAATTTTGTAAACAATCACAAACTAAGCATTAAAAAAATCACGCCATTAAATCCAAACAGAACATCTATTCAAGCACATAAAGTAAGGAGGTAATGATCTCCTTAAAAGAAAATGTCCACACAAAGTTATCCTGTGGTATTTTTAATATCTCCTGTGTTATTTTTTGCTAATCTCCTGGTAAAAACTAAAAAGTCATATAAATAAAATAACTAATGGACTATAATCAGGTATTACACCAAAGGCTTTCAGTGAACTATTAAAGCTATCGAGAGAATACTAAATGCTGACGTGACAAAGGCTATCAACTTTCGGGGCGAAGCTACATGTCTTAAAGGGTAATCAATTGACCACTTTCCATTGAAAAATTATACTGCATATTAGGTCAAGTATTAGGTTTTAGAGGTATATATCATATATTGAATACCCTTTGTCGAATTTTTTTTTTTTTGACTTCTTTCAAGTTTGAACAACCTTGAGGAAATTCCTAATTTCACCACTGATTGCAATATCACGCGATAGGAAGTGACAATCACATAGAGAGAAAGGAACACAGAGATCACCTCTAGCCTTCCGTTTGTAAGATTGGATCAGACGTGAAAATCTTGGAATCCATTAAAGCTGTGTCAATTCATACATAATAAATAGCAATCCATATTCCAAAAATGAGCTCAAATTACTTTCATGAAAAGCTAAAATGCAAACACAAAGGCATTAAAAATGTGAAGTAAAGACAACAATTTTGTTGGGAAAAAAAGGGTAAAAGATTTCAGGAATATCATTTGAATACCTTGAAATCTTGTGGATCTTGTGCTTTTGTTTTCGCCTGTTGTTGTCATTCAGTTAGTTATAACCGTTTATGTGAAAAGTAGACATAATTCTATTTCGAGCCCTCAAGTTTGTTAAGAGGTACTTCCTACACATTTGAAAAAATATGGTTAAAACTACGGGAAAAGGAGCATTTGCATCTATACCCGTTTTTTGTATCACATTTTAACCTGTGCTTGCTTTGCAAAAAAAATTACAAGCGTACCAACTTTTTCACATAATTTCAGCACACGGGGCTGAAGTAGCAAAGACAATTACACAAAACTTCAGTATTTTAGTAACCGGGCCTGAAGTTCAGCTCTAGAGCCGAAGTTTTTGTTTTGTAACTCGCTAGATATGAAGTTTGCCAGTTATAAAATAAAAACTTCAGCTCTATAGCTGAAGTTTTATTTTATAAGTTTTTGTTTAGTAACCGACAAACTTTAGCTCCAGTTATAAAATAAAAACTTAAAAATATAGAGGTGAAGTTTTTGTTTAGTAATCGGAAAACTTCAGCTCTAGAGCTGAAGTTTTCAAGTTATAAAATAAAAACTTCAGCTCTAGAATTGAAGTTTTTACGTAATAAAATAAAAACTTCAGCTCTAGAGTTGAAGTTTTTGTTTAGTAACTCGGAAACTTCAGCTCTAGAGCTAAAGTTTTCAAGTTATAAAATAAGAACTTCAGCTCTAGAGCTGAAGTTTTCTAGTTATAAAATAAAAACTTCAGCTCTAGAGCTGAAGTTTCTGTTTAGTAACCCGAAAACCTCAGCTCTAGAGCTGAAGTTTTCAAGTTATAAAATAAAAACTTTAGTTCTAGAGCTGAAATTTGCCAGTTATAAAATAAAAACTTCAGTTGGAGCTGAAGTTTCCTAGTTATAAAATAAAAACTTAAGCTCTAGAGCTGAAGTTTTTGTTTAGTAACTCAAAAACTTCAGCTCTAGAGCTGAAGTTTTCAAGTTATAAAGGAAAGCTGAAGTTTTTTAAAAAGTGGGTACAGATGCAAACAAAAAGACAAAGCGGCTACAGGTTAAAGAGGGGCGCCCAAATAGGGCGCCCGTGCAATTTTTACATGGAAAATGGCCAAATATATCTTTGTATTATCAGAAAATATTTAAATGTATCTCTCGTTATACTCCGAGTGTAAAATACTCCCATATCATTATACTTCGAGTCCAAATATACCCTTTTTCCATTAAGTTAGTCCAAAGTGGACATCCAATCTTACATTGGTACTGACATTTGAAGAGGTGGATGCCAAATAGCTTGCCACCTCATCATCAAATATCAGTGCCATGTAGGATTGGATATCCTCATTGGACAAACTTAATGGAAAACGAGCATATATGAACCAATAGTATTATAGTAGGATTATATTTGGACCTAAAGTATAACAAAGAGTATATTTAACCCTTTTTCTCATAGTAAAGGGTAGGGGTGTACAAAGAAAACCGACAAACCGCACCAAACCGATAATCCGAATCAAACAGAGAAAAAAAACCAGACTACGGTTTGGTTTGATTTGGTTTGGCATTAGGAAAAAAATCCGGTCATAATTAGTTTGGTTTGGTTTTAACCAAAAAAAGTCAAATCGAACAAACCAAACCGACATTATATGTATAGAAATTTTAAATATACTTAATACATAAACATATTTATTGTTGTGTAGTTATAAATATTCTTAAATATTTTCATACTTTTATCTTTTAACGTATTATTTTATACTTGGAGTTATAATTCTAGAATTCTACAATAAGTTTATAGTCAATATTAATGCTAATAAAAGACGACAACAACCCAGTATAATCTCACTTATTAGTCATGTAAAAATAGTACTTGTTAGTCCTACTTATTTTAGCAACTTAGTAATTTTAGATTATGTTATTTTCATTATGGCATATTAATATATTTATTTTATGATATATTATCTTTATTTTTGAATATTTCGGTACAATGCCATAGCTCATCCCATATTTTATGTTATTTAAAAATACAATATAGTTATATCTTACTAGGATCAAAGAAATATTTGGGGCACAAATTCTATGTTTTATGCTATGAAAAATTTAATTCAAAAACTCCTAAAATAACCCGAAAATCCGAAAAATCCGACACAATTGATTTACTTTGGTAATTGAAAAATTTGAACTAACCCAACCAATATACACCCCTAATACAGGGGTATGTTTAGCCCTTTACCGTTAAAACTACTTATTACCGTTAAAACTACTTACTATTTGTTTACGGAAAAGGGCAAAAAATGTCCCTAAATAACATTAAGGGCATTATAGACAAAAAGGTTAACCGAGGACATTGATGAGCCATAATCAACACGATTAGGCATTTTTGGCGCTTTACTGTTTTTTTATGAAAATTAAATTTTTAATATATTAAAAAATCAAATATTATAAATTATAAAAGATAAAAAAATCACTTAAAGTGGACCAAAGGAAGTAGTACACTAAGAGAAATTTTACTTTGAGTGAGATATGACATGTAGGGGTGTTCATGATTCGGTTTGGGTCGATTGTTACCTTAAAAATAACCAAACCAATTAAGTCGGTTATTCAAATTGTAAAACCAAACCAATCCAAATTAATAAAAATTTATCGGTTTCGGTTTTTGTCGGTTTTTTATCGGTTTTTCGGTTTTTTCGGTTTTTTTAAGGTACAAAAAATTTCAAAAGAATCAAATGGTGAAACATAGAAAAAATAGACAAGCATGGCTACCATTGTTACTTTTTCACGTATTCTATTAGGAGAAAGAAGAGAGAATAAAGACAACTTATATTCATTATAGAGATAAACTTCTAAACTATAGAAAAGAAGACAGTAAAACTTCCCAAGAAATCCAAAATTATGTCACTCACTACTCAACTTTATCCCATGATAAGAAATCCAGTCGTTTCTCCAATGGATGAACCAAAAATAGTTAAGTTTTTTCAAAACACAATCACAATTAAGTTTTTTCAAAACACAATCTATATGATCGGTTTGGTTTGGTTATTTTTCGGTTTTTTAAGTATAAAACCAAATCCAAACCAACTTTGTCGGTTTTTTAAAATTAGAAACCAAACCAAGTTAAACCAAAAAAATATCGGTTTTTTTTCTCGGTTTGGTTTGGTCTGGTCTTCGGGTTGGTTCGATTTTTCAGTTTTTCGTGAACACCCCTAATGACATGTAATAGTTGAGTGAAGGTACTGATTGCTTGCCAAATGACACCTGTGGGTCCCACATTTAATGAAATATCCCCTCTCCCCTTTCACCTTTACCGTTCCCCAGCCCCAGCCCTTTTCTCTCTTCCACTTTCTTCTTCTTCGATTCTTCCTCCATAACTTTTAAAGTTGACTAGGTTTTTTTTTTTAATATGTTACTTTGCTTTATATGATATATCAATAATTATGTACCAAAATATTAAAGTACTACTGTTTAAAAGAGAGAAAACACTACATTAAAGCTAATGTGTGAACAACAAATAAACTTAAATTCTTTAAAATTGTGAAAGTTATATTATAAAATAGAAGGAAAGGTGAAAGTTTTTTGGGCCAAATTTTTGTTCAAGTTACAATTGAAAAAAGCTTAGCCAAAAAAAAATTTCACGTTGTTTTTCTTCCAAAGGATCAAAAGCATTTTGAGAAGTGTTAGAATAAAAATAAAAATAAAAATAAAAAAAAATGTTAAGAGGGAAAAAGATAAAAAGGAAAGGAAATGGAAAAACAAGGACCCCTCTTCTTCGTATCTGGTCTCATCTTCTACAAGAAAAGATCCAACTTCATAATAGCCCTAAATTTTTGAACAAATTGTGTAATTGTATGTGAATTTATAGAACAAAATATCAAAGAAGAGAAGGAGAGCTAAGCTCTGTCCATTGATATTTACGAGAGAGTACAAAAATGAGAAGGAAGAAGAAGTTATAGTTATACTGTACATACCTAACTAATATAATTAGCTAACACTCACGTGGGAGTCACATAACTCTTTATACACTAATCATTTATTAAACTCCCCCTTATTATTAGTCATAATATCTAATGAACCTATACAAGCATTTCATATAATTTCCATTTCATCACTCCCCCTTAAGCTGGTGGGTGAAAAAATATTAAGAACTCCCAGCTTGCCAACCAAATATTCATGTTGCCGTCTTCCTAGTCCTTTAGTTAGAACATCTCCCAACTGTTCCTTGGAAGGAATATACAGAGTTCTAATCAGCCTTTCTTGTATCTTTTGTTGAATAAAATAACAGTCGATTTCTATATGTTTTGTCCTCTCGTGAAATACAAGATTTGCTGCTATTTGCATTGCAGCTTTGCTGTCACTGAATACGAGTATTGGAAGCTTCACATCTGCTCCCAATTCTCTTAGTAATGTTGTCAGCCATACCACCTCTGAAACTCCACATGCCATGCTCCTATATTCAGCTTTTGCAGAACTCTTGGAGACTGTGTTATGTTTTTTTGATTTCCATGAGACTGGAGATTCTCCAATCTTTACTATATATCGTGATACTGATTTTTTGGTGTTAGGACATGTGGCCCAGTTTGCATCACAAAACATGCTTATTTCATTTGATTTTTTACTGCTCAGTAGAATTCCCAGACATGGTTCTCTTTTGATATACCTTACCACTCTTATGGATGCATTCCAATGAGACTTTTTTAGTTGTTGCATGAATTGACTTAGAGTTTGCATAGAAAATACAATGTCTGTCCTAGACATGGTTAGGTATAATAGTTTCCCAATTAGTCTTTGATATTGCCCTATATCTTCTAACATTTCATCACTTGTTGAACCCATAATACTATCCAATTCTGTGACTGTCAATTTAGTATTTGCCTCAAAAAGAGTCCATGCTGGCTTTGCTCCACTTAGCCCCAATTTTGATATTATCTCCAATGCATACTTCCTGTGATTAATTAGAATTCCTTTTGCTGATCTACTGAACTCCATGCCAAGAAAAAACTTTAGATCTCCCAAGTCTTTTATTTTGAAAGCTTGTGGCAGAAATATCTTGGTGTCTTCATCAGTTTCAAGTTGTTTCCTTTCACTAACATGTCATCAACATATATCAGTATGATCACCACATTTGTTCATGTTTTCTTGATGTATAAAGAATGATCTAAAATACTTTGTTTAAAATCAGCTTGTAATAATGCTTCAGTTAGCTTTAAATTCCACTATCTACTTGCTTGCTTCAATCCATAGAGAAATTTTACAAGTCTACATACCAGTCTAGACTCCCCCTAACTTGTAAAACCTTGTGGCAACTGCATGTATACTTCATCATGTAAGTCTCCCTGTAGGAAGGCATTATACACATCCAATTGTTGAACAGTCCAATTGTGCATAGCAACCAATGAACGAACAGTTCTCACAGTTGTGATCTTTACTACAGGAGAAAAAGTCTCATTATAGTGAAGACCTTCTCTTTGATTATAACCTTTGGCTACCAGTCGTGCTTTGAATCTTTTTACATCCCCATTAGCTTTAAGCTTAACTTTGTATATCCATTTACATCATATAGTTGTTTTGCCTTGAGGTAGCTGGACTAGTTCCCAGGTATTATTATCTTGAAGAGCTTGTATCTCAGCTTGCATAGCCTCTATCCATCTAGGATCCTTAGAAGCCTCCTGAAAAGTAGTGGGCTCAACAATAAAATAAAATACACTTAGATAACTCTGATAAGAAGGTGACAACTTAGCATATGAAACATAGTGATGTATAGGATATACAACAGAATTCCCAGACTTCTTTGTAGTCACATAGTCTGTCAACCATATTGGTTCTATAGACTCTCTTTGTGATCTTTTCAAGGAATCAAAATGTGTTTGGCCTGCAGGATTATTATGCTGGGATGTGGATGATATTTCTGAATGAATTATTAGAGAAGCATGAGAGGCAGATGTAGGATCATCAAAAGACATGTATAGGTCTGGTTCAAATGTATCTGAAGGCTGTTCAATAACAACTGCATGATCATCACAAACATCTGACTCTTCAATGATGGGCTTAGCTATGTATGTCTCCTCAAAAGATAAAAAACATCAGTAACATTAGGATGGATTAGATGCCTAAGATCATCAATTGTTTCTTTAAAAGAAAATATGAATTCTTTGAATGTCACATCTCTGTTGGTAAAAAATCAATCCTAATTTAAGTCATATAGGATATAGCCTTTAGTGACAACATAATATCCCATAAAGACAACTCTTACTGCTCTACTAGCAAATTTATCACCTTTAGGCAATACACTTGCAAAACATAGACATCCTAGTATTTTTATATGAGAAACTGATGGCCTTTTATTGTAAAATACCTCATATGGAGACTTACCATTAAGTGACTGTAATGGCAATCTGTTAATGACATATGCTGCTGTCAAAATATAATGTCCTCATAACTTCATAGGAATACGTCCCTGAAATTTGAGTGCCCTTGCAACTTCAAGCAAATGTTTGTGTTTTCTCTCTGATATACTATTTTGCTGTGGTGTATAGACACATGTTCTTTGATGAATTATTCCCATAGATATACATAACTCCTGCATAGCTGAGTTTATAAACTCTCCACCATTATCAGTCCTAATTATTTGTACTTTCCTATTAAATTGTGTTTGCACCATCTTAAGAAAATATTTAAAAATAGTTATGACATCACCTTTGAACTGTAAAATAAAAATCTAGCACACACGAGAGTAATCATCTACAATTGTTAGGAAGAACTTATTACCATCATAGGTAGGAACACTGCAAGCCCCCATACATCCAAGTGCAAAAGTTAAAAATTGTTTGTAGTTCTAGTAGTACTTAATGGGAAAGACTGTCTTACATGTTTAGCCATTGGACAAATGTCATAACTATCTATTATAGATTTACAATCTTCCAATTTACATCCCAGAATTTCCTTCATCGATCCTCCAGATGCATGTCCCAATCTTTTGTGCCATAAGGATAAGTCTTCCTTTGTTGTTTGTACATTCAACCCTTTAACTGTTGGTATATTATTATTAGTATTTAGGTGAGCTCTTGGAACTAATATGTAGAGTTCATCCTTTTTTTTACCAATCCCCCTTACTATCTCATTTGAGAGGTCCTGAAATAGGAAAAAATCAGGATAAAAAGAGACAAAGCATTGTAAGTCCCTTGTTATTTTAGATACTGAAAGAAGATTATAGGTAAATTCTAGAACATATAACATATCCTGCATTTCTCCTGTTTCTGTGATCTTGCAATTTCCAACATGTGATACAATAGTGAAATCTCCATTAGGTAAATGAACTCTTTTGTCTCTATTAGGACTAACATTTTTAAAATTTGTTAACATTTCTAAATCAGCCACCATGTGGTTGGTTGCTCCTGTGTCAACTATCCAGTTACCTCTAGTAGCGTTGGCCATAAAAGAATAGGTTGTACCTGCCATGTTTACCATTACATCCTTGGATTTATCCTTGTTGAGCAGCTTCATGATCTGATCATATTGATCATCAGTGAGCTGAGGAGCCCTGTGCCAGCCTTTCTTCTTAATTGCATCTGGTAGATTTCCTTCTCCATCATTCATTCCTGCAAGATTAGGACTAATAATTTCTACCTTTACTTTATATGCACCTTTCTTTTTGCCTTTAAAATCTTTTGGATAGCCAATTATTTGTAGCATCCTTCCTTTGTATGACCCTTCATATGACAAAAATCACACTGCATATTCCAGTTCTTCTTTGGTCTTTGAGAATTCTGGTAATTTCCTCCTTTCCCAGCTAGTAGTGCAATCAGGTTATTTCCTTCAATCAAAACAGAATCATTAGTCACCGACCTTTGACTCTCCCTCTCAATAAGCATTGCATATGCTTTATTGATGCTAGTTGTTGGACTGGTCATGAGAATTTGACTACGAGCCTGTTTATAGTTGTCATTTAATCCCATCAGAAATTTCAGCACCTTTTGTTTCTCCATAAACTCAATGAAACTTTTTGATCTAGTGCAATCACATGGTGGTGGTACCATACTATCAAATTTATCCCATAAATTTTTGAGTTTGGAGAAATACATTGAGACACTATCTGTTCCTTGAGCTGTCGTTGCTATAGGCTTTTGCAGTTGATAGACTCGTGATGTATTTACCTTATCGAATCGCTCTTTCAGATCCTCCCACGTCTTTCTCACATCCCTTGCATACAGAATTTCAGTGATCAATTCCTTAGATACTGAACTCATAATCCATCCCAGGACTATAACGTTACATCTGTCCCATTGATGACCTAATCCAGTAGAAAAATCTCATTTCTTCAAAGTTCCATCGATTAGACCTAGTTTGTTCTTTCCTAACAACTGGATCTCCATCACTCGACTCCAGGTGGAGTAATTCTCTGAATCGGTCAACTGAATTGAAATGATCGGAGCTCCGGTAGTATCCGATGGATGAAGAAACAAAGGATGATTGTGATCGAGATCTGTTTTTTCTCCCATTGATAAATCTAGTTTTCATATATAATTCACCACTGAATTTCTCACAGATTCAACAAGATCTTTGATTTCAAATCGCAATTATGATTCCGCTCTGATACCATGAACAAATTGTATATTTTCATGTGAATTTACAGAATAAAATATCAAAGAAAAGAAGGAGAGTTAAGCTCTATCCATTGATATTAATGAGACAGTACAAAAATGAGAAGGAAGAAGAAGTTACAGTTATACTGTACATACCTAACTAATATAATTAGCTAACACTCACGTGGGAGTCACATGACTCTTTATACACTAATCATTTATTAAACTCCCCCTTTCTATTAGTCATAATATCTAATGAACCTATACAAGCATTTCATGTAATTCCCATTTCATCAATTTTCTCCTCTCTTCAATCCGCTCTCCTCTTTAAAATTTTCATTTTGGCTACTTGTTGGATCTGTGAAAGGATATGGATAATAAACAGATTTCTATACTTGTAATAAAATATATAAGTTACGTTGCCCATTGCTTTAATGTTTTATGAATCTGATTTCACTTTTGGTATGATGATGAAAATTAAGTAATTTTTAATGATATTTTTATTGCATGTGAGATTTTCTTGATAGGGGTAAAGGTTTATGTTATAAAGTTATAGAGGAAGAAGAAAAAAGTGGAAGAGAGAAAATGGGTGGGGAAGGGGAACAATAAAGATAAAAGGGGAGAGAGGGATTTTTTCTTAAATGCGGGCCCAACAAGTGCCATTTGGCAAGCAATCAGTATTCTCACTCAACTATTACATGACACTAGTAGTTATACCCGCGCGATGCGCGGTCAGTATTAACAAAATATTAATTAAATTAAATTATGATTGGGCATGTTTGACCCTATTAGATTGTATTGCTTTAATAAATTTCAATTGTCATCTTACTTGTCAATACGATATACCCAATAATGAAATCTCTATTAAATCAACGGTACTTATATAGTGTGAATAACTTTTTTGTTATATATTTTTTATTGTATTAACCAATATTTAATATTCGCTTTTTTTTACATATATGAGAAGATTTATAATTTATTACTGCTGAAATATTTTTAAATTTTAAATTTTATTCTATTGTTCTTAATAATATTATCTAAATTTTAATGAATAAAATGTCTGTTAAACAAACGAGACTTATACATGAAGCACATTGTATAACATTTTTGTTATGTATTTCTCTTTATTATATCATCTTATATTTAATATTATTACATTGCTGATAGAAAATTTTATTAGCATATTACTTCATTAAATATTTTTCTCTGAATATTTTTTATGTCCTTATTTTCATTTTATTAATTTTAAAACTCCAACTTGAAACTAATCCCCAATTTAAAATGGTAATTTATTATTTTTTTAATTTCTTTTTTATTTTAAAACTTCAACTTGAAACTATGTCCCGATTTGAATGAGTAGTTTTTCTTCTCTTTCTTTCATTTTCTTATAGTTAAACTTTTTTTTGCCTTTTTATTTTAAGATAATTTATAAACTCCAACTTGAAACTACTCCTACCCAATTTGAATGGGTAGTTATTAATTTATTCTTCATTTTTTCATTTATATTTAATTATAGAATATCTATATTTGTTAATTCCAATTAAATTAACCAATTAATATATATATATATATATATATATATATATATATATATATATATATATATATGTGTGTGTGTGTGTGTGTGTGTGTGTGTGTGTGTGTGTGTGTGACGACCCAAAGGGTCATCACCGTAATTCTTTCTTTTTCTGTGCTTCAGAGGCCTTGGAAACCTCAATTTTAGTTTTCTTGATTTGTGTGCACAGTCCAGGCGCGAAGCCGGAAAGCTTTTATGTTTAAATATGTGAATTATGTGATGAATTTTGATATTAATATTGTTAAATTTGACTTAGATTAATATTTTGGGTAAAAAGACCCGGACCCGTGATGTGAAGGTTTCGAAGGGTCCGTAGAAAATTATAGGACTCGGGCGTATTTCCAAAATCGAAATCCGATATCCCGAGCTCGGGAAATGAATATTTTGAAAAAAAAGAATTCTTTAACAAAATAAAATATACGTTAATCCAGTTAACAAACCAAATGAAATATACCCTTTCCAAAAATCTCTTCTCACTCTGAGCCGACAAAAAAAATCATGCGTCCTTTGTTTATGGAATTTGTCAAACTGGCCAACACTAACTACCACATGACCTCCCACTTCATTTATAGTACACGACAAAAAAATAACTTATATATTAGTATTACTACTCTTCTTCATTCTACATTCAAGAGAGAGACACAAATTAACTAAAGCACAACTTTAAATATTCTCCATTTTCTTTTGTCTCCCTTAATTATTCATTACCTACTACCCCACTAAGCATTATTAGCAGCATTCACATATTAATAAACAGCCAAGTCTCAACTTATACAGATTCCACATCTGTTACATCTCAGGTCCTAAATTATCGATTCTTGAAATAGCTCCCCTTTCTGAATCTTTGTTGTCTTCCTCACATGGTCTCACTTGATCTGCGTATGGCAAAATATTGCCCAGTGACTTAATACCCAAAACATAACATAATCGGGATTTTTTTTAACTCTCTCTTCTCCAACAGCTCTTAGGCGATATTTGGAGCATTTCTTCACCAAAGTTCATTGGGTAAGTATTATTAACTCGTCTTCTTTATTTTTCATCAACATTAATCAAATTCTTAGGCCTAAACATGTGAAAATTAGAGAATTGGATAGAGTTAGGATTTTTAAAAAATATGTGATTTAGACCTCATTTTGGGGTCTAACTTAAGAACAAATTGTATATTTGAACTCGTGGATGATTGGGTGATTTTATTTTGGTTCGAAACTCGAGTTTCGATCATGTGGGTCCGGGGTCGATTTTCACTATTCCGGACAAAATGTTGTAAAAGTTATATTTGGCCACATGAACTAATTTGTTGAGTATTATTGATGATATTAAATCAATTGTGTATAGATACGATTGGATTGGAGCCAAATTCGAAAGGAAAATGCATTGCTACGAATTGAATTATTCGTAAACTTTCGAGGTAAGTGTTTGTTCTATCCTAGCTTAAGGGAATATGAATTGAGTTTATGTGTAAATTATTATATGTGGAGTCCGACGTATAGGCATGGTGACGAGTATCTATACGTTGGGGGTCGAGCATGACCGTGGGTCTAAAAATGGATTAAATTCTTATTAATCCTATGTGATTATGTGAAGGGAAATTATTATTGGTTTTACGCCAGTAATATATATATATAAATTTTTGATTAAGAGTTATTGGTGTCACACCGGTAACAGAGATATATTGTTGATTTATTATTATTTATTGGTTTTATACCGGTAATATATATAAATTGTTGATTAAGAGTTACTGATGTCACACCGGTAACGGAGATATATTGTTGATTTATTATCATTTATTGGTTTTACACCGGTAGTATAAATATTGTTGAAAGTGAAGATTATTGGTTTAATACCGGTAATACTTTTATATACTTACCGTTGATCAGAGATTATTGGTTTAATGCCGGTAATATACATTATTAAAGAATTGGGATCGTGTAGCACGCCGACCACTTATATGTTAAGGAATTGAGATCGTGTGGCACACCAACCACTTATATATTAAGGAATTGGGATCGTTTGGCATGCCAGCCACTTATATTATAAGAAATGGGATCGTGTGGCACGCCGACCACAGAGTGATTTGAATCGTGGCATTGGCCATAGTTGCCGGTAGCCCATTGTTAAATCTGGGAGCGAGTGGTACGCCTACCACAAGATATGCAATAAAAAATGAATTGAGACATGGAAGTGAGTTTTGTTACATTGTTCAGATTACTTCAGATGTTATGAATTATTGATTGTTATTTCAGAGCAGATTCTTTCCTTATAAACGTTCGATAATATTTTCCTGTTGTTGTGTATATATATATATATATATATATATATATATATATATATATATATATATATATATATATATATATATATATATATATATATATATATATATATCATGTACATTCGGTGCATTTTAGGAGAAACATCTCACTTTGACATAAATAGACTAGGCCAGGCACTTACCAGCACATTGGGTCGGTTGTGCTGATACTACACTTTGCGCTCTTTTTGCGCAGATACAGGTTACGGACAGCAACAGCGGCAGTAGCGATTGTGGATATTCCGACTACTGAGACTTCGAGGTAGCCACGCAGGCGTCCGCAGGACCTGTTGTCTCCTTTATCTATATTTTGAATTCTGTTATCTCATGCATTCGAGAAAAATAGCTTATATTTCTTTCAGACAATTATGTGTATTATTCTTAGAAGTTCGTGAGTATTGTGAAACCATTCTTGGGTAGTGTATCATGTTTGGGTTTTCTGTATCGTATTTAGTAAAATTTGCTAAGTTTTCCCCTAAGTTTAATTATTCCGCTGTAATTACATGATTTTATTTAATGTCTTAAAAAGAGATTTGTAACTAATGAAAATGTAAGTAAGAATTCGCTTGCCTAGCTTCCATTAGTAGGCGCCATCATGACTCCCGATGATGGGAAATTCGGGTCGTGGCAAGTTGGTATCAGAGTTCTAGGTTGCACAAGTCTCACAACTCACGAACAACCTTAGTAGATTCTTAGGGATCGGTAAGGAGACATCTGTATTTATCCCCTAGAGGCTACGAAGTTAGGAAAATCTTCCCTTTATTCTTTCCAGTCGTGCGACTTTGATCTTTAAAATGCTAATTGAATTTATACTCTGTTCTTCTGCAGATGGCAAGAACACGTGCATCCTCATCTACTGACCAGCAGCCCGAGGTCCCAGCAGCGGCAGCTCCCACTAGGGGCAGAGGCCGAGGTCGAGGCCGTCCTAGAGGCCAAGGTAGGGGCCGAGCTCAGCCTCGAGAAGCAGCACAAGTGGCACAACCTCAGGCTAATATCGAGGAGGAGGTTCCAGCCCCAGCAGTTCTAGTGGGCCCATCTCAGGTCCCAGGAGGGATTATGTTTACACTAGATCTTCAGGATGCTTTAGTCCGGATAGCAGGTTTTATGGACAATATCACCAGAGCAGGTTTATTACCAGTAGCACCAACCACTTCTCAGGCTGGAGGAGGTAATCAGACTCCTACTACGCGCACTCCGGATCCAGTAGTTCCCCAAGCTCAGGTTCCTGTGATTCAGCCAGTTGAGGCAGCTCAGCCTGTTATAGTGACTCAAGCTAGTGATGTTGCAGCTATGTCTGCTGACGCGTTATGGAGATTGGACAGGTTTACCAAGCTGTTCACTACCACATTCAGTGGTACTCCTTCAGAGGATCCCTAGGATTTCCTATATAATTGCCACGAGGTTCTCCGTACCATGGGCATTAAGGAGACTAATGGTGTGGATTTTGCTACTTTTCGATTATCTGGTTCTGCCAAGACTTGGTGGAGAGATTATTGTCTATCCAGGCCAGCAGGATCATCATCTTTGACTTGGGGCCAATTTGCAGAGTTGTTCTTGAAAAAGTTCCTTCCAGTAACTCAGAGGGAGGCTCTGCGCAAGCAATTTGAGCGTCTTCATCAAGGTTCTATGTCTGTCACACAGTATGAGACTAGGTTCGTGGACTTGGCTCATCATGCCATTGTCATACTTCCCACAGATCGGGAAAGGGTGAGAAGATTTATTGATGGCTTGAATCAGCCAATTCGACTGGAGATGGCTCTGGGAGCAAGAACTGAAATCACTTTTCAGGAAGCGGCTAATGCAGCCCGCCGAATCGAGATGGCTCTGTCACAGGGAGAAGGTCATAGATCGGATAAGAGACCCCATGTGAGCACGTGATTTTTACCCTACACATGAGTTATTCCTATAAAATTCAAAATAAATAATTTTTCCTTAGTTTTATAATTTTGTGTGAATTTTGTGTTAGTTGTTTTGCATGTTATTTGCGTGTGATAAATGAAAATACAAAAATTTGCATCTTTAGGAAATTAACTCTTTTTCTAACAAATTAAAGAAAAGATCAAAAATTAGTTAGCTTTTAAATTGAAAATTGTCAAAAAGAGGTAATTAGTTTAATTTTTAATAAGTTTCAAATAATTACAAAGTAGAATAAATACAAAATACAAAAAAAAAATAATACAAAGAAAATAAAATACAAAAAAAAGAGATGGTGGAAAATACAAGGAAAAAATACAATACAAAATAACAAAGGCACAAAACTTGGGCCGAAGAAATACCCAACACCCTTCAGCCCAAACGCCCAACCAGCCCAGATGGGTACCCGTCCGCCCCAGCCCAATAACCCAGAACCGGTCCCCCCCCCCCCCTTTTAAAATCCCAGCCGTCCGTGACTTTTAATCCAACGGTTACGAATTAATTTTGTAATTCAATATACTAAAATAAATTAAAGACAAGACCTAGTCTCATTACAACCTTAACCCCCACGAACCCTCTTGTCTGCCTTCTCTCAAACACAGCCGACTCAGCCGGCTTCATTCTTCATCTCCACCGCCATCGCCGCTAGGGTTCCGCCGCGGGCGGCGGCGGCCGGCCACCTTTCCCGGCCAAAATTACACCAAAACACTCCTCTCCTTCTCCTCGTCACTCCCCCGCCATTAGTTTCTTTCAAACATCAACCAAACGCCTCCAAAATTAAACCCTAGTTCGCACCGCCACTCCCTCCCATGGCGGCGCCGCCACTTAAAACCACCCCAAATCTTCACCTCACCATTCTTCTAACAACCCTCAACCGTGACACACGAAGATTGAGTCCCAAAGCCGCCGGAAACTCAAGTTTAAGTCAACAAGCCACGGAAAACTTCAAGAAAAGGGTGCGTTTGAGAAGGGATCAAGCAATCATTCAAGAACATGAAGGAAACAATTGAAGAAAACAGAACAAAAAGAGAAATGAAGAAAAATCAGAAAAACGGAAAAAAATAAAGAAAAGAACCGAAAAAAAAAGCTAAGTCTTCTTTCTTTAATTCTATCTATTTTTGTTTGTTTGTCGCCTATCTCTGTTACATTTTGTTAATACTAATGTGTCGATTGAATGCATCATGAATTTGTTCCTTGTTATTTGTTTCTGATTTTGATTCATAATTCTTGTTAGTTTCTGATCGTTTTAGCAATTTTTGGATGTTTAGATTTTGTTATATTTTCTGTTAGTTTTGATTACTATTGTTAGATTTTTGTTAAATTGATAGTTTCTGTTAATTTTCAGATTATTAGATTAGTGTTTAATTTTTGGTTAGTTTGTTTTAGCAAATTCCAGATTTTTTTTAGATTTTCGATTTTCGGATTTCTCTTAAAGACTTCCGAGTCTTGTTTTTGTTAATTTCTGTTTCTCGGCCATGGTTTGATTTTTTCTAAATAATTACTTTCTGATTTGTTACTAGATTTTGTTAGATTGTTGTTAGTCTCTGTTTTAGATTTTTGGGAATTATCTGTTAAATTGTCGAATTTGTTCATTTATTATTTTGAATCTGTTTGAGATGATTGATCAGTGAATCTGTTATCGATCGACAATTAGGATGTATTGGTTATAGCTGAAAAGTTAGTGATTTTAGTTTGATTAGCAAATTCGACTCTAGATTAGTTTATATTCAAGATAGGTCGATAGTTGAAATCACTTGATTCTTAGCAACCTAAGGTGTTTTACTTAATAGATTCAAAGGCGATTAGTTATTCGATTAATAAGACTCACCATCTATCAATTGTTTCCCGAGTCTTGTCAATTGAGTAATAGATCAAAAGTGGTTATATTTGTAAGATTGCTTAGGGTTGGCTATAGGAGAAATGTGATTTTAATTAGCGAATTATTCTGAATTTAAAGTAGTTGAGAGGCCAATTGGCTAGTTGATCAATAGTCACTAAATTGTGGCTATTTGATAAACACAAGTCTGAAAATAGGTTAAATAAGAGAAAATACAGAATTTAGAAAAAGGTAATAAACCTTAAGAAGCAAGGGTAAATTGGAAAAAGGAAATAGGTAAAATTGTAATAATATTAAAAGAGAAAGGGTGCAATTGGAAAGGGAAATGGTAAAGTTGTTATAAATATAGAGCATTAAGGGCAACTTGGGGATAAAAAAGGTAGAATTAGTAGTTGTCCTTAACAAGTGAGGGCACAATAGGTAATGCAAGGGAAATAGAACATGGTAGAGTGTTCTAGAATGGGTCTTAGTGTAGAATTCAATGAAATAATTGCACTAACTTGTGCAACAAGCTAGGAATTGATGGTTTTTAATAAAATTCAGATTTCTTATTTTTGGGTCTATAAATAGGTATTTTCAGCTTTAGAAAAAGGGGGGGTTTCAATCTGATTTTAGAGTCTTTCTTAGTATATTTAAGCTATATGAACCCTAGAAAAAATCCCAAAAAATATTGGTTAAATTCCAGATCTGAAATTAACATTTCAGATTGATTTTTCTTCTATTTTGCCTTTAAATTCATTCCAAAAAAAAAAACCAAAAACAAGAGGATAGTCTGTTACAAATCAGTAAGAAACAGTTTTCAAGTGAGATTTTGGTTTTGAAATAATTTGAAATTCTAAAAATCCTCTCCTGGGTTCACTGTTTGGTTCACTGCTGCTGTTGGAAACATTGAGCTGATGATGCTAATTGTTTGCGGCTGAAATTGTTTGCTGAACCCTACTTTGTAGCTGCTGTCAATTAAATCTAATGGGTTTACTCAACTTTTCAGGTACACATTTGTAATTTCAAGCTCATGGAAGTAAATTGAAGTGCTCATTCTTTTATTTGTTGACTTAATCTAGTTCTACTCGTTTTTCTTTCTGTTTGTAAATTGGCCATTGATTTAAGAAAATTGTTACGGATTTAGATGTATTGATGGTTATTTGGTAACTGTAATTGGAATTATTGCAAGTTAAAACTAGAAATATTGGTTGTGTTTATCAACACACATAAGTACTCTCATTTGCTCTAATCATTATTTGCTAGTTAGTTCCCTTTCTCTGCAATTAGATAACACTGCATAGCTGTGGTAATTTTGGAATAATAGTATGATATAGCAGCAATCATAATAGGATCAGCAGTTAATAAAGTTTAGCTTTGCTTTTTTTTTTACGTTAATTTTGATAAAAAAAAATGAAAAAAAAAATAGAATTTAATTACAGATTGATAAATATCACTATGATGATTAACAACATTTGTTTTACCGTTTCGATACCTTTCAATTTGTTTGTTAATGTATTACATTGTGGGCTTACAGCTATGTTTAGATGTATATTAAGCATTCAGGAATTAGAAAAAGAGTTGGCACAAGTAAAAACGAAATTTGGCTTGAATACAGTGAGTACTAGGAGGTGGCCATTTCGGAATTGTCTTATTAAACAAGGGATTAATATTTGTTCATCTGGGATTCAATCTTTAGATTTTAGGAATATACCAAACTGGAACCAACGCTAAAACGAAGCAGAAAACAAAGTAGAACTAATCAGGATCTTCGAGACCAACGAAGTACAAAACTTAGAATATTATAGGCTTGACCTTAATAAATAATTGGGATGAGCCTCGCATAACGTTAAACAAGCGGGGCCCCCATTTAGTAATGGTTTAAAACAATTAGACTCGGGAAGACTACTAGCTAATTTCATAGTCTTACCCAAAACAATTAAAAACCGATAGACGTTACTTTAGGGCACGATTTTGATATACTTTCCTATGAACGAGTGTGCACTTGGTGCGACTCAAATCCAAATCTCGGCAAAGCCGAAATATACCGAAAGTCATAGGCGTACTGGTTGCGGTATGACTCGAGGCGTGTTTCCGCGATGTCGCAAATTCTTAAAAAGTAATATTTATATAAAAAGCACATTATGTTGTTAAAACCCATAATTAAGTCAAACAAGAGTCGGGAACGACAGTGGAGCGACCGTGCTAAAACCACGGAATCCGGGAATGCCTAACACCTTCTCCCGGGTTAACAGAGTTCCTTATCCGGATCTCTGCTTCGCAGACATTTTTAAGAGTCAAAATTCCTCGGATTCGGGATTAACCGGTGACTTGGGACACCATTATCATTCCCAAGTGGCGACTCTGATTAATCTCTAATAAAATCCCGAACCGATTGTCCTTTAATTGGAAAAACTCCTTCCCTTACGTTATTTTATCCGTTTCGGGTATTTGAGCGTCGGGGTATACCCTACGAGCGTATTCATATGCTTTAAGTGTTGGGGTAGCAAAAAGGGAGGTGTGACAGCTCTGGCGACTCTGCTGGGGATCCAACCCTGAACTTCGGTTTCAGGGTTTAAGAACTCGAGCTCCTTAGAACTGCCGTTCGCGTTTTTATTTGACTTCATTATGTGATTTGAACAACATGCTACGTGATTTATCGCTTTGATATTATGTGAACTGTATATAAAACTGAACACCTTTCTCTCTTCGCCCCCGGGGATGTGCTTACTGGTTGAGACTCCCCTTTACGTTAAAGTCACCTTAAATTAAGAAAATAGAGGCCGGATAAGTTACAAAGCCGATTGACTCCGCGGGTCACCGGTACGTAGCCCCTCCTCGATTCGAGTTGTCCGCTCGGGTACACGGTCTAACAATCCATGAAACCGTAAGATTTTGAACATAGGTCTAGGACGATTATTTGCATCATATTTGACTTAGGGGACTCAACACAGGGGTTGGGTCCGTCTAGGACAGGTGACCCGGTATTGAAAAGACCGAGCATGTTATGTGTTGCATTTTATTGTCCTTGATCGTTATGCGGACCGGCGGAAATCCCGAGGATAGAAAAATTATTGAAAAAGAGAGAGAGGAAAATAATGATTTATAGAAAATAGGTACCCCGAAAAATTGAAAATTGAAAAAAAAAGGTGGAACAGTTTTGTTGAAATAATTGGTCAAATAATCTGACCGAACTACGCAGGTTTGATTCTCGCCATTAGGTGGGATACGTAGGCAACCCTCATCGGGTCCAACCATGTAACGACCCGACCGGTCGTTTTAGAAAATTACGCCCCTATCCCTAATTTAACTGTTCCCCTAAGTTCATTTCTGCTATTGTGGGTTGGCGGGAGAGTCGGTTCCGAAAATTTGAGCATTTTGGGACACTTAGTCCCCAAATAAGAGCTTTGAAACTAGAAAACGGTCCATAGCCGGAACAGTGTTAAGACGATCTCGGAACGGAAATCCGATGGTTCCATTAGCTCCGTTAGGTGATTTCGGGGTTAGGAGCGCGTTCGGAATGTATTTTGGAGGTCCGTAGCTCAATTAGGCTTGAAATGCCGAAGGTTAAAATTTTGGCGAATCCGATCGATAGGTGAGATTTTGATCCGGGGTCGGAATGGAATTCCGACAATTTCTGTAGCTTCGTTATGTGATTTTGGATATGTCCGCAAATTTTCAGGTCATTCGGACGTCGTTTGGTCGGGTTTTTGATCGAATGTGCAATTCGGAAAGTTTTAAGAAATTTAGGCTTGAATTCAATGTGAATTATGGGTTTTGATGTTCTTAGACGCGTTTTAAGGATTGGAACAAGTTCGAATAAGGTATTAGGATGTGTTGATGTGTTTGGATGAGGTCCCGGGGGACTCGGGATGAATTCGGGTGATTAAACGGCAAAAATCTTAAAAACTTACAGCAGGCTGGTGCCTGCCTTCTGTGGTATTCGCTTCTGCGGAGCTTGGACCGCAGAGGCGAGTCCGCAGAAGCGGCATTGCTCCGTAGGAGCGGGGGTCGCAGGAGCGGATTTTGGATCGTGGAGGCGGTCACGCAGGAGCGGAAAGACTTCCGCAGGAGCGGAAGTGAACTGTTGGTGGCCCTCCGCAGGAGCGGACGTTTGTCCGCATAAGCGAAGTCGCAGAAGCGACTGTAATTCCGCAGAAGCGGAATCGCTGAAGCGACCTAGGGACCACAGAAGCGGATGGCCCAGCCAAGCCTGGACTTCGCAAAAGCGACATTTTTGTCGCGGAAGCGGATCCGCAGAAGCGGAATTTTGTCCGCAGAAGCGGAAATCGCAGGGAGTTAATTTTGTCAGAAGTTAGAAATTTCAGAAACATTTCCAAACTTTGGGGGCTCGGCTTAAGGGGCGATTTGGGCGATTTTGAAGGGAGATTCAAGGGGTTTCTTCAGGTAATCAATTATGGACTCCAATTATGATTGTTGTTGATAATATTATGCAAGTTTTTCATGAAAATGGAGGAATTTGGGTAATTAATGGGGGTTTTCACCCTAGACCAAACCTTTAGAAAATCAAGGTTTTGAGTGGGCAAATGGAGTCCGAATTTGGTAAACTTTATATGCATAGACTCGTATTGAAACAAGGGTTTCGAATATATAACTTTCGTGAATTTTCGATAAGCGTACCGAAAGTCGGATTTTGGCAACTTGTGGGTTTTGGTGTATTTTGAGTTAATTTGATTGGGTAATGCCCAATTAGCCTATTTTGATGTGATTCTATTGATTGTTATCAGATACTACACTTGTGGAGGCCGACATTCGCGGCAAGAGGGTTGTCTCTTAGCGGTTTTGTACCGGAATCGAGGTAAGTGGCTTGTCTAACCTCGTGTGGGGGAACTTTCACCCCTAGGATATTATGTGATAGTTTAAATGCCTTGTACGCGAGGTGACGGGCGTGTACATGCGCTGGTTGTTGTAACACACACTTTACTTGAATTGTCCGATTTGTGATATTCCTGCTCTTAGCTGATAAAAGCGTTACCATTACCCGGTAGTACTTAGAAAAGCATGATTAACTAGGATTCAACATGTTTAATTGCCTAGTTGATTTACTTGAATTCTTGACAAATTGTTGGCACTAATTTCGGTGAAGTTGTAATTTAATATTATATTCTCTCTGTGTGTTTCCTTATTTGATGTGTTGGTGGACTGCGGGTTCAATTCCCGGAGATCCCAGGGCTGTGGGTTCGATTCCCAGAGACCCGGAGTGATATTGCTTGTGGACTGCGGGTTCGATTCCCGGAGACCCAGGGCTGTGGGTTCGATTCCCAGAGACCCGGTGTGTTATTGGTAGGGACTACAGGTTCGATTCCCGAGATCCCGAGTTATTGGTAGGGACTACGGGTTCGATTCCCGAGATCCTGAGTTATTGGTAGGGAGTACGGGTTCGATTCCCGGAGATCCTGAGTTATTGAGATATTATTGAGACATGGGCTGCGGGTTCGATTCCCGGAGACCCAGAGGTACTGAGAATGGGACTGTGGGTTCAATTCCCACGGATCCTGGATTTATTTATTTGAGTTGGTTATTTGTTGTTAGCTTGATTGTAGACAGTTGCAGTAATCATCATAATGTTGTTATTTCGGAAATTATTATCATTTAAACTGTTTATTTTGTTATCATCATTATATTATTGTTTTCTCAGTAGGGCCCCGACCTACCTCGTCACTACTCCATCGAGGTTAGGCTTGGCACTTACTGAGTACCGCCGTGGTGTACTCATGCTACTCTTCTGCACACTTTTGTTGTGCGGATCCAGGTACATCAGAGCAGGCTCGTACTAGGTGATTCTGCAGCTTTCTGGGAGACTTCGAGGTATGATCTGCTACGTCCGCGGATCCGGAGGCTTCCCTTCTATTCTAGTATTACTAGTTGACATCTTCTTCATTTCGTTGTTAGATACTCTTTACACATAGAGCCACAGTTGTATTTCTC
The DNA here is from genome assembly GCA_032618575.1 of Nicotiana noctiflora. Classification (NCBI taxonomy): domain Eukaryota; kingdom Viridiplantae; phylum Streptophyta; class Magnoliopsida; order Solanales; family Solanaceae; genus Nicotiana; species Nicotiana noctiflora. The sequence continues at coordinate 29,862 of JASVEL010000316.1, read as the reverse complement.
TTTTAGTCTGTGTTACCGTGGGGTTCCGGATCTTGGTAGTGTTTATTTATTGTGTGACGGATGTATGTGCCAAGTGGCACGGATTACATATCTTCTATGTTATTTTCCGCTGTTTCTTATTTAAGTAATTATAATTTATAGATTCCGCAACGTGTTAGGCTTACCTAGTCGTGGGGACTGGGTGCCATCACGACATGTTCACAATTGGTGAACTAGGGTCGTGACAAGTTGGTATCGGAGCTCTAGGTTCATAGGAGTCACGGGACACAGACCGGTTACTTAGAGTCTCGCTGATCGATACGGAGACGTCTGTATTTATCTACGAGGGGCTATGTAACTGTTTAGGAAACTCTTCATTTCTTTTGGATTCCTTGTCGTGCGACATTATTGGCATCAAAAAAATCTAAACTACTGCTTTCTATTCTCTCACAGATGGTGAGGACACGAGCTAACCGCGATGATCAGGTACCCGCGCCCCCTGTTGCTGCCGTCAGAGGCCGGGGCCGAGGTAGAGGACGAGGACGCGCCCGAGGTGCAGGCCACAGCACCATCGCGCGCTGCCGCTGAGGTGCCACCGGTAGACCAGATTGGAGCGCAGGCACCTGGTACACCGACTACAGCTGCTACTACTCCAGCACTACAGGAGACCCTGGCTCAGTTCATGAGCATGTATACCACTTTAGCCCAGGCAGGACTGCTTCCTCTTGTCGCAGCTACATCTCAGGCCGGGGGAGGGGCCCAGACTCCCGTAGCCGTTACACCGGAGCAGCGTGTGCCAGTGGGACATGTTCCAGATGTTTTGGTTATGCCTCCTGCCGCCCCAACACAACCAGGAGGTGGACCAGCTGCCTCTGAGGACGAGCAACGTAGATTGGAGAGGTTCAAGAAATATGACCCTCCAGTGTTCAGTGGTTTGGCTTCAGATGATGCATTGGGTTTTCTGGAGGAGTGTCATCGTATTCTTTCTACCATGGGGATTGTGGAGACCAGCGGGGTTTCCTTCACTACGTTTCAGTTTCGTGGGACCGCTTATGATTGGTGGCGCACGTATGAGTTGGATAGTCCGGAGGAGTCCGCTTCGTTGACCTGGACGCAGTTTTCAAATCTGTTTTTGACGGAGTTTGTTCCCCAGAGCCTTAGGGATTCTTGGCGCTCGGAGTTTGAGCGGTTGCGACAGGGCTCCATGTCAGTATCGGAGTATGCCATCAGTTTCACCCGTCTGGCCCGGCATGCACCGGCCTTGGTAGCCACGGTTCGGGAGAGAGTACGGAGATTTATTGAGGGCCTGATTCCGCCGATCCGGTCCAGCATGGCCAGAGAGTTGGAGACAGATATATCTTATCAGCAGGCAGTTAGCATTGCCGGGAGGATCGAGAGTATGCTCCCTAGAGAGCGGGGAGATAGAGAGGCCAAGAGGTCTCGTGAGTCGGGCCATTTCTCTGGTGCCCGCACTTCAGCAGCCGGTCGTTTTGGCAGGGGATATTCCGGCCGTCCAGTTCACTCAGCATTGCCCGCAGCCGGTAGCACTCCAGGTCTTCCAGCACCACAGGAGCCTTATTATGCTCCCCCAGTTTCCAGTGCACCTCCTGCACGGGGTCCTTCCAGGGGTCAGACTAGTGGGGTTGAGGCCGGTCAGTCACAGCCACCGCGTCCTCTCACAGCTTGTTTTGAGTGCGGGGATACTCGCCACCTGGTTAGGGAGTGCCCCAGGCGTAGGAGGGGAGCACCTCACCAGTCTTCGCAGCATCAGCGTGGTTCTCAGGGTCAGCAGGCTATCATTCCAGCTCCAGCTGCTATTCCACCTGCCCAGCCAGCCAGGGGCGGGGGTCAGGGTTCTAGAGGCCGCCCTCGAGAGGGGGGACAGGCCAGATTCTATGCTATTCCCGATCGCGCTGCAGCTGTTGCATCTGACTCTGTTATCACAGGTATTATTCTGGTTAGTCACAGGGAGGCATCGATTCTATTCGACCCTGGTTCCACTTTTTCATATGTGTCTTCTTACTTTGCTTCTCATCTGGGTGTGCCTCGGGATTCTTTGAGTGCCCCCATTTATGTTTCCACTCCGGTGGGTGATTCTTTGGCAGTGGACCGCGTATATCGGTCGTGTTTGATTACTATTTGTGATTTTGAGACCAGAGCGGATTTATTGTTGCTTGGGATGGTCGATTTTGATATTATTCTGGGCATGGACTGGTTGTCGCCCCATTATGCTATTCTTGATTGTCACGCCAAGACCGTGACGCCGGCTATGCCAGGCATTCCACGTATTGAGTGGAGTGGTACTCTAGATCACACCCCTAGCCGTGTTATTTCTTTTCTCAGAGCTCAGCGTATGGTTGAGAAGGGGTGTGCTGCTTATCTAGCCTATGTGCGGGATATCAGTGTTGACACTCCCTCTATTGATTCTGTTCACGTGGTACGTGACTTTGCTGATGTATTTCCAGCTGATCTTCCGGGCATGCCGCCCGACAGAGATATTGACTTTGCTATTGACTTGTTGCCGGGCACTCAGCCCATTTCTATTCCACCGTACCGTATGGCTCCTCCTGAGCTGAAGGAGTTGAAGGATCAGTTACAGGAGTTATTGGTCAAGGGTTTTATTCGACCCAGTGTTTCGCCTTGGGGTGCTCCTGTATTGTTTGTGAAGAAAAAGGACGGTTCTATGCGTATGTGTATTGACTATCGTCGGCTGAATAAGGTTACAGTGAAGAACCGGTATCCTTTGCCCCGTATTGATGATTTATTTGACCAGTTACAGGGCGCACATGTGTTTTCTAAGATTGATTTGCGCTCCGGGTATCACCAGCTGAAGATTCGGGAGCCAGATATCCCGAAGACTGCCTTCAGGACCCGGTATGGTCACTATGAGTTCCTCGTGATGTCTTTTGGGTTGACTAATGCCCCAGCAGCCTTTATGCATTTGATGCACAGTGTGTTCAGGCCTTATCTGGACTCGTTCGTGATTGTCTTCATTGATGATATTCTAGTATATTCTCGGAGCCGGGAAGAGCACGAGCAACATTTGAGGATAGTGCTTCAGATTCTGAGGGAGAAGCAGCTTTATGCCAAGTTCTCTAAATGTGAATTTTGGTTGAGTTCAGTGGCATTTTTGGGCCGCGTGGTGTCGAGTGATGGTATTCGAGTAGATCCGAGGAAGGTGGAGGCCGTGCAGAGTTGGCCCAGACCCTCCTCCGCTACTGAGATACGCAGCTTCCTTGGTTTGGCGGGCTACTACCGTCGTTTCGTAGAGGGGTTCTCTTCGATTGCAGCACCTATGACTAGATTGACCCAAAAGGGTGCCCCTTTTCGGTGGACAGACGAGTGTGAGGCGAGCTTTCAGAAGCTCAAGACAGCTTTGACTTCGGCCCCTATATTGATGTTGCCTACAGGTTCGGGGTCCTATACCGTATATTGTGATGCCTCACGAGTTGGACTCGGTGCGGTATTGATGCAGGACGGTAGGGTGATTGCCTACGCGTCGAGACAGCTGAAGGTGCATGAGAAGAATTACCCTGTTCATGATTTGGAGCTAGCTGCCATTGTTCACGCCTTGAAAATTTGGCGTCATTATTTATATGGGGTTCCTTGTGAGATCTACACTGATCACCGGAGCTTGCAGCACTTGCTTAAGCAGAAGGACCTGAATATGCGTCAGAGGAGATGGTTGGAACTACCGAAGGACTATGATATTACTATTCTCTATCATCCGGGCAAGGCTAATGTGGTTGCTGATGCCTTGAGTCGTCGGGCAGAGAGTTTGGGGAGTTTAGCATATCTACCAGCTTCGGACAGGCCTATGGCGATGGATGTTCAGGCTTTGGCCAGGCAGTTTGTTAGACCAGATCTTTCGGAGCCCAGCCGGGTTCTGGCTTGTGTGGTTTCTCGGTCTTCTCTATTTGACCGCATCGTAGAGCGTCAGTTCGACGACCCTCATTTGCTTGTCCTTCAGGATAGATTTCGGCGTGGTAATGCTCGAGATGTTACCATTGGGGATGATGGAGTTATGAGGATGCGGGGGCGTATCTGTGTGCCCAATGTAGATGACCTTCGAGAGCTGATTCTAGCAGAGGCCCATAGCTCGCGGTATTCCATCCATCCGAGAGCTGCGAAGATGTATCAGGACTTGAGACAGCATTACTGGTGGAGGCGGATGAAGAGGGATATAGTTGATTATGTTTCCAGATGCCTCAACTGCCAGCAGGTGAAGTATGAGCATCAGCGTCCGGGTGGATTGATGCAGCAGATTGAGATTCCAGAGTGGAAATGGGAGCGCATCACCATGGACTTTGTATCTGGGCTTCCACGGACTGTTAGGAAGTTTGATTCCATTTGGGTTATTGTGGATCGGCTGACCAAGTCCGCCCATTTTATACCGGTGAGCACTACTTATTCATCGGAGCGACCGGCGGAGATCTATATCAAGGAGATAGTTCGGCTGCATGGTATTCCAGTTTCCATCATTTCAGATAGAGGCACTCAGTTCACTTCACGGTTCTGGAGAGCCGTACAGCAGGAGTTAGGTACTCGGGTGGAGCTGAGCACAGCATTTCACCCCCAGACCGATGGGCAGTCCAAACGCACTATTCAGATTTTGGAGGATATGCTCCGTGCGTGCGTGATTGAGTTTGGAGGTTCATGGGATCACTTCTTGCCACTGGCGGAGTTTGCTTATAACAACAACTACCAGTCTAGTATTCAGATGGCACCATACGAGGCCCTATATGGTAGGAGGTGCAGGTCTCCCGTGGGTTGGTTTGAGTCGGGCGAGGCCAGGTTGCTAGGTACTGATATGGTTCAGGATGCAATGGACAAGGTCAAGGTGATCCAGGACAGACTTCGTGCAGCCCAGCCTAGAGAGAAGAGTTATGCGGACAAGAAGGTTCGCGATGTGGCTTTTATGGTTGGTGAATGGGTTCTGCTTCGAGTCTCGCCCATGAAGGGCGTTATGAGGTTTGGGAAGAAAGGGAAGCCGAGTCCTAGATTTATTGGCCCTTTTGAGATTTTGAGGCGTGTTGGGGAGGTTGCTTATGAGTTGGCCTTACCTCCCAGCCTAGCCGGAGTTCACCCCGTATTTCATGTCTCCATGCTCCGGAGATACCATGGTGACCCGTCGCACGTGTTGGATTTCACATCTGTTCAGCTAGACAAAGATCTGTCTTATGTTGAGGAGCCAGTAGCCATTCTAGACAGGCAAGTCAGAAAGCTAAGGTCAAAGAACATCGCTTCGGTAAAGGTTCGGTGGCGGGGCCAGCCGGTCGAGGAGGCGACTTGGGAGACCGAGCAGGATATGCGCAGCCAGTACCCTCATCTTTTCACTACTCCAGGTATGTTTTCTATGCTCGTTCGAGGACGAACGAATCTTTAAGTGTGGGAAGATGTAACGACCCGACCGGTCGTTTTAGAAAATTACGCCCCTATCCCTAATTTAACTGTTCCCCTAAGTTCATTTCTGCTATTGTGGGTTGCCGGGAGAGTCGGTTCCGAAAATTTGAGCATTTTGGGACACTTAGTCCCCAAATAAGAGCTTTGAAACTAGAAAACGGTCCATAGCCGGAACAGTGTTAAGACGATCTCGGAACGGAAATCCGATGGTTCCATTAGCTCCGTTAGGTGATTTCGGGGTTAGGAGCGCGTTCGGAATGTATTTTGGAGGTCCGTAGCTCAATTAGGCTTGAAATGCCGAAGGTTAAAATTTTGGCGAATCCGATCGATAGGTGAGATTTTGATCCGGGGGTCGGAATGGAATTCCGACAATTTCTGTAGCTTCGTTATGTGATTTTGGATATGTCCGCAAATTTTCAGGTCATTCGGACGTCGTTTGGTCGGGTTTTTGATCGAATGTGCAATTCGGAAAGTTTTAAGAAATTTAGGCTTGAATTCGATGTGAATTATGGGTTTTGATGTTCTTAGACGCGTTTTAAGGATTGGAACAAGTTCGAATAAGGTATTAGGATGTGTTGATGTGTTTGGATGAGGTCCCGGGGGACTCGGGATGAATTCGGGTGATTAAACGGCAAAAATCTTAAAAACTTGCAGCAGGCTGGTGCCTGCCTTCTGTGGTATTCGCTTCTGCGGAGCTTGGACCGCAGAGGCGAGTCCGCAGAAGCGGCATTGCTCCGTAGGAGCGGGGGTCGCAGGAGCGGATTTTGGATCGTGGAGGCGGTCACGTAGGAGCGGAAAGACTTCCGCAGGAGCGGAAGTGAACTGTTGGTGGCCCTCCGCAGGAGCGGACGTTTGTCCGCATAAGCGAAGTCGCAGAAGCGACTGTAATTCCGCAGAAGCGGAATCGCTGAAGCGACCTAGGGACCGCAGAAGCGGATGGTCCAGCCAAGCCTGGACTTCGCAAAAGCGACATTTTTGTCGCGGAAGCGGATCCGCAGAAGCGGAATTTTGTCCGCAGAAGCGGAAATCGCGGGGAGTTAATTTTGTCAGAAGTTAGAAATTTCAGAAACATTTCCAAACTTTGGGGTCTCGGCTTAAGGGCGATTTTGGGCGATTTTGAAGGGAGATTCAAGGGGTTTCTTCAGGTAATCAATTATGGACTCCAATTATGATTGTTGTTGATAATATTATGGAAGTTTTTCATGAAAATGGAGGAATTTGGGTAATTAATGGGGGTTTTCACCCTAGACCAAACCTTTAGAAAATCAAGGTTTTGAGTGGGCAAATGGAGTCCGAATTTGGTAAACTTTATATGCATAGACTCGTATTGAAACAAGGGTTTCGAATATATAACTTTCGTGAATTTTCGATAAGCGTACCGAAAGTCGGATTTTGGCAACTTGTGGGTTTTGGTGTATTTTGAGTTAATTTGATTGGGTAATGCCCAATTAGCCTATTTTGATGTGATTCTATTGATTGTTATCAGATACTACACTTGTGGAGGCCGACATTCGCGGCAAGAGGGTTGTTTCTTAGCGGTTTTGTACCGGAATTGAGGTAAGTGGCTTGTCTAACCTCGTGTGGGGGAACTTTCACCCCTAGGATATTATGTGATAGTTTAAATGCCTTGTACGCGAGGTGACGGGCGTGTACATGCGCTGGTTGTTGTAACACACACTTTACTTGAATTGTCCGATTTGTGATATTCCTGCTCTTAGCTGATAAAAGCGTTACCATTACCCGGTAGTACTTAGAAAAGCATGATTAACTAGGATTCAACATGTTTAATTGCCTAGTTGATTTACTTGAATTCTTGACAAATTGTTGGCACTAATTTCGGTGAAGTTGTAATTTAATATTATATTCTCTCTGTGTGTTTCCTTATTTGATGTGTTGGTGGACTGCGGGTTCAATTCCGGAGATCCCAGGGGCTGTGGGTTCGATTCCCGGAGACCCGGAGTGATATTGTTTGTGGACCGCGGGATCGATTCCCGGAGACCTAGAGGCTGTGGGTTCGATTCCCGGAGACCGGCGTGATATTGGTAGGGACTACGGGTTTGATTCCCGAGATCCCGAGTTATTGGTAGGGACTACGGGTTCGATTCCCGAGATCCCGAGTTATTGGTAGGGACTACGGGTTCGATTCCGGAGATCCTGAGTTATTGAGATATTATTGGGACATGGGCTGCGGGTTCGATTCCCGGAGACCCAGAGGTACCGAGAATGGGACCGTGGGTTCAATTCCCACAAATCCTGGATTTATTTATTTCGAGTTGGTTATTTGTTGTTAGTTTAATCGTAGACAGAGTTGCGGTAATTATCATAATGTTGTTATTTCGGAAATTATTATCATATAAACTGGTTTATTTTGTTTTCATCATTTCATTATTGTTTTCTCAGTAGGGCCCCGACCTACCTCGTCACTACTCCATCGAGGTTAGGCTTGGCACTTACCGAGTACCGCTGTGGTGTACTCATGCTACTCTTCTGCACACTTTTGTTGTGCGGATCCAGGTACATCAGAGCAGGCTCGTACTAGGTGATTCTGCAGCTTTCTGGGAGACTTCGAGGTATGATCCGCTACGTCCGCGGATCCGGAGGCTTCCCTTCTATTCTAGTATTACTAGTTGACATTTTTCTTCATTTCGTTGTTAGATACTCTTTACACATAGAGCCACAGTTGTATTTCTCTTTTAGTCTGTGTTACCGTGGGGTTCCGGATCTTGGTAGTGTTTATTTATTGTGTGACGGATGTATGTGCCAAGTGGCACGGAGTACATATCTTCTATGTTATTTTCCGCTGTTTCTTATTTAAGTAATTATAATTTATAGATTCCGCAACGTGTTAGGCTTACCTAGTCGTGGGGATTGGGTGCCATCACGACATGTTCACAATTGGCGAACTAGGGTCGTGACAAAACCACCCCTTTTTAAAAATAAAAAAAAAATGTGTGTGTTTTTGTCAATAAAATCAAAGTGATGCCGTTTTTGTAAATAGCCGAATGTTCCGAAAGGACGCCGAAAGGCTGTTTTTTGCAAAAATAGCCACTTTGAATCATTTTTAATAATTTGCGAGCACAGCCTTGAAATATTCCTTGTGGAAATGTTGCAAGGCCATAGCCGCAAAAAATCAAGTTCGGGTTCACACCCCGTTTGCAAAAATAACCAAAAAATGTTAAATTTTTGATTTTGTTATAAATAAGTCGGGTGATGCTATTCTTGCTTAAAATAAGCCGAATGTCCCTCAAAAGGACGTTGGAAGGCTGTTTTTGCAAGAATAGCCACTTTGAGTCGTTTTTAAATAATTTTGGACACAGCCTTGAAATATTCCCTCGCGGAAATGTCGAAAGGTTGTATCCGCAAAAATCAAGTTTGAGTCATTACTCAACTTTATAAAATAACCACTTTATCAAATAAGCCATTACATGGCCGGGTTTTTGCTGAAATAGCCATATTTTTGCATTTTTAACTTCCTTAGTCTTGTATTGGCTTGTGTCGGTGCTGAACGATGCCCCATAGGCCCCAGGATAAAAATTTTTGAATTTGCATCTTCTTAAATAAAATTTTGTAAAAAGAGCCACTTTGTCTAAATAAGCCATTACATGGCCAATTTATAAAAAATAGTCTTGTGTTGGTTTATGGTGATGCCGAACGATGCCCCATGAGCCACACGATAAAAAAAAAATTTCAAGTTTGTCTTTCTTAAATAAACTTTGCAAAAAGAGCCACTTTGTCTAAATAAGCCATTACACGGCCAGTTTATGAAAAATAGTCTTGTGTTGGTTTATGGTGATGACGAACGATGCCCCATGAGCCACAGGATAAAAAAAATTCAAGCTTATCTTTCTTAAATAAATTTTGCAAAAAGAGCCACTTTGTCTAAATAAGCCATTACACGGCCAGTTTATGAAAAATAGTCTTGTGTTGGTTTATGGTAATGCCAAACGATGCCCCATGAGCCACAGGATAAAAGAAAAACAATTTTCAAGTTTATCTTTCTTAAATAAATTTTGCAAAAATAGTCATTTTGTCAAATAAGCCATTATGTGGCCAATTTTGTAGAAATAGTCATAATTGACACCCAAAATATTCTTATTCTTGTAGAAGTCTCCGGTACAAAATGTGAAAGTTTTTCAAGTTTGTAGTTGGAGTCGCCTTTTATAATTTTTCTTCAAAAAAAAAAAAATCAAATAAACATCTCTTTATTTCTTGCATTAATTTGCAAGAACTACGCTCGGTCCGATTCATGCGGGGTCATGATACGTAGGCAATCCACATAGGATTCGACCATATCCATAACCAAAAAGAAAAAAATGGAAAACTGCAAAAAGAAAAAAAAAAGGAAAAATGAAAAACCCACAAAAAGGAAAAAAAAAAGAAAAGAAAATAATAGAAAAAAGAAGGTGATCAATAAGCGGGATACCTTAATGCTGACATGGTGGCTTTGTTTTGTTGTGTCCGTTTCCAGGAAGGTGGTTGGTTGTGGTTCTAAGATAACTCTTCCCTGTAACACAAAGTCAGAGGACAATGGCAGAGAATCTCAAGGCTGAGTGGGTTGGTACCGGCACCCGACAACAGCTGGTTGAACGGAACCACATGTTAGTTGAAGAAGTCAAAATGTTGAGACAACACGTGGATGAAATGTATCGGGCGTGGATGGATGGAAAATCACTACCCCCGCCACCACCTAGTTTCATGGACCCTGTCCTTACACCGAACCCGATGCCAAATATACCTGCCTATCGCAGCCTTTCCAGCCACCCCAATAGCTCTATCACTCGGTATCCATCTATTTTCCCCCAGGAATGCGCTCCAATCACATCCACTGTTCCCGACGATAAACACCCACCCGAAGCTCATGTTGCCCAACATTACCCCTCCGAGGTTGCTCATCAGGACCCCAAACAGAGCCCGCAGGTTGAACCTCCCCAACGACAAGGTCCAATGGTCGTCTTTGTTAAAGGCCCTCTATATCGAACCCATGGATATCCTTGTAATTCTCTTGGCCCTTACTTCTCCCCACGAGCATACCAGAAACCCCACGGGTCAGGTTTTAGGCCAAATCAGGCCTTTAAAAATGAGAGGCTACTGAAACGAGAAAAGGCTCTCACCCCTTTGGGAGAATCGTATGCCAGTCTGTTCCACAAGTTGAAGCAACTGGACATGTTGAAACCAATTCAGATAAAAATGCCAAATCATCAGTCAAAGAGGTGTGATTTTTCTCAAATGTGCGCATATTGCTCAGGCGCCCCGGGGCATGACATAGAAAAATGTTGGAAGCTAAAAAAAGCAATTCAGGAGCTTATCAATGCAGGCTACATTGTCGTACAAAACCCGGATATAGGCGACACCCGTATGGTTGATGCAGAAGGCAGTGGCTAAAGATATTGTGCTTGGTAATTAGAAATATGCTTCATTTGGGGTTTATCCAAAGTAGAATTTTTGGTGGTTTATTTTATTGTCATTTCTGTTACCCGGGTTATTTCAGGGGCTGTAATCCGGACGTTGTCTTGAAAGTCAAAACCATTCTATCTTACCACTTTGCTTTGTTTAGTGCTGTCTAGGTTTGTAATTCTAGTCTAGTGTGTTCGTTTTGTTGTTCGTCTTGTTGTTTCAACCCATCAGTTTAATACAACTCTTTGTTTCCCATCATTCCTAGTCATTCCATTTCTGATCACTTTGCATTTCTTCTCATACTGACTTTAGCAACATGACATGCACATAATTCTAAGCCTGGTTTCTAAAAGTCAATAAAACAATGTTGAAGATGTAATGATACTCGGAAGAAATAAAAACATATTGGAATACTGTGAAGCCGGAATCAAGTGAATACTAGGGGAAAACATAACATAAAGAAATGCCTTGGAAATGCATCATGCTTCATCGGTTTAAAGCCAAAGGCAAAAGTACCCCAAGACTAAAGGAACCATCCGTGGTATCGAGATTGTTGCCCAATGGCATTGAGAATCGTCAAAAACAGAAGGCAAATATGTGATTTGGTCGAAAGATAGTTTGTACTTGGTAGGTTTTGAAGATTGGAATGACGAAGGCATTTTGTTCGGCTACCCAAACACTTCGTCCATTGTTATCCCCTTTGAGCCATATTATATTTTCTTTCACATCCCTCTTTCGGAAATAAAAAAAAATTTGAGGATGGAGCGGGAAAATCAAATGGAGAAAAGAAAAAAAAAAGAGAAAAAGAAAAAAAAAAGAAAAGAAAAGAAAGGAAAAGAATGCAAAGAAGAAATCGGGAGAAGTCAAATCGCAACAAGGAAGCGATCTTATGATCTGAACTACGGCTGACTTGATCCCGAAAGGGTACGTAGGCATCCTCACTGAGGTTCAGTCACAATAAAGAAAAATCTGAAAATCTAAAAATCCCCCGAGAAGGAAACTGGGGCAGAAGTTATGTTTGTTGAAGGAATAAGATTCCGAAAGTTGTAATCATTAACCCACATTGAAATAATTTTGAGCCTTTATATCCTTTTTTCTAAACCCCATCCAAAAGCCTGCATTACGGTCCAAAGGAAGACCTTCCGATCAATCTTCAAGAAATGCCGAGTCAAGCGAACAAAGGTCAATCACATCAGGGGCAACACTCCAGGAGAGTGAAGAACTCAAACCACCACGAGACTCCAAGATGAGAGAAGTCAAAATGAGAGAGTCTTATCGGTGAAAACCCGCACGGGCACCGTAAGGCGATGGTGAGTTGAAAGAAAGAAAGATCAAATGAGAGAGGCTTGTTGGTGAAAACCCTACGGGCGCTGCAAGTCGACTAAGGATCAGATCAAAGAAATGAAGTATTGAAGACCGGTTTCACAGCAGAACTTTGCAACAAGAGTTGAACATCAACTTTGCTATACGGAGAAGGCCAAAAGTGCATGTCAAGGTCGCTAGAGTCGGTATTCAAAATCTGTTAGGTCATTCGTCTGTAGGTTTGTTGTTAGGAATAGTATTTTCCTTTCTTTTTATTCTTCACACTTTGTTTTACCCTCCTTCTTATCGAGTCGGTCAGGTCATAACAAGTACAGAAATGATTTCGAAATTTGCCACCAAGCTCTCCAATTGCACAAGATGAGATTTAGCCAACACGACAATTGTCGTAGGTCGGGGAATGACAAGGCCGGTGATTTAAGCCCACAAGAGCAACATGTGCAATGAAGATCATGCAAGACACAAGGGTCGGCAAGGTGCCAACTCAAGGAAAATATAACAAATGGAAGTACGGGGTTCGAACGGAGAGGGGGTATATCTTCTGACAAGAGAAAGAGTCAGTCAAGAAACACCAAAGGTTGTCAAGTGGAGTCATCAAAGGAATCGAGATCGGAGTTTGTGGTATCCGTCAAGAAAGGGACAATATACATACCTAAAGAGAGTTGGATTTTGAACAAAGAAAAAGTGAAAATGGATAGTCGGTGAACAGGCAAGGCACTCGGTTGGAAAGTAGTCGCCATCAAAGTTCAAGGCCACAACCAACCACCGCATTTAAACTAACAGATTTTTCTTTGCTTTGAAACAGGGGCATAGATGTTATTGGACCGATAGAGCCAGCAGCTTCCAATGGGCATAAGCTCATTTTTTGTTGCGATTGGTTATCTTACCGCATTGGGCCGAAGCAAAGGGCAAGTTTGCGCCAAATTGGCAGGGACCGTTTGTGGTATCACGGGTGTTGTCCAATGGAGCATTGCATTTAACAGATGTTGAAGGAAAGTGCGTAGAGATTGCTATCAATTCAGATGCAGTCAAAAGATACTATGTATGATTCCTTTTCAATTATGTGTTCTGTATTGTGTTGTGATTTTGGAATTGAAATGACGAAGGCGTTTTATTCTCTGTCCAAACACTTTACCCATTGATAACCCCCTTGAGCCTTAATATCCCTCTCCCGAAATCGCTTTTAGCACAATAAGATCGAAATTGACAAAATGAAAATGATGAAAAAATGATGATGAAAAATGTTGATAAAAAAAAGTGATGAAAAATGATGAGAGAATGAAAAAGAGAAAAAGACAAAGAAATCGGGAAAAAGTCAAAAAGAAATCCATCTAACTTATGAAGTTGGATGAACTACGTCCGACTTGATCCCGAAAGGGTACGTAGGCAGCCTCTCTGAGGTTCAGTCACAATAAAGAAAAAATCCAAAAATTCCCCACATATTGAAACTGGGAAGTTATGTTTAATAATTCCGAGAGTTGTAAATATTTTTGAACCCTCGTGAAATTTTGAGCCTTTATACCTTTCTTTCTTAACCCATCCAAAAGCCACGTTACGGTCCAAAGAAAGACCTTCTGATCGATTCCGAAATGATAACAAATACAACGAAGGAGGAGCGAAGCATCGGAAAATACCCGTGGAACAGAAAACAAAATACAAAAAGGAAAAATGGAAAAAATAAAAAAAATGAGAGAGTCTCACCAGTGAAAACCTTAATCGGCACTGTGAGATGATTGTGAGGTTGAGAGAATAAATGAGAGAGCCCTATTGGTGAAAACCTTTCGAGGCACCGTAGGACGATCGTGAGGACTACCAGAAAAAGAGAAAAGGCAGCAAAAACAGTATCGGTTTGGGTTGGAAACAATTCGGAGACAGAATAATGATTGGAACGAACTGGGTCAGAGTTTAAATACATGGCATGGTCGGCGGAATCAGCCGGCAAATACCCAGATAAGTTCTATCATCTCTCCAAAACGCCCTTACCTTTCTTTTATTTTTCTGCATTTCATTGTTTACCTTTTGAGAGTTAACTACCAGCTCCTGATAATGAAAGTTGAAACAACACTGGATCAGAAAGGAAGAATTGGGAAGGAAATAAGGAAGCTTGGCAAAACATGGCCAAAGGAAAAGAAAACAAAACAAAAATAGAAAAGTGAGAAAATACAAAAAGAGTCTGCAAGGGATAAGCGGTTGAAAGTTATACAGCAGAAGAAAAAGCAAAAAGAGGAAAGCAATAAGAGGCAGGGGCGGCAGATGCCAGTTGCCAGCAGTTTATATCTAATAAATTTTGTTTCATGATTCATGCAGGAACAAAGTGTCATTATTCACTTTAAAGCGAATGTGACCAATGTGGAAAAATAGAAAACACCCAAAAAGAGGAAAGTTTGACGATAAGTGGAGAAATTCACAGATGAGAGACAACTGGTAAAAGAAAATACCAAAAGAGGAAGTTTTAAATCATGGTTGAAATCGGGGTGCCCGCCCGAAGAATGGTATGGCGATTTATTTTCGAAGTTTATTGTTGAAGTCAGGGTGCCCGCCTGGAGAATGGAATGGCATTTTACTTTAAGTTTTAGTTGAAGTTTTAAATTGTTGTTGAAATCGGGGGGCCCGCCCGAAGAATGGTATGGCAATTTATTTTTTATTGTTGAAGTCAGGGTGCCCGCCTGGAGAATGGAATGGCATTTTACTTTAAGTTTTAGTTGAAGTTTTAAATTGTTGTTGAAATCGGGGGGCCCGCCCGAAGAATGGTATGGCAATTTATTTTTTATTGTTGAAGTTAGAGTGCCCGCCTGGAGAATGGAATGGCATTTTACTTTAAGTTTTAGTTGAAGTTTTAAATTGTTGTTGAAATCGGGGTGCCCGCTCGAAGAATGGTATGGCAATTTATTTTAAAGTTTGTTGTTGAAATCGGGGTGCCCGCCCGAAGAATGGTATGGCAATTTATTTTAAAGTTTGTTGTTGAAGTCGGGGTGCCCGCCCGAAGAATGGTATGGCGATTTATTTTTTAAAGTTCATTGTTGAAGTCAGGGTGCCCACCTGGAGAATGGAATGGCATTTTACTTTAAGTTTTAATTGAAGTTTTAAGTTTTTTGTTGAAGTCAGGTGCCCGCCTGGAGAATGGAATGGCGATTTATTTTCAAAGTTTGTTGTTGAAGTCAGGTGCCCGCCTGGAGAACGGAATGGCGATTTATTTTCGAAGTTTGTTGTTGGAGTCAGGTGCCCGCCTGAAGAATGGAATGGCAATTTAATTTCTGTTAGGCGCCCACCTTCTAATACGGGAATACATTTCTGCATTGCACGTTTAATTTCTGTTAGGTGCCCACCTTCAAATACGGGAATATTTTTTGCATCGCATTGCACGTTTAATTTCTGTTAGGCGCCCACCTTCTAATACGGGAATACATTTCTGCATTGCACGTTTAATTTCTGTTAGGTGCCCACCTTCTAATACGGGAATACATTTCTGCATTGCACGTTTAATTTATGTTAGGTGCCCACCTTCAAATACGGGAATATTTTTCTGCATCGCATTTCATACATATCTGCATTTAAAAAAAAAGGAAAAAGAAAAAGAAAAAGAAAAAAAGAAAAATATGAAAAGAAGAAAAAAAATGAATGAAAAAAAAATGAAAAAAAATGAAAAAATTCGGACATTCAATAACATGATGTGCCCAGTCACCATACTGGGGCAGAAAAATCTTTCTTTGGTTGTTTATTTAATCACAAGCAGGGGTCCACCTGGAGAATGGACGAAATATTTCATATTGAAGAGGTTGAACAAGTCAAGGCAATTACAGGAATGCCGGTGAAAAGTTGAACATGTTCAAGGCGATAACAAGAATGCCATTGGAGCGAAGATACAAGTTGAAGGCAATAACAAGAATGCCGTTGCAAGGAATACAAGACACAAGATCAAGAAAATACAAAAAGACAAGTTGGAAGACATAGATAGGATTTTTGTAATTCATAGGTTGTAGCTTAGGCTAGCTCCTTTTATCTTTACCCTGGTGTAATAAGGAGTCAGTCAGCAATGACAGCAGTAACAACAGCAACAGCAGTAAGATCACAGTCCTTGGTAGTCCCAGGTCAAAACTTTTCAAAACGCTTCACGATGGAATACTCGAACGGGTAAAAATCGTTCATAGTTGCTCACTTATCTTTGCACGGAAACTCTTCGTGTCCCCGAGCAAAGAGGGGCAGCTGTGAGCACGTGATTTTTACCCTACACATGAGTTATTCCTATAAAATTCAAAATAAATAATTTTTCCTTAGTTTTATAATTTTGTGTGAATTTTGTGTTAGTTGTTCTGCATGTTATTTGCGTGTGATAAATGAAAATACAAAAATTTGCATCTTTAGGAAATTAACTCTTTTTCTAACAAATTAAAGAAAAAATCAAAAATTAGTTAGCTTTTAATTGAAAATTGTCAAAAAGAGGTAATTAGTTTAATTTTTAATAAGTTTCAAATAATTACAAAGTAGAATAAATACAAAATACAAAAAAAAAAAATAATAATACAAAGAAAATAAAATACAAAAAAAAGAGATGGTGGAAAATACAAGGAAAAAATACAATACAAAATAACAAAGGCACAAAACTTGGGCCAAAGAAATACCCAACACCCTTCAGCCCAAACGCCCAACCAGCCCAGATGGGTACCCGTCCGCCCCAGCCCAATAACCCAGAACCGGTTCCCCCCCTTTTAAAATCCCAGCCGTCCGTGACTTTTAATCCAACGGTTACGAATTAATTTTGTAATTCAATATACTAAAATCAATTAAAGACAAGACCTAGTCTCATTACAACCTTAACCCCCACGAACCCTCTTGTCTGCCTTCTCTCAAACACAGCCGACTCAGCCGGCTTCATTCTTCATCTCCACCGCCGTCGCCGCTAGGGTTCCGCCGCGGGCGGCGGCGGCCGGCCACCTTTCCCGGCCAAAATTACACCAAAACACTCCTCTCCTTCTCCTCGTCACTCCCCCGCCATTAGTTTCTTTCAAACATCAACCAAACGCCTCCAAAATTAAACCCTAGTTCGCGCCGCCACTCCCTCCCATGGCGGCACCGCCACTTAAAACCACCCCAAATCTTCACCTCACCATTCTTCTAACAACCCTCAACCGTGACACATGAAGATTGAGTCCCAAAGCCGCCGGAAACTCAAGTTTAAGTCAACAAGCCGCGGAAAACTTCAAGAAAAGGGTGCGTTTGAGAAGGGATCAAGCAATCATTCAAGAACATGAAGGAAACAATTGAAGAAAACAGAAAAAAAGAGAAATGAAGAAAAATCAGAAAAACGGAAAAAAATAAAGAAAAGAACCGAAAAAAAAAAGCTAAGTCTTCTTTCTTTAATTCTATCTATTTTTGTTTGTTTGTCGCCTATCTCTGTTACATTTTGTTAATACTAATGTGTCAATTGAATGCATCATGAATTTGTTCCTTGTTATTTGTTTCTGATTTTGATTCATAATTCTTGTTAGTTTCTGATCGTTTTAGCAATTTTTGGATGTTTAGATTTTGATATATTTTCTGTTAGTTTTGATTACTATTGTTAGATTTTTGTTAAATTGATAGTTTCTGTTAATTTTCAGATTATTAGATTAGTGTTTAATTTTTGGTTAGTTTGTTTTAGCAAATTCCAGATTTTTTTTTTTTTAGATTTTCGGATTTCTCTTAAAGACTTCCGACTCTTGTTTCTGTTAATTTCTGTTTCTTGGCCATGGTTTGATTTTTTCTAAATAATTACTTTCTGATTTGTTACTAGATTTTGTTAGATTGTTGTTAGTCTCTGTTTTAGATTTTTGGGAATTATCTGTTAAATTGTCGAATTTGTTCATTGATTGTTTTGAATCTGTTTGAGATGATTGATCAGTGAATCTGTTATCGATCGACAATTAGGATGTATTGGTTATAGCTGAAAAGTTAGTGATTTTAGTTTGATTAGCGAATTCGACTCTAGATTAGTTTATATTCAAGATAGGTCGATAGTTGAAATCACTTGATTCTTAGCAACCTAAGGTGTTTTACTTAATAGATTCAAAGGCGATTAGTTATTCGATTAATAAGACTCACCATCTATCAATTGTTTCCCTAGTCTTGTCAATTGAGTAATAGATCAAAAGTGGTTATATTTGTAAGATTGCTTAGGGTTGGCTATAGGAGAAATGTGATTTTAATTAGCGAATTATTCTGAATTTAAAGTAGTTGAGAGGCCAATTGGCTAGTTGATCAATAGTCACTAAATTGTGGCTATTTGATAAACACAAGTCTGAAAATAGGTTAAATAAGAGAAAATACAGAATTTAGAAAAAGGTAATAAACCTTAAGAAGCAAGGGTAAATTGGGAAAAGGAAATAGGTAAAATTGTAATAATATTAAAAGAGAAAGGGTGCAATTGGAAAGGGAAATGGTAAAGTTGTTATAAATATAGAGCATTAAGGGCAACTTGGGGATAAAAAAGGTAGAATTAGTAGTTGTCCTTAATAAGTGAGGGCACAATAGGTAATGCAAGGGAAATAGAACATGGTAGAGTGTTCTAGAATGGGTCTTAGTGTAGAATTCAATGAAATAATTGCACTAACTTGTGCAACAAGCTAGGAATTAATGGGTTTTTAATTAAATTCAGATTTCTTATTTTTGGGTCTATAAATAGGTATTTTCAGCTTTAGAAAAAAAAGGGGGGGTTTCAATCTGATTTTAGAGTCTTTCTTAGTATATTTAAGCTATATGAACCCTAGAAAAAATCCCAAAAAATATTGGTTAAATTCCAGATCTGAAATTAACATTTCAGATTGATTTTTCTTCTATTTTGCCTTTAAATTCATTCCAAAAAAAAAAACCAAACCAAAAACAAGAGGATAGTCTGTTACAAATCAGTGAGAAACAGTTTTCAAGTGAGATTTGGTTTTGAAATAATTTGAAATTCTAAAAATCCTCTCCTGGGTTCACTGTTTGGTTCACTGCTGCTGTTGGAAACATTGAGCTGATGATGCTAATTGTTTGCGGCTGAAATTGTTTGCTGAACCCTACTTTGTAGCTGCTGTCAATTAAATCTAATGGGTTTACTCAACTTTTCAGGTACACATTTGTAATTTCAAGCTCATGGAAGTAAATTGAAGTGCTCATTCTTTTATTTGTTGACTTAATCTAGTTCTACTCGTTTTTATTTCTGTTTGTAAATTGGCCATTGATTTAAGAAAATTGTTACGGATTTAGATGTATTGATGGTTATTTGGTAACTGTAATTGGAATTATTGCAAGTTAAAACTAGAAATATTGGCTGTGTTTATCAACACACATAAGTACTCTCATTTGCTCTAATCATTATTTGCTAGTTAGTTCCCTTTCTCTGCAATTAGATAACACTGCACAGCTGTGGTAATTTTGGAATAATAGTATGATATAGCAGCAATCATAATAGGATCAGCAGTTAATAAAGTTTAGCTTTGCTTTTTTATTTTTTTACGTTAATTTTGATAAAAAAAAATGAAAAAAAAAATAGAATTTAATTACAGATTGATAAATATCACTATGATGATTAACAACATTTGTTTTACCGTTTCGATACCTTTCAATTTGTTTGTTAATGTATTACATTGTGGGCTTACAGCTATGTTTAGATGTATATTAAGCATTCAGGAATTAGAAAAAGAGTTGGCACAAGTAAAAATGAAATTTGGCTTGACTACAGTGAGTAATAGGAGGTGGCCATTTCGGAATTGTCTTATTAAACAAGGGATTAATATTTGTTCATCTGGGATTCAATCTTTAGATTTTAGGAATATACCAAACTGGAACCAACGCTAAAACGAAGCAGAAAACAAAGTAGAACTAATCAGGATCTTCGAGACAAACGAAGTACAAAACTTAGAATATTATAGGCTTGACCTTAATAAATAATTGGGATGAGCCTCGCATAACGTTAAACAAGCGAGGCCCCCATTTAGTAATGGTTTAAAACAATTAGACTCGGGAAGACTACTAGCTAATTTCATAGTCTTACCCAAAACAATTAAAAGCCGATAGACGTTACTTTAGGGCACAATTTTGATATACTTTCCTATGAACGAGTGTGCACTTGGTGCGACTCAAATCCAAATCTCGGCAAAGCCGAAATATACCGAAAGTCATAGGCGTACTGGTTGCGGTATGACTCGAGGCGTGTTTCCGCGATATCGCAAATTCTTAAAAAGTAATATTTATGTAAAAAGCACATTATGTTGTTAAAACCCATAATTAAGTCAAACAAGAGTCGGGAACGACAGTGGAGCGACCGTGCTAAAACCACGGAATCCGGGAATGCCTAACACCTTCTCCCGGGTTAACAGAGTTCCTTATCCGGATCTCTGCTTCGCAGACATTTTTAAGAGTCAAAATTCCTCGGATTCGGGATTAACCGGTGACTTGGGACACCATTATCATTCCCAAGTGGCGACTCTGATTAATCTCTAATAAAATCCCGAACCGATTGTCCTTTAATTGGAAAAACTCCTTCCCTTACGTTATTTTATCCGTTTCGGGCATTTGAGCGTTGGGGTATACCCTACGAGCGTATTCATATGCTTTAAGTATGTTGGGGTAGTAAAAAGGGAGGTGTGACACCCCATAATTCGGGCAGATTCAGTGGTACCTCATCTAGAGGTAGAGATTCTCATGGTAGAGGCCACCCTCCTAGGCCTTATCAGTCAGCTCTTCAGGTTTCTCACGATGCGTCTAGTGGTCGTAATCCTCAGCCACATTATTTTGATCAGCAGCCTATCAGGGCACCACCACTTCACTATTCTCAGCAGTCGAGGGCTTGTTTTACGTGCGGTGATCTTAGGCACATTGCAAGGTATTGCCCTCGAGCTTCTGACAACTCTCAGCAGCAAGGTTCTTGTGCTATGGTTCAGGCCCCGGTTCCCCCACAGCCAGCCCAGCCAGCTAGAGGCAGGGGTAGAGGACATAGAGGTGGAGGCAGAGGTCATAGAGGTGGAGCTCAGACCGGTAGAGGTAGAGACCAGCCAACAACTGATCGTTCCAGAGATACTGCTCGGGTTGGTGGGGCCCAACCCCGATGTTATGCACTTCCTGCCAGACCATAGGTTGAGTTCTCAGATGCCGTCATTTCAAGTATTAGTTTTGTTTGTGATAGAAAGGCATCAGCATTATTTGACCCTGGGTCTACATATTCGTACGTGTCTTCCTATTTTGCACCGTACTTGTTTCAGCCTAGAGAACTACTGGGTGTTCCTATTCATGTGTCTACACCAGTAGGTGATTCTATTGTGGTTGATCGAGTTCATCGGTCATGTATTGTAGTGATTGAGGGTCTTGAGACCCGTGCTGATTTATTACTCCTAAATATGGTGGACTTCGATATTATATTAGGCATGGATTGGCTATCTCCATATCATGCTATTTTAGATTGCCATGCCAAGACTGTGACTTTAGCTCTGCCGAATTTGCCTCATATAAAGTGGAAAGGAATTTCAGGTCATACTAGCCGCAATGTTATTTCTCATGTTAAGGCTCAGTGTATGGTTGGAAAGGGGTGTTTGGCTTATTTGGCCTATGTTCGTGATTCCAGTGCTGAGGTTCCTTCTATTGACTCGGTGCCCGTGGTTCGCAAATTTCTTGAAGTATTTGCTTCAGACTTGCTAGGTATGCCGCCTGACAGGGACATTGATTTTTGCATTGACGTGGCTCCAAGCACTCAGCCCATTTCTATTCCCCCATACCGTATGGCTCCGCCATAGCTGTCACGACCCCAAATCCGTCCGTGATAGCGCCCAGCACACTGCTAGGTGAGCCCGACCAATCAACAACAATCACGGAGCCACAAGCTCACTTTATCCAATTTAAGCATAACAGTGATAGATATATTAAAAACAGGGAACCAAGTCCCAACACGTGCCAACTCCCATAGACCGAAGGTTCAAGAGTCATGAGCCTCTACAGAGTATACAAAGTGTAAATAGTGAATATAACTGTGCACAAGTGTGGGATAATCGGAACAAAATATAGACAAACTGGAGAATCAGGTCCTGCGAATGCTGGCAGCTACCTCGACTGTCCAAAAGCACTCCCGAGCCGCAATGGAATCAGCTCTGCTGTAATGTACCTGGATCTGCACACAAGGTGCAGGGAGTCGGGTGTGAGTACTTCCAACTCAGCAGTAATAAAAGTAAATAATGTTGAAGGGAAGAAGACCACGATAGGTACTATCTCATGCTACACAATACAGAACTATCTTTTTATTCCTTTCAAGCATATGTGAGTAGATTATTTAGAAATCTCAATTTTAGCTACTTCCTTTCATAATAATATACCAATACCTGGATACAATCTCAAGCAGTGCAAGTCCGCACTCAAATCAGCCCCTCGGGCTCAGCACTCCTTATCAATTTACACCAGGAGATCTGGTCAATAAGGCAACTAATGCATGTGTGCCAGTAATGTATGAGTGTTGAATGTTATGCCACGTAGTACACGTAAATCAATGTATGTATGCCATGCAATGCATATGACCGCTACGGCGTGTAGCCCGATCCAATTTGGGTACCCGTGCTCACTAGGGGTGTCCAGACTCCGGAGGGGCTCCTACAGCCCAAGCATAATAATAATATCACACCTGCTGCGGCGCGCAGCCCGATCCATATACCACTGCGGCGTGCAGTCCGATCCATGCATGTGGATGCATATGCTCATATGAATGTCATGCCCTAACATATGGCCCTCAGCCCCAATCAGTCTAACAAATAATCAAGAAAAACCCTACGGGCAACAATATCATATTTGCTCACAGCTAAAATGTTATTAAGACCTTGTTGAAGTTTTTCATAACCTTATAAAAATGTTGAATAGGAAAATACCATTTAAAACCTTAAATTTAGAATAAAATATGCACAGTGTTATCAAGACAATGATACCAATCCCTGAAGGATCCAAATAATCGACACGAAGTCCAAGCATGATAATTAGTCCAATTCATTTCAACAATTAGGTGTTATTATTTATTACGCGGGACGGACCAAGTCACAATCCCCAATGGTGCTCTACCTCATGCCCGTTATCCGACGTGCAAGTCACCTCGACACAGCACTAAGATGTGCAAGTACGGGGTTTAGTAACCCTCACGACATCATTTACAAGTATTACCCACCTCGAACCGACGAAAACTCATGCCCTCGACGCCTTAGCTCCTCGAACCGGCATCCACGCACGTCAAAACTAGCACAAATCAGCACAAACATATCAAAATAGGCTAATGGAACATAACCCAATCGAAAGAAATCGAAAACTATCAAAAATCACGAAATTTGCAAAACCCGAGCCCCGGGCCCACATCTCGAAAAATTTCGAAAATCATATTTCCGAACCCTCGTCTCGCCACGAGTCCATACATATAAAATTTACCAAAATCGGAGTTCGATTGGCCTTTCAAAACCCAAATTTCCGTTTTCAATATCTAGGCCACAATCCTTCACAATTTCTACCCAAATTCATGAAGATTAATGTTACTTCTACCATAAAATGATGTTTTGAGTCAAGAAACTTACCTCCGATGAATACCCGATGATTTCCCAGCATTTTCCCGTGATTTCTTCTCTCTAAAGCTCAAAAATGGTGTTTTGGGTATATGAACCCGTAAGCCCTCTGTTCTACAATTAAACTTACTCCCTGAACATTTAACTCTACGCGATCGCAGCACTGGGCTCGCGATCGCGATGCACAAATCCTGGGCTGCCAAATTTTCCTCTACGTGATCGCGTGAACCTGGACGCGATCGCGGTGACCCACTTAACGACCCTACGCGATCGCATCAATACACACGCGATCGCGATGCACAACCAGTCAACTTTACGCGATCGCATCACTCTTCCCGCAATCGCGAAGAACAAATTTCCGGCCTCACTCTGATACACTACGCGATCGCAGACTCAACCTTGCGATCGCAGAGCTTCCCAGCTTTGCCCTACGCGATCGCATACATAGCTTCGCGATCGCAAAGCACAAAAATTCTCTGCATTGATTGCACCAGAAACAGCAGTGCCTTTGGCACAAATTGGTCCGTTTGGACCCCCGAATTCATCCCGAGGCTCTGGGGACCCCAACGAAAACCACCAAAATACTCCAAAACAGGATACGAACTTGTTCCAATCATAAAAACACCATCCTAAACATCAAAATCACCAATTACACACGGATTCAAGCCTAAGTTTCTTCAAAATTTCCGAATTGCTCATTCACTCAAAAACCCGACCAAACGACGTCCGAATGACCTGAAAATTTGCAGACATATCCAAAATCGCATAATGAAGCTACAGGAATTGTCGGAATTCCATTCCGACCCCCGGATCAAAATCTCACCTCCCATCCGGTTTTCGCCAAAATTCAACCTTAGCCAATTCAAGCCTATTTCTACATCGGGCCTCCAATTTCAATTCCAATTGCTCTACTAAGTCATAAATGATCCCCCGAAACTAGTCGAATCATCAGAATCTGATTCCGAGCACTCTAACTCTATAGTCAACTCCTGGTTGACTTTTCATATTCAAACTTCCTTCAAACATGCTATTTGCTTCATTTTCAATTCAATTCACTCCTAACTCACCCGATAGGCTCTAACACCGATATAAAAGCATAAAACATGTAATTGCAACATGACGGGGTGGTAAATTCCCGTAACGACGGGCCGGGTCGTTACATTCTCCCTAACTTAAACAATCGCTCGTCCTCGAGCGTACTAAGAGTTGTACTAGAAGCAACCCAATAGCTGAATGACCTTACCAAGCATATATTCGGGCGATCATACGTCACCCTATCTCACATAAGTCCGAAAACACCATATAGTCAAAATTTCACAGACCATCTGAACCATAAATCACATTGCACTTTCCGAAATCATAGGCCAAATGCAAATCCCATGCCTATACTCAGGATACACTCGAATCCACTGCAATAACCCATATTCACTACTCCGGCTAAGATCATATGATGTATCAAACAACCCAATCACTCGAGACAATAGTCTCTAATCACACAATTTCCCATGATAACCAAATACCAACTGAAAAACCCTTTTTTATTAGATAGAGTCTTGTTCCAACACCTTCATATCATGCCCACGACAACCGAACACGCGATATATCGAACCCATCTCTCAGGTCAACCATTCATGAATCCATTTCACTTTTAACCGATACCACAATAGGTTTCGGAGTCAAGCCTCGATTTTTACCTTTCTAACAAGCTAAGATCCAATATGCTCGTATTCATTAATGACTCCAACGGTCATTTCGATTATAGCACACCGCACTGGTGATAAGACACCTCAACATCCGCCTAAGCCACGACGAGCACGACATAGGCTCCAATAGAAACGTCCGAACACACTCGAATCATGACAGCTCAAATCATGATAACTGTCTCCAGCAAAAGAGCTGCAATTCAATTCCTCTGTGTCATCATAACATAGAACTGAGATCGCGTCTCGCATTATAGAAATAGAGTACCTGAATACTCCTCGAGAGGTCATAACATCACGTGGCCTTGCCACGATTCGTAATTCTATCCCAACGTTATTACTCATGAAGCACCTCAAGCCACTAAGCTTAAAACGGTTAGCCACGCACATATCTAGGTCTTGAACCCAAGCAATCAACCTCACCCACGGTGAAACAATTAACGTATGCTATCAAATCCTGAAAGGACACAACCGATGTGCCATTCGCCAAGCGATACTCAAAACGGACTTTTCATCAGAAGCGAGGAAGTATTGTATACCAGGTAGCATATAACTAACTATATTTTCACAATATTCTGTTGCGGCGTGCAACCCGCTCCAACGACATACCCGTGGCGGCGTGCCACCCGGTCCGGATACCATGCCTGTGGCGGCGTGCCACCCGATCCACGCGTAAATCTCGCAAAAAGGAAATGCATATCGAGTCGAATTTTCTCATTACAGCAAACATATATATATAGCCTCAAGCTCGGCCACATGAAATGCATCCGACAACGTTTCTCAATACTGGAACTGAATCAATGGTAGATACCTCTACACTGACATCCGCCACTAAGGTCCAACTGACAAAGCAATGCCTACCAGCCGTCCGCTGGTCCTGAGGTACAACTACCCCGCTGGAGCATACTCTGATGCACTCTGCTACGCAATTTGTGCCATACCATCATAGTCCATATCACATTAGTCTAGACAACCTGGCTTATGACAACCAGTCTGCAATCATATATCATTATTCAAATTGATCATATCAAGTAACGAGAGAGCCACTAGGGCTTCCGATTTCCAATAACCGCTAAACAATGCCGGTACACACGACATACCACCGCTGCGTAGGCGGTTACAAGAACTTCTAGTCTTCAACACACATATAACACATGAATCACCATGCTTGATTCCGTACTTCACCATACAAATACATAACGCACATCAAGCGTCCATTCATACCACGAAAACCATTCAGAAATTTCACTATGCCATCAACGACTCAATTATTATAGTCGATCCAACAAGAGAATACCACCATACCACTGGATATTATCAGTTTACATTACCTTGTCCTTTTGGACCATATACCCCGCCAAATTACTAGAATAGCAGTACCGTTTTCCTTAATCACCAGAAAGATCGATTCTTAAATCACCTGCAGCTGCCCGCGCTGCTCAATAATTTTAATGACTTCCCATATATTATGAACTGATCTCAAAACCTTGAATATGCCATTATCAACTTTTCCATAACCCATCGCATATACAATACCATACTAAGATAATATGGAAATTCTTATCCCTTTCCTACGCCGCAAACATCGACGCACTCAACTAGTCAAGGACTTTCATGATCCCATATAGAAGAAGACTCATTACACATTCCAAGCTTTGCACACCAACAGGAAATACACTTATTTTTCAAACCACATCAAAACATATCACAAACTCTTTCTCCCAATTACATTGTATAAGTTAAATTGCCAGGATTGAGTCCTTATACCCATATCAAGTTACACAACTGCCAGCACTCAAGAGCTTTGCTGCAATGTCTGCAAGACTCATTACTTCAACCACATACCAGGAATCAATCGTATTCCTTTTTATACCATTCTGGTTTATTAACCAGTTGTTCCATTTACCCAGTTTCCTTTCTGATTCATCTCTATTTTCATATCCGTCTTTACTGTAGTACCATAATACACCAACTCATGTTACCACACGAGACTCGTACACAAGACCACACGGTCTAAGAACCATAGGCCACTGAATACTCTCTCTATGTTTCCCAAAAGTACCACATTCTATCACCCTTTATTTTGATGAACTTCCTGCGATTTTTAAATTGTAATCATTACTTCCCAATACGGATACCTAGAATCCCATCATTCACATGATATAACACAAGCCTTGATCCTCTCTAACGAAACCCCATCTTTAGCCACATACACAAATCTTAAGGCACCTGACTGTTACAAGCAAAATCTTGAACACTGCAAAACCATTCTCGGGCATCATTCACCCTTATTCAGCTGTAATTCAACTGTCCTATTGAGTAGAACCACTCGTGTTTTGTTAGAACTCTGACATCGCAGAACATGATTACTTACAGATACAATTAGCTATCTTTCTTTTCTATACGGTGAATATTCTTTACCAACAGCAGTTCAAAACACCCTAGTACTTCATCAGATCTACGAAGCACCATAACCTTTACCAGAATTTCCCAACATACTTAGAGACAGAATTAACATAGCACAATGCAATTAGTTAATCAATAGAAACCTCCCCAACTTAGCTTGAAGCCATTCATCAAAGCACTTTCAACCACTCATATCATTATTACTCAAGAGATGCCGAAATGTTAAGATGAGATTAAACTCAAGTCATTTACAAGCTTCGGTGGAGATTCGAACCATCAGAAATATTAACTCTTCTGCAATTCTTGCATTTATACACACACCACCAATAAGCCCACACTCTTTAGGTGACAGAAATCTTTCTAAGTCCCAAATTTTTCCAAAAATTTCGGCATAGTTTCCTTTGTAATTTGGCCTATCCACCTGCTAGAGAATCACCAAACCATTCTAACAATACATCGCAATGTATATCAACAACACTAATCTTAACACTATACAAGTTATATTATCATAATTGTTACATGATGCGTTGTACCTTCTCGAATCATAACATATGACAAATACCTTTCACCGCAATACTCATAGCACAACCAATTCAATTTTCTTGAGTCTAAATTCATACTATCACACATAGTGCACTTCACATTTCCGCTAAGAGGCAATGAACATATTTCTCACGCCCATAACTAGGGCTACATATCAAATCACAACAAGAACTTGAATACCTTACAGCTCTCCCATTATCAAACTGCCATTTGCACAATAGAGATCAATACCGATCTTATGAACTTCATAATACCGACTCGCGAAATTAGTACCTTGGTGCTCAAACCATAGACAAAGATCTGGCCTCAAGTCCTCCAGACTGGCCCAACATGAATTCACAGAGATTATACCTCGCCCCTCGATCGGGGAATCACAATCTCTCAAGGCAATTATATTACTGAGCGCTCGAAGCGTACACAGACGTGTGGAAGGAATTTCAAAAATTTCATCTCAAGCTGAATCAAGTGCGCACGATAAGAATTCCAAGAAATGTGAAGTGTTTCCTAAAGGTTCGCAGCCTCCCGAGGATAAGTACAGGAGTCCCCGTACCGATCCACAAGACTCTACCAACCAGCTCAAGACTCATGAGGCCTAGTAAACCTAGGCTCTGATACCAACTTGTCACGACCCCAAATCCGTCCGTGATAGCGCCCAGCACACTGCTAGGCCAGCCCGACCAATCAACAACAATCACGGAGCCACAAGCTCACTTTATCCAATTTAAGCATAACAGTGATAGATATATTAAAAACAGGGAACCACGTCCCAACACGTGCCAACTCCCATAGACCGAAGGGTCAAGAGTCATGAGCCTCTACAGAGTATACAAAGTGTAAATAGTGAATATAACTGTGCACAAGTGTGGGATAATCAGAACAAAATACAGACAAACTGGAGAATCAGGTCCTGCGAACGCTGGCAGCTACCTCGACTGTCCAAAAGCACTCCCGAGCCGCAATAGAATCAGCCATGCTGTGATGTACCTGAATCTGCACACAAGGTGCAGGGAGTCGGGTGTGAGTACTTCCAACTCAGCAGTAATAAAAGTAAATAATGCTGAAGGGAAGAAAACCACGATAGGCACTATCTCATGCTACACAATACGGAACTATCTTTTTATTCCTTTCAAGCATATGTGAGTAGATTATTTAGAAATCTCAATTTTAGCTACTTTCTTTTATAATAATATACCAATACCTGGATACAATCTCAAGCAATGCAAGTCCGCACTCAAATCAGCCCCTCGGGCTCAGCACTCCTTATCAATTTACACCATGAGATCTGGTCAATAAGACAACTAATGCATGTGTGCCAGTAATGTATGAGTGTTGAATGTTATGCCACGTAGTACACGTAAATCAATGTATGTATGCCATGCAATGCATATGACCGCTACGACGTGTAGCCCGATCCAATTTGGGTATCCGCGCTCACTGTGGGGGTTCAGACTCCGGAGGGGCTCCTACAGCCGAAGCACAATATTAATATCACACCTGCTGCGGCGCGCAGCCCGATCCGTATACCACTGCGGCGTGCAGTCCGATCCATGCATGTGTATGCATATGCTCACATAAAATGTCAT